>JAOWLH010000049.1:2400000-3000000 GCA_027405865.1 Salix purpurea | reverse complement strand
CAATTGCTTCTTTTTAACCCACAAAATCACCGGCAGCAACTATGCCCATGAAACGCCTGGCGTGGGACGAGATGCAGAAACGCCGTTCACAAGGTCTTTGCTTCAATTGTGACGAAAAATTCACTCCTGGCCATAAGTGTCAAAGACCCCGTCTGTTGCTACTGGAAGGAGACGAGGAGACCAGTTTGCAAGATGACGAAGACTTCCGAGATGATGAACCACAAATTTCACTACATGCTCTTACTGGTTGGTCGACTGCCAGAACAATGCGCATCATGGCACGAATAGGAAATCACGAATTGACTGTCCTCATTGACAGTGGCTCCACCCACAATTTCATTAGCGAGCGGATTGCTAATTGGTTACACCTACCAGTGATACCCACACAACCCTTCAACGTAAAGGTGGCAAATGGAAATCCATTGACGTGTCAAGGCAGATTTGAAAACATACATGTCCTACTTCAAGGTATGCCATTTATACTGACTTTATATGCACTACCATTATGTGGGTTAGATTTGGTTTTGGGCGTATAGTGGCTTGAACAATTGGGAACAGTAGCTTGTGATTGGAAGAAAATGACCATGGAATTTATGTGGAAGAATCAGATGCAAAAACTACAGGGAATTGACAACCAACAAATTCAACCCACGTCTCTCAAGGATTTATCGAAGGAGCTGCGTCAAAGCAAAACGATGTTTGCTATCTGTTTACAAACCGAAGCTGAGATACCTATTAGCAACATTGCGTCGGACATGCAACAGATGTTGGAGGAATTTGGAGATATTTTTCAAACTCCAGCTCAATTGCCACTGGTCCGGGAGATCGACCACACCATCACTATCAAAGAAGGGACAGAACCGGTCAATGTCAGACCCTACAGGTATGCCTACTTTCAAAAAGCTGAAATTGAAAAACAGGTTCAAGACATGTTAAAATTGGGATTTATAAGATCAAGCACTAGCCCTTTTTCATCTTCTGTTTTGTTAGTCAAAAAGAAAGATGGCACATGGCGTTTTTGCATAGATTATAGAGCACTTAACGTAGTAACTGTTAAAGACCGATTTCCCATTCCTATAGTAGATGACATGTTAGACGAATTGCATGGAGCTGTTTATTTTACCAAACTAGATTTAACAGCTGGTTACCATCAGGTTAGGGTAGCACCAAATGATATTCATAAAACTGCTTTTCGCACTCATAATGGTCATTACGAATACTTAGTCATGCCATTTGGTTTATGTAATGCACCCTCTACTTTTCAAGCCCTTATGAATGCCATATTTCGACCCTACCTTCGCAAATTTGTATTAGTCTTTTTTGACGACATATTGATCTATAGTCCCAATTGGACCATGCATCTTGAACATGTTCGCAAGGCTTTTGAAATTTTAAGGCAGTACCAATTCTTTGCGAAATTGAAGAAATGTGCTTTTGGTCAACAAGAACTGAAGTACTTGGGGCATATTATTACTCCAATGGGGGTTAAAGTTGATCAAGCAAAAATCCAGGCAATGATATCCTGGCCATGACCTACTAATATATCTGAGCTTCGTGAATTTTTAGGTCTTACAGGTTATTACAGGAAATTTGTCCGCAATTATGGAATTCTTGCTCGACCGTTGACATCCTTGTTACGCAAGGGTCAATTTGGTTGGAATGATGAAGCCGAGGCAGCTTTTGAAGCATTAAAGACCGCAATGACTTCGACCCCAACACTTGCCATGCCTAATTTTGCTGAGGTTTTCGTGATTGAGTCTGATGCTTCCGGTGATGGCATCGACGCTGTTCTGACCCAACAAGGGCGGCCAATAGCTTTCATGAGTCTCGCTTTGGGACTATCCAAGCGTGCATGGTCAACTTATGCGAGGGAGATGCTGGCTATTGTGGTGGCTGTCCAGCTGTGGAGACCATACTTGTTAGGCCGTAAATTTGTGATCCAAACCGATCAGCGCAGCTTGAAGTACCTCTTGGAGCAGCGTATTACTACCCCGGAACAGCAAAAATGGGTATCGAAATTACTCGGTTATGATTATGAAATTGTGTATAAGCCAGGTAAGGAGAATTCAGCTGCGGATGCATTATCACGAATGACGGGAAGCCCTTGCCTTTCGCACTTATCTGTTCCACAAAGTGCTGTGTGGGATCAGCTTAAGGCCGAAGCGGTTTCTCTTCCTTACATGAAGAAAATTGGCAAGCTCGCTGATGAAAATCCTGGCAGCCCATATACACGGAGGAATGGGTTGCTCCACTATAAAAACCGAGTAGTAGTTGCCCCCAACTCGGACATCATTCAGCAACTATTACGTGAATTCCATGATTCACCTATTGGAGGGCATTCAGGTGTATTGCGTACTTACAAACGGCTGGCACAACAGTTCTATTGGCCATCAATGGCTCGCATAGTGAAGGAATATGTTGCATCTTGTGACGTATGTCAACAGATAAAATCAGACACACTGTCACCGGCGGGTTTATTACAACCATTACCTGTCCCCTGTCAGGTTTGGGATGATATTACGATGGATTTTATTGAAGGTCTCCCAACATCGGGTGGCAAGAACACAATTTTTGTTGTGGTTGATCGCCTAAGTAAATCAGCACATTTCTTGGCATTGGCTCATCCTTATACGACCAAAATGGTGGCTGAGAAATTCGTTGACGGGGTAGTGAAGCTACATGGAATGCCGCGGTCCATTATCAGTGATAGAGATCCTATCTTTATCAGTCATTTTTGGAGTGAATTCTTTAAATTGTCAGGTACCAAGTTGAAGATGAGTTCCGCATATCATCCACAAACGGATGGGCAATCGGAGGTGGTCAATCGTTGCGTCGAACAATATCTTCGGTGCTTTGTTCATCAACAACCAGCAAAATGGAATTCCCTCCTACCTTGGGCCGAATTCTGGTATAATACAACTTATCATGCTTATATAGGAATGACACCATTTCAGGCCCTCTATGGATGTTTACCACCTACAATTCCCCATTACCACATTGGCATGTCTCCGGTGAATGAAGTGGATCAGCAACTCGCCTCTAGGGACGAATTATTGAGTCTGCTCAAGGCAAACCTGCATGCTGCTAGTAATCGCATGCAACAACTCGCTAATTCTAAGCGATGTGATATTGAATTTCAGGTGGGAGATTGGGTTTTTCTTAAACTTCATCCTTACCGTCAGCAATCTGTGGTCAGGCGTGTATGCAAAAAGTTGGCTAGCCGCTATTATGGTCCTAATCAGATTGAAGAAAGAATTGGCGCTATAGCGTATAAGCTTAAATTGCCTGCACAGGCTCGCATTCATCCAGTCTTTCATGTGTCCTTGCTCAAAAAGAAAATTGGAGAGGAGGTGGTTGAATCAATCGAATTGCCACCTATGTCTGTTGCGGGAGAGATGCTGATTGAACCCGAGGCTGTCCTGGACACACGTTGGATCAAGAAAGGGTCTCGGTTTATCGAAGAGATTATCATCAAATGAAAAAATCTGCAGAATGATGATGCCACGTGGGAAGAGGCTGTGGCGTTACGGGAGCGATTTTAGAATCTGAACCTTGAGGACAAGGTTCCCTTAAAAGAGGGAGGTATTGATAAGCAGCAACAACAATTGAAGGAGTCAATTGATGAGCTAGACTCACGGGATGAGCAACAGCTGGAGCTGAGAAGATCATGCAGAATTCCTAAGAAGAATCGCAGGTTTATTGAGCTGTGAAGAGCCAGTCAAGGGAGGAACGAATCAAGGGGGTCTTCTCACTGCAGTGCCTTAGTGCACGGGAGGAAGGAGTCAAGCTTTATTTAGTTTTATTCAGCAAATAAATGCCAGCTATGTAGCGGGAGTCATCCTGATTTTATGTAGTTGTGCCAGTATTTTAGGAAAGTTGTTATTTCAATTCCTGTATTTAAACTCTGCTATGAAACAGAGAACTCACTCATTCATTATTCAATAATATCAATTGTGGTTTATTCTCGCCCAAAGCAGAATACATTTGTGTTTGTTTATTGTCTTTAATTACTTGCTGTGACAGGGACCTATCAGTCTACCGGGTAACTTAAGCTCTACACCGGCGAGGTGGAGATTGGGAACAAGAGCTGGAACGGAATTGATGTAATCACTGTTCACTGTAGTGGTTTAAATAATCACTGTTCACTGTTCACTGTAATCACTGTTCAACCATAGCTCCCCTACTTGAAAAAGCCTGGCCCAACCGGCCCTACGGAGAGTGAATTAATTCACTCCCCGAGCATGCAATGCAAGGAAGACGATGAACAGTGGTGAATTTTCGAGTATGACGAACGGCGTACCTGTTAATATCGTTGATTGGAGGAGGTCGAGGTGGTTCTTCCAGTCATGGTGGCGTCGGAAATGGTGACCTGTGGTGGCCAGAGTGGGCGTCACAAGGTGACGTGTGGGCTGTTGGTGCTGTCGTTTGTTGCTGCTACCTTTGCCGGAGTTGCTGACCGAGAGGGAGAGAGGGAACGGTGGTGATGAGAGAGGCTGGGCTGAGATGGAGTTGCTACGGCTGGAGAAAGAGAGCGAGAGGCTCCAACATGTCTGGTTTTAAAGAGAGAGAGGCTCAGTTCACAGGGAGAGTGGGAGAACGATGGCTCCGGGGCTGGTGAAGAAGAAGAAAGTTTCTGTGCTTTTAACTTTAAAACTAAGTTGACATTCTGTTGAATTTTCTCTTTAACGCTCCCCCTCTGTCTCTTTTTTTCTGTTCTTCCTCCATGCTCTCAGCTTTTTTCAAGATTTTCTCCTCGATCCTCACTTTCTCTGTTATTTTTCCCCTTTCTGTATTATTTCTTCCTCCTCTTTTTTTCTTTTCCCCCCTCCTTCTCTATTCTCTTTTCTGGTATTTATAGCCATGAAAGGCAACCCTTTGGCTGCCCATGGCATGTAGCGAAGGGTTTCCGCCACCTGAACATCTAACATGCCTGAACATGCAGTGCAGGCATGCCTGAACAGTGCAATTTTCGAAATATTTAGGAAGGTGAAAGTATGATTTGGTCCTCAATTTATAATTGTTTAATTGCACCCTCAATTGAATTTAAACTTTCAATTTTTATGCAATTGTATCCTTGTTAAAATTTCAAGAGTAACCTTAACTTTGCACGCCTTTTTTATTCTGGTCCTTGGTTTCTGATTTGCGCGATTTAACCCCCAATTAACCATTAGACTCTCAATTCATTCAATTTGGCCCCTGATTTCGCATACTTGGCTTGGAAAAATTCAAATCGGTCTCCGAAAATTCCAATCTCATCAATTGAATCCGAATTAAATTCAAGAACTTGATTTCTCATCGATTAAGTCCTTAATAAAATTAATTTGGCCAATTTAAAATATAATCAATTCCTTGCACTTAATTAAATCTTTCGATTGGACCCTAAATTAATTATCAAACATAATTACACTTTTAAATCGGCCAACGATTAAATCAAATTGACCCATAAAAATATAATCATATCTTTCGACTTAATTTTTTAGGCAGATTTTTCCGATAATAAATTACTTTAGCCTTGAATCTGCGATTTCCTTCATTTTGGGCACAAAAAAGGTACGATCGAGCTCTCGAAAACATCCAAAATTTCACCTTGATTTTCCTACCGACACCAGCGCCTTTTATTTTATTTTTTGTTATTTTCTGGTAGTTTTGGGGAATAACCCAAATTTGGGTTATGATAGTTGCCCCCTTCTTTACAATGCTTACAAGTAAAGTCTTGTACAAGACTTTAACTAGTAAGCATTGTAAGGAAAAAATGATGAAGTTGGTCTCATTGTGATGGTTGACCTACCCAAGTTATATAGTCAAGATGAAGATGGTCTCATTATACTGGGTGACCTACCCAAGTTAGCATAGTTAAAATGGTCTCATTTTTCTGGGTGACCTACCCCGGTTAGAATAGTTAGGATGGTCTCATTATTCTAGGTGACCTACCCGAGTTAGAAGAGTTAGGAACGGTCTCATTGTTCTGGGTGACCTACCCGGGTTAGAATATTTAGGATGGTCTCATTATTCAGGGTGACCTACCGGAGTTAGAATGGTCTCATTGTTCTGGGTACCCTACCCGGGTTAGAAGAGTTAGGAACGGTCTCATTATTCTGGGTGACCTACCCAGGTTAGAATTGTTAGGATGGTCTCATTGTTCAGGGTGACCTACCCGAGTTAGAATGGTCTCATTGTTCTGGGTAACCTACCTGGGTTAGAAGAGTTAGGAACGGTCTCATTGTTCTGGGTGACTTACCCGGGTTAGAATAGTTAGGATGGTCTCATTGTTCAGGGTGACCTACCCGGGTTAAATTGGTGATGAGGGTCTCATTATAATGGGTGACCTACCCGGATGGAAAAAATAAAGAGGGTCTCATTATTACGGGTGACCTACCCGGAGGGTCTCATTATTACGGGTGACCTACCTGGATGGAAGTTGGGTCTCATTATTATGGGTGACCTACCCGGATGGAAAATGGTGATGAGGGTCTCATTATTACGGGTGACCTACCCGGATGGAAGTTGGGTCTCATTATTACGGGTGACCTACCAGGATGGAAGTTGGGTCTCATTATTACGGGTGACCTACCAGGATGGAGAATGGTGATGGGGGTCTCATTATTACGGGTGACCTACTCGGATGGAAGTTGGGTCTCATTATTACGGGTGACCTACCTGGATGGAGGATGGGGGTCTCATTATGACAGGTGACCTACCCGGATGGAAGATGGGGATGCAATGCATGATGATGCATGTATACTTACCTGAGAAATATAGGTCCCCTTTCTCTCATACTCCATTATCATAGGATGCCTTTGCCTAATATCCAAAGCTTTGTTGTCATTCATCCACCCAACTTAAGCGGATTGTTTATTCTGGGCTATCTGCGATGATCTCTCCTTTCATTGTTTATCAATTCTGAACTTGCCCCCAAGTGTGGTGTTGCTTGATTCATCATGAAGGGGTGTAACAAGTCATCCATTTTCTTTGATTCTTTCAATAACAGTTCTTTGATTTGTGTGTGTTCAACCATTGCAAGACTTGCTAAATATTGTCCTCATCTTATATTGCCAATCAGTCATGGAGTTTTTTTTTATCAATTGAATCATATTTCTTCTACCATATATCATCATTAACCTTCATGGAAATGTCAAGTCATCTAGAAATGCATCCAAACCTCATCATTGCATGCTCAATGTTATCCATAATAAATTCCTCTCCGCTTGTGAGAAAAGATGTAATGTTATCATCATCCACAATCATGCGATGAATAGTACCTTGAATTGATGCAACTGTGATCATGCAATCTGAAACTCTTCATTGTAGACTCAATTTCTTCTAAACAAATTCTTCTCAGTTCACGCAAAGAATTATATGTTGACGAGGTTTTTCCTGTCTCCCATAGTCATTCAGTGAATTGAACCGTAAGTCGACTGGCTCCAAAGCAAATTATTCCTCAGTCAATCTTGGTGGCTTGCATACTCTTCAATATTTATCAAAATGCACCCTTGCGATATCATCTTTTTGGAGACAACCAAATCCACGAGTAAGCCGATATTCCAAAATCTAAAGATGCCCTTTAATTGCGATGCTAGTCTCAACCGTTGTTGGAGCTTGTTAAACCATCATATTCTACTAAGCAATCTTGCCTTGAGTTGATATGTTGATGCTCATTCATCTGTTTGTCACCAAAAATATTTATTATCGCTATAAATCTGATGAATTCCACTGAATCATTATTTGCTTGTGTTTCTTGCCCCCAAGCTAATGTGAAACTGCTTGCAAGATCCACATTTTTGGCCTCTAATCATAAGCTTCCCAATGATAATGAAGAACTATCAATGTCAAGGATTCTGCAAATCCGACTAATGTTTTCTCTGTTTGTAAATCTTTCTTGTTCTAACATTAAGTCACCAATTTCAAAAGATCATGTGCATCCAAAGTCTAATTCTTGAAATACAATAAAAAAGATGTCATTTGTTGAAAATCAAATTCATTTGGTCAAATACCCAACACATGATACTTAATGCATGCAGACCTGTAATTATCTTGTTTTTTGTTAACAACAATTGACTCATTGTGAGATTGATTTTTTTCATGGGTTTTTTGTGTTTCAATTCTAATCTTTGATTTTAGGGGTATGTTATTTGATAATACATGATGAAGTGATAATTTGTGGTTTTCAAACAATTAGAGTGTCGAGTAAAGACCCGAGATTCAGTTGAAAATTTGTCTCCTTTTCCAGCACTTACTTTATCAATATGAATAACAACTTGTAACTTACTTTGTGAAATTATAAACCTTATGGAAAACAAACCCTAACAACTTGTAACCTTATCAGTTAAAATTGCTTGGTTCATCAAGAAAGACTTTTAAAAGCATGTAATGAGGTTATGGTTAATGGCTATAAAAGAAAAGCGAATTCATAGGCTCAAAAAAGTGTTTAAGGGTTTCATAGACCTAGGATCACCATCATCTAGTCGTTAACTCTTTTTCTCTTATTGTCTTTGTAGAAGAAATGATATAAAAATACATTAATTATCTTAACATGATTTTTTTATCAATCAACCAATGCTCTAAGATTCTCCACAACCATGTCATTCCTTTTATTGACAATTTCAAACTTAAAAAGGATATACTAAAACTCGGACCATCATTTGTCATCTAATGTTATTCCCTCCTTTGTTGCATTTTTTTTGTCATGTTCTATCTCAATTTGCTTATTCTCCAATGTTTGAGTTTTCATTCTTAAACATCCCCCCTTCTATTGATTCTAATGTTGTCACTGTATCTTCAAACTACAAATCCCTTATTTGCCCCCAGTGCATTTACCTCCAGTGTGAGGGTGTGATCCTGTTGGTTTTTTTTTTTTCAAAGAAATATAATATCAAGCTCAAATTGGGATTAACAAGGGATACATATTTCAAGAATAATGAAGGAAATAAACAAAGATGGACTTTTGTCATTTCAAGCGAAGTTGGTTTTAACTGATAAATTTTGACCTCGATCAGTGTAATGATTTGGACGTGAAAGAGTCATGATGCGTCCATAACTACTGAATCCATTACATGTCAATATGCATACTAATAAAGCTTAGTTCTATGATTGGTTCAAAAACTCGGTGTATGGGCTAAAAAAAATTGTTTGGTCGCCCTGATATTGCTCATCATGTCATTTAACAAAAGTTGGGGTAATTCTGCAATCAAAAAATACTTTTAATTTTTAGGAATGATAAACTTTTAATTTTGCATGTTGAAGTTTGATCAAAATATTTTGTCAAAAATGAGAATGTTAAACATCTCTTGATTTCAAAACAACAAAAAGACAAGGAATACACATACTTCAATGAAATGATGATTTAAAACCCCAAAACAAAGTGATAGCCGATGAGATTCCATAAGAAAATTATTGACGATGCGACACTTTTCTTAGCCTTTCAAACAATCATTTTTGTATTGTCGCTGCTCATTGATCTTGCTTATGCTCGTGATGATTTATTGCTGACATTGTCGATGATAACATCCTCCACAAAACTTGACTTGCCTTTTGGTAATTAACTTTCACACTTGATTACTGAAACTCTTGCAACTATTCATCTCTCTCATTCTTGCTAATTGACTTGTCTTTTTTTTTTGCGTTCCACCGCGGTCCTTATTGGACATAAAAAGTGAGTCGAGCTAGGAAGCCCTCTAGACAAAACAGTAAAGTACGCAAATCATGAACCATTTCATCATATGATGAAAAGAGTCTTTTTATGGCAAATTCACTTCTTCGAGCAATGTAATCTTGTAGTGCACATGCTTTGACTTCTCATACACCGAAATAGATTCAAACAATACCATATTATCTTTACTTTAAAAGATAGGATTGTGCGCAAAATACATGGTCTTCTGTGCGTGGCGACATAAAACTCCTTGATTTGATAGTGTCGCAAAAACTCCACATGATCAGGAGAGAAATCAAATGATACTTAAATGGACTGACAACTTCTTTGACTGATGCTTGCTTTCTAAATATGGATTTGCATATGGACTACCGGCACTCCTTAAAAGGAAACCCGAATTTTCCACAATCTCCATTGATGATGCATTAACACTATATGGATGATATCTCTGCAGATGTCCCAACTGATTTCATTGAAGAGCAGAGAATTTTGTTGTCGGCTTGCAGAAAAACCCGAATGATAGATCTGTATCGGTGTGAATTTTCCTTAGCAATGACTCTTGACCTTTCGAAGGATGACAAATTGAGGGACCCCTATTTCACACTGTGGGAATGCATGTTGAAATGTATATGCATTTTTTTTCTTTTTTGACAACCTCACCTTTCGAGGAGTGATACGTGGTCGCAACAATTGCATGATAAACAAAAATTTTAATTTTTGTTTAAACTCTACAATGAAAATTTCTTAAGTAACAACCATTGTGTCGCCCCTAAATCTTGAATTCAAGATACTTCAAGAAGGTTGTTGGCTAATTTTTGTGCATCATATGATGAGGTTGCTACTTTGGTCTCTACACAGGGTCTCTTGCTATCCCAGTGATCACCTTCGTGAAGGCAATATGGGGGCTTAGCAAATAGCGGGATGGTACGTATACCAATCACTACTAGTCTAAACACTCAGCAAAGAGTTGAGGGTTACACAAACTTCAACCTTGACTCAAGTCATAGGTAAGCTGCTAGTCCCCCACCTAACTTAAAGTTTAATGTGTGCCAATAATAAAAGGTGATGCATGACATGACATTTTTTGATGTAATGCCTGAGAGGATGTATAGATGCATGCTAAAGCTTCTTAAGAATATAAATCATTCATAGTAGCCAAAAAGAATCAACATATTATAAACAAACAAAATGATCAAGCCTAGTCCAATTTCCCAAGTGGAGTCGCCATCCTGTCGCACCCTCCGCGAGAGCGTGGCGTCGTGACACCCTCCCCGTGAGCGGGGTTATTCATGTGGATGTCTTATCTTTATTTTTATGGAAAAAGGAGTCGCCACCTAAAATTATGGTTACTAGAAAACCTAAAACTGGTCTTTCAGAGATTCTAAGGTAAGGGACTGGTTGCGTAAAGGCAAGGTTTTAACACCCCTAGTACGCCCTACCTAAGGTAAGTTGCTTGATGTTTTTGTTTGTCTTATGATTGCTATGATATTGATCTTTCAAAAATATATTGCTTAAATGTTAATGACTTATTATCCCTGTAAAAATATTTTGGATATTAACCCTTTTAGGATTTATTTATCCAAATACCAATAGTGAATAATAAACGAATTATCCTCGCCAATATTTTGAATATTAACCCTTTTAGGATTTATTTATCCAAATATTAATAGTGAATAATACGAATCACCACAAATAAGGTTTTTATATTTTTTGGAATATTGGCCAATACCCTTTGGATTTTACAAACATGTTGTAAGATCCAAATATGCAACAAATGATTTTTTCATGAAATCCATGTTAAAACACATTTTTTCTTCAAACTCCGAGATAATATATATATTAGAAAGAAAATGAATGTTCTTTTTTAAATATTCTAGTGTATTGGCCATATGCAAGAAAACAACATATTTTTTTCTTTTTATAATTCCCTAAAAAAAAATTTTTTTATTTGCAAATTTGTATATTTTTTATTTTGTCTGTGGGTTGGCTGTCAGCCCACCTAAATTTGGGCTGGGCTGGGCTGGCTGCCAGCATGGGGGCTGCCAGCCTACTCATCTTGGGCTAGCCTTCCAGCCAAACGAGCTGGAAGCCCTGTCTTCTTCAAAGGGTTGGGCCAGGCACAAAGCCCGACCCAACCGGCCCAGCGGAGAGTGAATTAATTCACTCCCCGAGCATGCCAAGGAAGACGATGAACAATGGTGAATTTTCGAGTGTGACGAACAGCGTACCTGTTAATACTCTTGGGTAGAGGAGGTCGACGTGGTTCTTCCGGTCATGGTGGCATCGAAAATGATGGCCTGTGGTGGCCGGAGTGGGCGTCGGAAGGTGACGTGTGGGCTGCTGTTGCTGTCGTTTGTTGCTGCTGCCTTTGCCGGAGTTGCTGACTGAGAGGGAGAGAGGGAATGATGGTGATGAGGGAGGCTGGGCTGAGAGGGAGTTGCTCAGCTAGAGAAAGAGAGAGAGAGAGGCTCCAACGTGCCTGGTTTTAAAGAGAGAGAGGGAGAACGATGGCTCCGGGGCTAGTGAAGAAGAAGAAGGTTTCTGTGCTTTTAACTTTAAAACTAAGCTGACATTCTACGTAAATTTTCTCTTCTCTGTTCTTGAATTCTCTCCTCTGTTTTTGTGAATTCTCCCATTTTGTTTTCTATTCTCTTAAACGCTCCCCCTCTGTCTCTTTTTTTTCTGTTCTTCCTCCTTGCTCTCATCTTTTTTCAAGATTTTCTCCTCGATCCTCACTCTCTCTGTTATTTTCCCCCTCTCTGTAGTATTTCTTCCTCCTCTTTTTTTTTCTTTTTCCCCCTCCTTCTCTGTTCTCTTTTCTGGTATTTATAGCCATGAAAGGCAACCCTTCGGCTCCCCATGACGTGTAGCGAAGGGTTGCCGCCGCCTAAATATCCAACATGCCTGAACAGTGCAATTTTTGAAATATTTAGGAAGGTGAAAGTATGATTTGGTCCTCAATTTATAATTGTTTAATTGCACCCTCAATTGAATGTAAACTTTCAAGTTTTCTGCAATTGTATCCCCGTTAAAATTTCGAGAGTAACCTTAACTTTGCACGCCTTTTTTAATCTGGTCCTTGGTTTCTGATTTGCGCGATTTAACCCCCAATTAACCATTAGAGTCTCAATTCATTCAATTTGGCCCCCCGATTTCGCATACTTGGATTGGAAAAATTCAAATCGGTCTCCGAAAATTCCAATCTCATCAATTGAATCCGAATTAAATTCAAGAACTTGACTTCTCATCTATTAAGCCCTTAATAAAATTAATTTGGCCAATTTAAAATATAATCAAGTCCTTGCACTTAATTAAATCTTTCGATTGGACCCTAAATTAATTCTCAAACATAATTACACTTTTAAATCGGCCAACGATTAAATCAAGCTGACCCATAAAAATATAATCATATCTTTCGACTTAATTTTTTACGCAGATTTTTCCGATAATAAATTACTTTAGCCTTGAATCTGCGATTTCTTTCATTTTGGGCACAAAAAAGGTACGATCGAGCTCTCAAAAACATCCAAAATTTCACCTTGATTTTCCTACCAACACCAGCCCCTTTAATTTCATTTTTTGTTATTTTCAGGTAGTTTTGGGGAATAACCCAAAATTGGGTTATGAGAATACTATCGATGACATCATAATTATTGTTAGATAAAGAAATTATATATTTTTTTATTTTATAAGATTTATTCCTCATATTATTATATATGAAAAGTACTTCAGAATACTGATATTATTTAAAAAAACATAGGTCATTTATATATATATATATATATATATATATATATTAAGGCACTAATATTAAATAAATATCCAAATATATAATTAGTCTAACATATTTATAGGAAAAAAAACTTACAAATAATCAGTTTTTTGAATTTCCTATCTATAATAATTAGAAATTTTAACACCTAATAATATTAACAAAAAAACAATAAAAAAATAAATTACAAAAAAAATATTATTAGATTTATAATAACTATTTGACTTGAAGAATAAAAAAAATAAAAAATAAAAAACAAAGAGAAAAAATAATAAATATTAATTTTTCAAATGATCACCAACACAAATTAAAATTTAAACATTAAATAAAAAACCTTAATAATAGTGGAAATGATAAAATTTAAACATTAAATAAAAAAACCTTAATTTTTTTAAAATCATTTCTTAAATCAACACATCAAAATTATGTAGAAACAACAAATTATTTTCAATTAAAATAAAAAATAAAAAAGTTAATTAAGGCAACTATGCACCTAAGGGGGGATTAGGTGTAAATACAACAATTAATGCAATTTTAAAATTAATTACTTTAAAGTAAAGAGATAAGAGAGAGAGATTGCTAACTCGGTTTTCAACGTGGTTCGGCAAGCCTACATCCACAGCTCAAGTACCAACCCGTACTTGAGTATTGTATTCTCTTACTAGTCCAAGTAACAAGATTACAATTCCCGCTTGATGAATCCACACCAAGACTTTTACACCACTTGAAGATATGCCCTCTTCAAGATTTTCCTTTTTCCCACTTGAAGATGTACCCTCTTCATGATTTTTCGTTGGTGATGTTCCCTCATCAATATCAAGAGTTTTACACTCAACTCTCAAGAGTTTTACAAGGATTGTTTTTGTAACACAACAATACACTCTCAATAATGTGGATATTACAAATTAAGATCTATGACCTCTTTATCTCACTTAATAGCACTTAGAATATTTGAAGGTGTTTAAGTGTAGTGAGAATGAGATTTAATACTCTTTGTGTTAGGATTTGAAGATTTAAACACAAATTTGAGTATTAATGAGGATTGATGATATGAAGGTGTTTATGCACTACTAATTGCCTCAATATCAGATATATAAAAGTGTCTCTTTCATTTTGCAATTAAGAGGCCTATTTATAAGTTTCAAAGAGAAACTAGCTGTGTTTAGAGTAACTGTCATCTCAAACGGTCAACCGGTTCACAACGGATAAATCAAGTGGTCGACCGGTTCATTTAAAAGCCAGAAAATCAATCTTTTTGACCAAGCGGTCGACCGGTTCAACTTAACATGGTCCAAACGGTCGACCGGTTCACTTGGTAAAGACCAAGCGGTCGACCGGTTCAGTTCGAAAGGCAATTTGTCTTCCAAGCGGTCGACCGGTTCACTTGGTAACCCAAGTGGTCGCCCGGTTCATGTAGAAACCCTATTTTGACAAATTATCTTTTCTGAATTTCTTGAACCGATTGATTATGACTTAAACCTATAATCATCAAACCCTTTTAATGCATGCAATGTGAAGTGTGTGAGTTCATTTTAATTTGTGCTATCAAGTTAGAAATTGAGATTTACATAAAGCACTAAAATGAAAACTTATTCTAAGTCTTCACTTGCTTGCATCTTGGACTTCCTGGAATGATTTCTTCGTGTAATCCATTTTGCTTGTTGATGTATTCTTTGTATAATACATGTTTATAACTTAATCTCATCCAAGCATATTATTAGTCCATTTTCTTTTTATTGTTATCATCAAAATATATAAAGCATACAAGTATGACATTATATGTCAACAATCTCCCCCTTTTTGATGATGACAATAAACAAAAAAACTTAGATAAAAAATTGAGTCTCCCCCTATATTTTGTAATGCAATATATAAGAGGCATTAAAATTTTTTAGCAATTTAATCTAAGTACAAATATCATATGCAATTTCAAGAAAAATTCATTTTTCTCCCCCTAAATATATGCATATAAATTTTTCATATTCTCAAATTTTTCTTCCCCATTATTGATGCATATGTATATTTTCATATTCTCTCCCCATTTGGCATCAACAAAAAGCATATGAGAATCTCCAAAACATTGTAGATAAATAAAAACATAATATTCAAAATTATAAGCTCCAAAACATCAATGTAATACCCAATGTTATAAAAAAACATAATAATATTCAATAACAACATATATCCAAAATAAAAAGCATAAACACAATAAAATGAGATGCATGATACAAAATCTCTAAGGAGGTGGGTATCGTGAGAGAAGTGAAGCCATCATCTCCTTCATTTCCTGCATATCAGTCCGCATCTCTGTCTGAAAAGCCTCGTGAGAGTCTCTCATGTATTGCATATCCGCCTCAATGTTCGTGAGACGGCTATCCATCCAATGTGACCAGCCACTCGCAGATGGCTCATCTGGCGAGGAAGCCGGAGGTGGTGACTCAAATAAATTTGTGAACTCATCCTCACCCTGATCCTCAGCCATATTCTCCTCCTCTTCAGCACTTACATGCTCTTCCTCAGCATGTGCACCCTCTTGGTGCCCTTGAATCCACTCACCATTCTCATGAAGCACATATTTCATTCTAGTGAGAGTGGTGTTATCAATCTCCGTCTTATCCGAGTACGGTTTCTTATCCGTACCCGTCAGCAAGATATCAAAGTGCTCAAAAATAGTGGTAAACACTTGACCATATGGTAGAGCCTTTTGTTTTTGATTGTATGCTAAGATCATATTCCTAATCATGATATATGGAAGGTTTATTGGCCTTCTCTGAATCATACATTCAATTAAACATAACTCCATAAAGGTAACTTCATCATAATGCCCCTTTTTGGGCAAGATGTTGTGAGCAATAATCCTATGAAGCAGTCTAGGTCTTAACAGAAGATCCTGACTCTTTATCTTAGCACCTGGAGCAAATTCAGTATTCCCAGTGTGCAATGCAACAGCATAATCATAGATAAACCCCTCAATGGTCAGAATTATTTTAATTTCAAAAACTCGTGGACCATCATTAGATATACCCAATATATCAGCTAATACAGCACAATTAAACTCAATGGGATTTTCTTGAAGAGTACTAATTATCCTTGGTTCTACATTAACCCTCATATTAGCAAAGAACATCCTCATCAACTTAGGGTATGTGGGTTTCTTATATTCATATAATGAGTACCAACCCATTTCAGCAAATAGAGCATTTATACCTAAAGCAGACAAATCATTGCCTAAACCTCTTTCTACACAAATAGCTCTATTTGAGAAATTACTTAAAAACCTTTGAACATTGTTACCTGATGAGAAAGTAGGATCATTTGCTTGTTTGCTCCTTGATTCAGTCCTCCTCAAGCGTTTCTTGGGTGCCATTGACTTCAATTAGGCTTTGGGAGTGTTGATTTTGAGTGATTTTTGAGAGGATTTGAGTTAGGGTTTTCGGAATTTTGATTTTCTCCTGTTTTCTGTTTTCTGAAACCCTAGATAGTATTTATACTATCGAGCAACCGGTCGACCGATTGCCTTGGGAAATTTAAACCGGTTGACTCCCAAGATGAGAATTTTCCAAATTTCTCTTTTGAACTTTTCTTTGCACTCAAAATGTAGCCTTTGCATGTAAAAATTATGTCCAAAAGGCAAAGAAATCAAGGGGCTAAAAGTGCTAATTTTCGACAGTAGCCAAGGCTACTGTTCCTCTGGCTCAACCGGTCGACCGGTTGATCCAGATGCATGCACCGGTCGACCGGTCCATGCAAAAATGGAAATTTTTGCACTTTGACTTTAAAATCTTGATTTAAACTTCAAAATACCCTTTATGTCCAAAAATCATTTTCAGAAACATTTTCCTCCGAAATTTCAAAAAATTCCAGTAGCCATCCTCTGTTTTTCTGCCTCAACCGGTCGACCGGTTGGGCTTGCTCTTGATGAACCGGTCGACCGGTTCATCCCAGAATTTTTTAAACTCCCTAAAATTTGTTTTGAACAAATTTCTTATGCTTCAAGTGTATACATTTTAACATCAAATAAATACAGCTTATAACCATTGATGTATACATAATTAAAACATCATTTGCATGGATAAAACCTAGGTTCCTTCTTATTTCGCAAAAGCGATCTTTTCCTAAGGGTTTTGTAAAAATATCTGCAAGTTGATGTTCTGTACCTATAAACTCAAGTACAATATCTCCTTTTGCAATATGATCCCTTAAGAAGTGATGTCTCACTTCTATGTGTTTTGTACGAGAGTGTTGAATAGGATTTTTAGATAGGCAAATTGCACTTGTATTATCACATTTAATTGGAATATTTTCAAACCTAAGTCTATAATCCTCCAGAGTTTGTTTCATCCATAATACTTGTGCACAACAACTACCTGCCGCAATATATTCTGCTTCAGTTGTTGATAGGGCTACCGAGTTTTGTTTCTTACTCGCCCATGATACTAGTGATGATCCTAGAAAATGACAAGTTCCACTAGTACTTTTCCTATTAATTTTACAACCCGCAAAATCTGCATCCGAATAACTGATTAAACTCATTTCACTTCCCTTCGGATACCACAACCCTAAATCAATTGTACCATGCAAGTAACGAAAATTTCTTTTTACTGCACTAACATGGGATTCTTTTGGACATGCTTGAAATCATGCACATAAACATACACTAAACATAATATCGGGTCTACTTGTGGTTAAATATAAAAGAGAACCGATCATACCTCGATATTTGGTGATGTCTACGGTTTTACCTTTTTCGTCCATATCAAGCTTAATAGATGTCCCCATGGGAGTGTCGGCATCTTTGACATGTTCCATCCCAAATCTTTTCAGAAGATCCTTGGTGTACTTGCTTTGGTTGATGAAGATGCCATCTCTTGTTTGCTTAATTTGCAATCCAAGGAAGAAATTTAATTCTCCCATCATGCTCATTTCAAATTCCTCTTGCATGCATTTTGCAAATTCTTTACACAGAGATTCGTTAGTAGCACCAAAAATTATATCATCAACATAGATTTGTACAATAAGGATATCTTTTTCTTTTCTTTTTGTAAAAAGGGTGGTGTCAATTTTGCCAATGTTAAAATCATTTTCAATAAGAAATGTTTTTAATCTATCATACCATGCCCTAGGTGCTTGTTTTAAACCATACAAGGCCTTTTTGAGTTTAAAAACATGATTAGGAAATTCAAAATTTTCAAAGCCTTGAGGTTGTTCAACATATACTTCTTCCATTATAAAGCCATTTAAAAATGCACTTTTAACATCCATTTGGAAGAGCGTAAAATTGGCATGACATGCATAGGCTAATAGCATTCTTATAGATTCAAGTCTAGCCACTGGTGCAAAGGTTTCTTCATAATCTATTCCTTCTTCTTGATTATAACCTTTAGCAACTAGTCTTGCTTTGTTTCTAACAATAGTCCCATGTTCATCAATTTTGTTTCTAAAGACCCATTTAGTACCAATTATTGATAAATCTTTTGGCCTAGGGACTAGTTCCCAAACATCATTTCTCTCAAACTGATTTAGCTCATCTTGCATGGCTAAAATCCATTTTTCATCATTTTCGGCTTCAAGAAAGGTCTTAGGTTCTATTTGAGAAACAAATGCATAATGCCCACTAATGTTTCTAAGGGATGCTCTAGTTTTAGTTCCCTCAAAAGGATTACCAATAATTAAATTTGGAGGATGAGAACTTACATACCTTAGCTCCTTTGGTGGCTCAAAGGAGTTACTTACCAACTCTTGTTGATTGCTTGAGCTTGGTTGGTCCTTGTTCATGACTTCATTTGATGACTCCTTTGGGTTTTTATCATTAAGATTCAAATTTTGAACACTTTCATTTAAGTCATCTAGAATCTCAACAATTTTGTCATTTTGAGTTTCCTCAAAAGCGACATGCATGGATTCCTCAAGACAAAGTGTTCTAATATTGTATACTCTATAAGCCTTGCTAGAGGAGGAGTATCCAAGAAAAATTACAACATCGGATTTTGAATCAAATTTATCAAGGTTGTCTTTAGTGTTTAGAATAAAACATTTTGAATCAAAGACTTTAAAATAAGAAATGTTGGGCTTCCTCCCTTTCCAAAGCTCATAAGGAGTCTTTTTCAACTCAGGTCTCAAAGTAACACGGTTTAAAACATAGCAAGAAGTGTTTACGGCTTCCGCCCAAAAATATTTCGGGGTGTTAAATTCATTTATCATTGTTCTTGCCATTTCTTGAAGAGACCGATTTTTCCTTTCCACAACCCCATTTTGTTGGGGAGTTCTAGGCGTTGAAAAATTGTGGTGGTATCCTTTTTCTTCACAAAACGTTTCAAATAAATCACTTATGAATTCACCACCATGATCGCTTCTTATGTTTATTATAGAAAATCCTTTCTCGTTTTCGATTTTCTTTGAAAAATTTACAAATTCATAAATGGTTTCATCTTTTGATTTTAAAAATATAACCCATGTATACCTAGTAAAGTCATCAACGATTACAAACACATATCTATTACCACTTAAACTTCTTGTTCTAGTTGGTCCAAATAGATCTATATGAAGTAATTCTAAAGGTCTTTCGGTTGATATGTGATTCTTACTTTTTAAAGACGTTTTAACTTGTTTACCCATTTGGCAAGCGTCACATAGCCTTTCTTTTATATATGCAATATGAGGAAGACCTTTAACTAAATCATTTTTAGCTAATTTTGAAAGGATGTCCATGCTTATGTGACCTAGTCTTCTATGCCATAGAAAACCATCATTTATACTAGCAACAAGACAACTTTCAATACTCATACATGTATCTATTTTGATTTTATAGATGTTTCTAATTCTATTACCGATAAAGATAATTTTATCATTTTCAAGTATTAAGCAACATGTATGATCAAAAATGATTTTATAGCCTTTGTCACATAATTGACTTATACTAAGCAAGTTATGTTTAAGACTATCAACAAGAAATACATTTTCAATAGAGGGTGAAGACATACTTCCAATGTTACCAATTCCAACAATTTTCCCTTTTGAGTTGTCCCCAAAAGTCACTTTTCCTCCTTTAGTTTTGGTAAGGCTTGAAAAAAGAGTGCCGTCTCCGGTCATGTGTCTTGAACAAGAACTATCCAAAAACCACTCCCCATGTTCCCTTGGTTCCTACAAAACAGAATCAAGATGAGGATTTTGGTACCCATACCTTCTTGGGTCCTTTTTGGTTAGGGGTGGTTCCTTTTGGAACCCAAATCATTTTAACAGTCTTATTTTTCTTCATAGGACATGCATAAATCAAATGTCCTGATTTTCTACAGTAATTGCATGTATGACTTGGATCATAAGACTGTTTAGCTTTAACAAAGTAGTTCTTTAAGTATTTTTGGTTTTTATTAGGTTTATAACCTAATCCTCCTTTGTTAAACATACTTCTCTGGCTCGAAAGCATTTTCTCAAAAAAATTTGAGCCTTGTGTGAATTTTGCGATAATTACATTTAACTCATCAACTTTTTGTTTTAAGGATTTACTATCTTCTTCAAGTTGATTAGTCTTACTACTCTTGTCATTCAAATCACATACTTTCTTTTCTAGTAATTCTTTTTCTTCAATTATGCATACATGATTTCTTTTTAGGGTACTATATTTTGAACCTAATTTCTTATATTCTACATACAGATTTTCAAGTTGTTCATGTAATTCAATATAAGAAGGATCGGATTCATCATCCGAAGATAGTACCTCATTTTCACTTTCGATTGCCATGAAACACATGTTAGCCACATGTTCTTCTTCATCACTAGAGCTTGAGTCTGAGTCATCGCTCCATGTTGCTTTCAAAGCTTTCTTTTGAAAGCGATTTTTCTTCTTTGTTTAAAGAAGGGGACAATCGGTTTTGATATGTCCCAACTTGTTGCATTTGTAGCATCTTGGAGTTTCTTTACTTGATTCTCCTTTGTTTCCCTCCTTTTTGAAGTTCGAGAACTTTCTCTTGTCATTTTTCTTTCTAAGGAAGTTTCGAAACTGTCTTGTGATCAATGCTACATCTTCTTCAAGATCGTCGTGACTGCCTTCATCATCATCATTATCATTGCTTTCAATTTGATGAACAGTTTTAAATGCCAAGTTTTTCTTTGGCCTTTCTTCTTGATCTTGTTTATCCATAGTTATCTCGTGAGTCATTAAAGAACCGATGAGCTCCTCTAATGGTAATTTTGTGAGATCTTTGGCTTCTCGTATTGCCGTCACTTTAGCTTCCCAAGCTTTCGGTAGAGATCTGAGAATCTTACTTACAATATCTGCATTTGTGTAAGTTCTACCAAGAGCATGTAAACTATTTGTAATGCTAGTCATACGAGTAAACATACTTGTTATGGATTCATTTTGCAACATTTTGAATAACTCATACTGATGAACTAACATATCAATTTTTGATTCTTTAACTTGATTAGTTCCTTCGTGAGTTACTTCTAAAGCATGCCATATATCCCTAGCATTTTTACAAGAAGATATTATATTAAATTCACTTCTATTTAATGCACAATATAAAGTGTTCATTGCTTTAGCATCCATAGAAAGTAATCTTTTATCTAGGTCAGTATATTCTATCATGCTTTTCGGAATCTCAATACCATTTTCGATTTTAATTGGTCTATGAGGTCCATTTTCAATAGAAAGCCATAAATCGAAATCTATAGATTGAAGATATATTGTCATTCTAGCTTTCCAATAGGCATAGTCATTCTACTCAAAGTTTAAGCAAACTTTAATAACTGAGAACTAAGCTCTGATACCAATTGTTGTTTAAGGATTAAGGCAACTATGCACCTAAGGGGGGGGATTAGGTGTAAAGACAACAATTAATGCAATTTTAAAATTAATTACTTTAAAGTAAAGAGATAAGAGAGAGAGATTGCTAACTCGGTTTTTAACATGGTTCGGCAAGCCTACATCCACAGCTCAAGTACCAACCCGTACTTGAGTATTGTATTCTCTTACTAGTCCAAGTAACAAGATTACAATTCCCGCTTGATGAATCCACACCAAGACTTTTACACCACTTGAAGATATGCCCTCTTCAAGATTTTCCTTTTTCCCACTTGAAGATGTACCCTCTTCAAGATTTTTCCTTGGTGATGTTCCCTCACCAATATCAAGAGTTTTACACTCAACTCTCAAGAGTTTTACAAGGATTGTTTTTGTAACACAACAATACACTCTCAATAGTGTGGATATTACAAATTAAGATCTATGATCTCTTTATCTCACTTAATAGCACTTAGAATATTTGAAGGTGTTTAAGTGTAGTGAGAATGAGATTTAATACTCTTTGTGTTAGGATTTGAAGATTTAAACACAAATTTGAGTATTAATGAGGATTGATGATATGAAGGTGTTTATGCACTACTAATTGCCTCAATATCAGATATATAAAAGTGTCTCTTTCATTTTGCAATTAAGAGGCCTATTTATAAGTTTCAAAGAGAAACTAGCTGTGTTTAGAGTAACTATCATCTCAAACGGTCGACCGGTTCACAACGGATAAATTAAGTGGTCGACCGGTTCATTTAAAAGCCAGAAAATCAATCTTTTTGACCAAGCGGTCGACTGGTTCAACTTAACATGGTCCAAACGGTCGACCGATTCACTTGGTAAAGACCAAGCGGTCGACCGGTTCAGTTCGAAAGGCAATTTGTCTTCCAAGTGGTCGACCGGTTCCCTTGGTAACCCAAGCGGTCGACCGGTTCATGCAGAAACCCTATTTTGACAAATTATCTTTTCTGAATTTCTTGAACCGATTGATTATAACTTAAACCTATAATCATCAAACCCTTTTAATGCATGCAATGTGAAGTGTGTGAGTTCATTTTAATTTGTGCTATCAAGTTAGAAATTGAGATTTACATAAAGCACTAAAATGAAAACTTATTCTAAGTCTTCACTTGCTTGCATCTTGAACTTCCTGGAATGATTTCTTCGTGTAATCCATTTTGCTTGTTGATGTATTCTTTGTATAATACCTGTTTATAACTTAATCTCATCCAAGCATATTATTAGTCCATTTTCTTTTTATTGTTATCATCAAAATATATAAAGCGTACAAGTATGACATTATATGTCAACAATTCCGAATGAAAAAGAGTATGAGGAGATAAGAAGTAAAATGGAAAAGAGTCCATATGTTTGTGACAGAAAATCTGGCATATCGTGTGATGATCCTGCTGACATTTAGTACAAGCCCACTAAAACTTGGGTCATTGATAGGCCTGGCATTCCCAATACCCCACAAGGTTTTAAAAGGAGCTTGGTGCTTAGGCGTGACTTCTCCAGAATAGATGCTTACTATATCACTCCCACAGGAAAGAAGCTGAGAACACGCAATGAGATATCAACATTTATTGAAGCAATTCCAAAATACAATTAGATGTAATGGAAGACGCAATTTATAGAGAACACGCAATGTAAAGCTCTCTGCCTTCAATTTTACTTCCCCAAAGGTCATGGAAGACACCATCCCTGAAGATGTTGTGAGAAAGGTTTCCTGCAATTAGACGCGTTTAGTATCTGGAACTTATTTGGTCCATGAACCAACATCACAAGTTTTGGTCGGCGGGCACGATAAAATTCGTCAGGCGTCTTGATAATAGATGTCATGGACTTGAGTTGGTATTAGATGCTTTCTCCTCTCATCAACAATTCTGATTTGATTGATATTTTGTTTTGTAATTAGAATAATATGTTTTGATTTCATAGTGCTGATTCAGGATTACATAAGCATCTAATACCAACTCAAGTCAATGACATTTATTATATAGTGCTAAATTCAAGATTCTCTCTCTCTCTCTCTCTCTCTATATATATATATATATATATTTATATATATATTCTAAAATGATATATTCAATAAACATAATTTCAATTCAAATTTAAAGATAAATTGATTTGAAATTATATAATAAATTATGCAATTTATATTTTATACACAAGTAAAATAGTGCAAGTTAAACTAATATGATTTGATGGAATTGATAACTGTAAAAACAACTTGGATAACTAGTAAAAATACAATTTGATTTAAAAAAAATCCAAGATGATATAATTATTTTAAAAAATATTAAGATGATTAAATATTAGATCAACCCAGGTCAATATAAATTATTTTTTAAAGTTTGTGACTTAGGTCATGAGATAATAATAACCCCAAATAAAAATAAAAAATTATAAAACTCAATTCTCAATAAATATATTATTGAATGATAAAATAAAAAAATCTAAAAAATAGCACAAAATATAACACAAATATGAATTTGAATAAAATTATAAAAATACCATTAGCAGTATTGCAATGTTTTTCTAAACTCTAATTGCCAAGAGACTTTTTATAAAATTTAATCCTAATCCAACAATTAAATTGAGAAATATAGTTACCGAAATAGAACACTAGATGTAGCCGGAATATGGGTGGAATTTACAAATTAAACTAAAATTCTAAAAAAATAAAATTTATTCTGATTTGTTTTGTTTTTTAAATTAACAAGATATATTATATATTTTAAATATAACATAATGAAATTGATAAGCTTGTTCAAGAGAGTGAGGGGTCATTTGTAATAATAATAATAACCTTTTATATATGTTGTCATTTTAAAGTTAACCTATTTGACTATGGTGCAATTTGGTGTATCATAGAGAAATTATATAATATTTAAGCTGTAATTGTTAATATAGAGGAGAGAAAAATACACGAGGGGAAGTTTTATCATATTTTGGTAGAAATGGATGTGATTTTTTTTATTGTTTGCGTTTCTTTCTTATCATATTTATCTTTTTAATAACATTCTAAATACTGACAACTTCACTTTTTTTTTTATTTAAAAATAACTCCAATGAACACTAACACAATATGAGTACAAGGTTATAAATTATTTAATAACAAATGAAATACAATTATTAAATATATTATAATCATTGTTCATATTTTATACTATATACTAAAAGAGATCAGGAATTCACTATTGCGTTTTTACTATGAATTTTATACTATATACTAAACACAGATTACTGTGAATTTTTAATAGTAAAATTACTATTTTACCCCTCGGTGCGCAATATTTTTTGCCTTGGAGTCAAGGGTATTTTTTATGTTTTACTTTTATGTGCATAATAAAATAACTGTTATACCCTCGCATAAGATAAAAATGAAGAGTTTCCACTGGGGGTGTCCCTATAATTTCATATTTTCAGTGCATGGTAAAATAACCTTTTACCCCCCCAAAAAGACAAAATAAAAGAGTTGCATGCGGGGTGTTTCATGCATTTCATATTATTTAAAAATATGTAAACACAGATATGCCCCCATAAAAGACAAAATCCAAGAGCTGCCTGCATGGTTGTTTAGGTAATTTACCTTTATTTATTTATTTTTTCTTGCGGACATTGTTGTCGCGTCGTCCGAACGCATCAACCGTTTTCTTCATGATGCTTCCTTCCATGGCGCGTGCGATGTCATATAGTGGTAAAAAATATTCATTTAGCGTCTCATCGGAAGAGCCACCATGTCTTCCACCTCATGGTGGGGCGCGTGGTGTTCCATAGTGGACGGGAATAGAGATGTGGTCGGTTGAACTTTTTCCCTCTTTTCTCTCTCTTGCACGCTAAAGTGCACTGTAATCCCCTTTGTTTATGGTATTTACATTTTAGTACCTGATCATTGGTCCTAGATTGTTTTTGGAATACTGTACATTTGAGCGAAATAATAAATATATTCATTTTTTGTATATATTCATTTTACCCAATGACAGTAGAATGGGTTTAATCTTTTAGAGGTAGCAGCAGTTTCAGAGTTAGTGACAGAGATGATTTTAGGGGGTTTAGGGATGGTGCCATCAATGTATCCAAAAAGGTCTTGGCCTTTGAATATGGCACCAATTGTGCTTTCTAGAGAAGAAAACTGTCATGGTTTAGTTTTACCGTGGCAACAGTTGGCATGGAGATGACAGAGGGGTGGGCTACTATTGTGGGAGTATTTGAGGAAGACATTAGGTTAGACGTTTGTCTTTTGAGGCTTTGATACAATAAAAGACTGAAAATAGTGAATAATTAAAGATGAAGAAGCACAATATTATTTTTCTATATTCATATCCTTTACATGCTGCACTATATATATAGATTACATTTAATTCAGAATTCTAACGTAACTATTGTTTTAAATGTATAGGATCAACTCTTCCTCAATTGGTGATTTGCATAGTTAATTGCAGATTTGTTGTTGCATTCCTTCTGCAATTAATTCTTTTCTTTTTATGTTATTGTCGTTATCTGCAGGTTTGTTACATGCGTTTCTCCCTCTGTAATTGTTTATTTTTCATTTACATTGTTGTTGTTGTTACTGCATTGATCTTCATCCTTGATTTCCGTTAACATGAGTTGTTTCTCTACAACCCATGATAAAAAAAAATAAAGACTTTATTTTTTCCTTATAAGCTAGGTGTTTTTTCATTGAAAATAAATAATTCAAGAGGTTGAAGATTGTTAAGGATTTTTAATCATGGAATGTATATATAATTATTCAATAAGTTATTTTATATGCCCAGTCGAACCAAATTGCCCCTCAATTAACATGATAATCACGCAAAAACTATTAACTATTGTGAAAATATAAATTTACTCCTCGACTCTAGTTTTATATTTTATTTTATTTCAAGGATATCTTAGTTGTTTTATTTTGAAATTAAAATGGTAAAAGACTTATTTATTCTACATTAATTTGGTAATCGCAATTTGGTAATTACTAATATGCCTTATTAAAAAACAACCTCAATGCCTTCAATAGTTGGTGTTAAGTTTTTGTGTGAGTGACAGAACCACCATTACACTAATTTAATAAATAATATAAATATTTTTTTTTATTAAGTGTTTTCACGAAGGTTGGGTAAGCCTTTGTTACTAGGTAAGAGAATAAAGGTACTTCTATGATCATCTGGTAAACATAATTATACTAGCAATAATTGGAGGTGAGGGTGAGAGATCTTTTCTATACGATATACTAACAACGCTAAGAAAATTCATCAAGTTGTGGATTAATAGTTATGGAAGAACCACTACTGAATGGAAAAGAAAAGGATTAGAAGCAAGCACTTTTGACGTGACACAAGAAAAAAATGAAATTAACGAGGATATAACTTGATGAGTAACTAATACCATATGATGCAGACCTCGTAATCATATGGTCAAGCAAATCACACCCAAACAATTCAACTCTAGAAAACCAAGTAAATCAGGTTTGATAGAAATATGACATAAAGATAACTTGTATTTAGGTACCAAAACTATTGAATTCAAATCCCCACCCAAATAGCAATTTACAAATGAGAAGCATGAATTGATACATGAGGTCAATTGAACCTTCATAAGTCATTTCAATCCTATGCCGAACTAAAAAAGAGATAATTCTTACCCTCATAAGCATACAAATTTATAGCATGTAGTTTGAATATCGTTAAGCAAAAACATAATCTTAAACTTAGGTTACATATGCATTTTAACCTAACTTAAATTCTATAATACCTAAAGATGTGGACTTGTATAGAGCTCTTTTACAATGAAACTTAAATCCCTAAGTATCTAAGCTCAATTAATGTTTATTAACACTAAAACACAAATTACAAATCTAAAATAAAAACTTTAAGTTGTTGTCACATATAAATAAGATAACAAAAGGTTTGATTTGGCTTTTAGTATTGCTTACTTCTATGTTTCCTTTTTAGACTAGTAGAATCATTAAATAATCTTCCTAGCTTAGAAAACAAATTTGACAGCTCATTAGTTTCCTTTGTAGACTAAAAAACCTCTTCTTCTGAGTGCTCAAAAATCTCTATTTCAAAAAAATACTATGATCAAATATCCTTGCATCAACAATAGAAAAATATGTAGACTTGAACTTCATGTAATACTAAGAAAAATAAACTCAAATCAAGGCTGACTTGAGGTCAGAACACATTAACTCACAAGCCTTTGTTTTTATTTGACATACAAAAAACTAGGCCAAAATAATTTTGTTTAAGAATTATAACTTTTTGGTTTATCATTTTCTTATTTTCTATGAAATGTTTACTTATTTATTAATTTGTTGTTGATTTGAAATTTCTATTTAATCCTATATTTACTAAGATATACTATTTATATGATTTGGGGGATTTGACCACCAATTATTAATTACTTAGAATTATATATTTTACGAGTTTATTTTATAAAGCTTTATACCTGTTATTTTTTTTTATTATAGTTTTTATGGATAACAAATTTATTTATCTTCTTCATTATGTGTTGAATAACTAAGTGTATCCATGAAAGTAGTTTTTTCCCTTTTTTAATACCTTAATGCAATGCTTGAATAATGGACTATTATAAACAATCAATTAAGTTGATTCTATTAACATGTTTATTATTTAAGTAATCAATTAACTTAAGAATTTATCTTATAAATGTGAAATTTAAATTGGAATTTACTGATATTGTTAATCATGCAAACATATTTGATATTTAAAGAGAATTGTGGATTCTGGATGAGGTTATATTTTGTACAAGGATAATGATTTATCTCATTTTCAAAAATATTTAATGCTTTAATTTATTAATAAACAAATATCCCTTAAAATAATTTTTATTTCTTAAAAATCAATTATAAAATAATTAATTGTCATTTTTTAACGTCATACCAAATGATCTACAAACACTAAAAAATCATTTTGAAAAAAAAATTAAATTGCAAATCCAAACATATGTTTAATATTTGATTAGATAATAAAAAATGTCTAATAATTGTATCCATTTGCAAAACAAACTCCAATTCCAAGAGTACTAATAAGAAAAAAATACAAAATTTACATCATATGGACCAAACTAGAAACACTAGCAAGGACCAATTACATGTTCCAAATGGTCCAAAAACTCAATATAAGACAAAAACATTGAAAGAGACATTGAACACATTGGTTTTGAAGGTTTCAACCACGTCATAATTGAAAGGTCCTATGGAGTATCAATAGGAGATCCTAGGATATCTTATCCATGTGCAAGAGAAGTCTAATACAATCTTATTTGGGTAATGAAATGAGGACAACAAAGGAAACAAAAATATCCTACTACAACTTGAAAACAACATGGGTAACTATCTTTTCCTTTTTGTTTCTAGGATTAAGGAGCTACAAGGAAGACTATAAATAAATCTTGAATAAACTCTATAATATTTTACTTTCTTCTCTTTTTCTCATGACAGAACATGAATTTAATATTAAGAGCTTTAATTCATTTTATTATCTACAACCCAAAACTTGTTTGAGATTAATTATTACTTTATTTTCAATTAAAATCTAATACTTGTTTGAATTAAGTTATGAATTTATTAGTTTAAAATTTTGAATCAATTTTAAATATAATTAATATAAGTACAATTTAAGTATACTTAATATAAGTACACGTAAAAAATACATCACCATGTCATTATTGCCTACCAATTTGTACGAAGTTATGAGCTTGAATGTACCAAAAGTTGCTTCATGCTGCCTTGTTCTTCAATGAAAGATTAAAAAAAATGATAATGATTCTAATTACATCAAAAATCACTTCTGGTCCAGCTTTTTCATAACCCTGTCATTTCACTGTATCATGATAGAATCTAGTACAAATATTGTTTTTTAAGAGTGGATTTTATTTGTAAGAATATTAAAATATTATTTTTATTTTTTCAAAAAATATTTGTAATACCAGGACATTAAAATAATTAAAAAACAGATAAAAACTGATAATTTAAAATAAAATAAAAAAGAGAATTCAACCATTTGACAATCATTTTCACATATACATCTTCTTACAGTGCATTGTACTGGATTCTCTTCTTATTCATACAAGTAAATTGATAATATAAATGAAGGAGACCTCTTTCCAGCACCACAGGTCCACAGCAACACCATTTGTCATAAGCTCACTCAACAACATTAATAGTGACAACAGCAGAAAATGGAAAGAGGGCATTAGAGTATTTAGGCTTGGCTGATGGTCAACATCCTAATCATAATGTAAGTAACTATACAATGAAAGTCTGATTTTCGCTTCTATGAACGCATCTCCATCATTTGTAGTTCATGGTATTTCCCTTGGCAGGATTTGAAGGTGAATCTTATCATCACTGACTATAGTATGCCGGGAATGACAGGCTATGAGTTGTTGAAAAGAATTAAGGTAAATATTACTCATCTGTAATGATCTATAGTTCCTAACACCACTTTCCTCTGTATTTTCTAATCTAACATCGCATGCTTTCTGTCAAATAGGAATCACCTACCATGAAGGAGATACCAGTGGTTGTGGTGTCATCCGAGAACATCCCTACACGAATTAATCAGTAATTACCTGCCCAGCAATTTCAGTTTTGTTTAGTCCATGATTGAGTTTTGTCTTTTGTCTTTTTATTTACCTAGAGGAAAAGAAATCATTGATTTGTTAAATATTTTTCCACCTAAACAGGTGCATGCAGGGTGGAGCTCAAGAATTCTTGCTGAAGCCTCTTCAGTTATCAGATGCGACAAAGCTGAGGTGTCATATAAAAAAGCCATTACAAGGGGGGTTTGCAGGAGAAGATGACCATGCATAAAAAATATCAGAAAAATGAGAAAAGGGTAAAATGTTGAACTGTTGTTCCAGCCCTTTTGTGTATCTTATTTAGTTATCTACTAGAAACTTCTAATGTAAGAACAATGTTGTTTAATTTCCACTTCAGCCTAATAGGAATTTGAAGATAATTTCTTGTTTTGAATAAGGTTGTCGTTGATATAACTTTTTAAAGTTAATTTTTAAGTGGATTTTCTATTTTTTGACTTGTAAAAAAATTGAACTAAATTTTAACTTGAAATAAAAATTCTACGAGATTGAGTCAAATTTAAAACTTAACTAGTTATTTTTAACAGTTATATTGCTAACTTGGAATCATTCCAACTCTTTTTTGTCTCAAGTTATTTTTGTTTTAAATCACTTTGAACACTATATGTTTTAGTTGTTACTAGTTAATTGCCCGCACAAAAATAAAATATAACATTTATACATGCAAGGTTTGATATAATAAAACACATCAACACACCATTTTATAACAACAGCAACATCAAAGGCTTAACATCTAAAAATATCATTACTATTATTGCTAAAACAATAAAAAATATTAAATTGTTCTGAGGAGAAAAAAACATGAAAACATTAATAAAAGAGGAAGCAAGAAAAAAATTATTATTATTATTATTGCATGGATATTAGGAAAATAAATTCAATAAAAAAATAAAAAAAAGCCCAAAAACTTTAATAAAAGAGCAAACAAAAAAAATGAAAAAATAAATAAATATTATAAGCTAAGAAAATCATTTGACGTGAAAATAAAATAAAAGAAACTAATAAAAAAAACCAAAAGAAAAAACAAAGGAAAAAAAAAAGAAATATCAATTTTCAAATCACCATAAACACAAAATAAAATTTAAGACCAAAATTTTTGAAAAAAATGTTATCTTAACAAAAGAAAAAATAATAAAAATTAAAAACCAAAACTAAAGGCGCATTGATAAAAACATGGACAAAAATAGGAACTATTTAAGAACTATAAAAAATTAAAGAAATTAAAATTAAAATTAAAAGTTAAAAGTATATGGGCCGAAACAAAAACCAAATATATTATCAATTTCAATTAAATGAACAAAATGAAAAAAAATGAAATAAAGTTTAACATATATATATGTGAGAAAAATTGAATTATTGTATTGAAAAAGCTTGAATTGCTATGCATACAGACAATATACAGGAGAAGAGGGTCTATATAAATTATATAATTACATCAATTACAAATTCATTTGCTACAATCGCTCTTAATCAATTCGTAATCGATTTGTTTCCTTTTACACTCACCCTCAAGTTGGAGTATGGATGTTAATTGTACCCAACTTGCTGAGGTGAGTATATAAAATGGGTGCTCTTAGCGGCTTCGTAAAGAAGTCTGCTACTTGGTTTCCTGTTGGTGCATAAGATGTCTTGATCTCACCCTTTTGAATCTTTCACGAACAATGTGGCAATCTAGTTCGATGTGCTTGGTTCTTTCATGATATACCGGATTTGCAGTGATGTGTAAGGATGCTTGATTATCGCAAAACAATAATGCTGGCTTAGAATGTGATACCCGTAAATCTCTCAACAAATATCTCAACCATGTAAGTTCGCAAGTGGCTGCAGTCATTGAACAATATTCTGCTTCAGTTGACGATCTAGACCATATACGTGTTTCTTGCTTTTCTACGATATGAGTGAGTTTCCAGGAAAAATGCAATAGCCTGTCACTGATCGACGTGTAACTGGACACTTAGCCCAATTTGCATCACAATAACTGACCAAACTCAAATGACCTTTTGCAGGAAAAAACAGACCCTGTCCAGGTGTGTTCTCCAGGTATTGAAGGATTTGTCGTGATGCATTGAGGTGATGTAGCTTGTGTTCTTGCATGAATTGACTCAATGTGTTATATTTCTAACTTGGAATCATTCCAAGTCTTTTTTGTCTCAAGTTATTTTTGTTTTAAATCACTTTGAGCACTATATGTTTTAGTTGTTATTTTTTTATTTTGTAATCAACTTTTTTAAATATTAAATTTTTAATGTTTGTCAAAATATATTTTAAAATTAATTAAAAATACACTAATACTTTCACACATATATGCAGCCAAACAAGGACACACATACATATTGGGTTTGGTTAAATATTGTTTCATGTTTGGTTTTTGGTTTTGGGTTTTTGGATTAAGGGTTTGGGTTCGAGGTTTGGTTTAAGGTTTGGGGTTAGGTTTTGGGTTCGGGGTTTACGTTTGGGTTTCAGTTTTGGATTTCGGGTTCCGGGTGTGGTTTAAAGTTTAGGGTAGGGCTTTCGGATTTTGATTTTGGGTTTTTGGGTCTTGGATGGTTAAATCCAAAATCAATAACATTTTGCAACCCCAAAACCATTTGAAGCTTCAACCACTTTATCACATGGGATGTCTAATTAAATAGTTTTGAGTATGGTAAACCCAGGAACAATAGTTAAGTACATATCAAGATAAACTTGAGTGTACAGTCAGTCTAGGGTGTTTCAATCAGGTGTGGGTTTTCTAGTTGCTGACTTGAGCAAGAAATTCAATAATGATCCTACCTTAGACCATCAGGCAACGTATTAATCATAAAAGATTTGTCGATAATTAAGAATGACAAGGAATTGTCTTAACAACACGCATATGCCTAAAAAAGTAGCTAGCCAAATAGTACAAACATAACCTGCTTTTCAAGTGAGACTTTCTAACACTTTTTAACAATATATACATCATGTACCGGGCATCAACTTAAACAAGTAAAGCTGCAGCTTCAGGAACGCATCATTAAGATTCATATTAACACCGTCTAAATTTAAGAATAACATCTCATATAACCGATATTGAGCTCTGAGTACTTGTTGAGAATGGCTTGAAATAACAATCTTTTTCGTATTAAAGCAGATGCTTCGAAGTCTTATGTATTCAATGAGAAACACCGAAAGCTCCTCAACAACCAGATGGAAAAAATGGGGCCCTATGAGATGATGGTTCCATTGAGCTTTCAGTGCTGTCTCCCTCAGGATAATCACAATGACCTTCTAACAGTAGGAGTCATGGTCCCCTCCACTTGTGAACCGGTGTGAATTTTTCTTCACAATTAAAAAAAGGCCATGTGCTCTTCTCTTCTGCATTTCATACCAGGATAACCTTTTCATAGGTGGAACTGTTTTGAGTTTTGTTTGTGGTTGGTAGTCTGCAACTGGCCGAATGATAGGTCGTGTGGGTCTTCTTGTTGAACTTTGTTTGCTTAATTGTTGATTTGATTTGTTTTGTTTTTGCAGATTAATTGCTTGTAAGAGATAAAGGCTTTGTAAGAGCTGGGAACGCAAAATTGCCGTAAGTTGCAAATTCAAAATCACAAAGAATTGCAAATAGGCTGGTGCAAACTCTCTTTGCAATTAGGTTGGAATCTCTCCAAAAATCAAATTGAAATTAATTCAATCAAATGATAAAATTCTCCAGTGTCTTTCACTGTTACATCCTTCTCCTTAAATAGGAATGAAAAGAAAACAAACTTAACTAGGAAAGCAACAAATTAGGAAATTAAAATAAATTCAGATAAATAAAGCAATTTAATAATTAAAGAAATTGAGTAAATGTAGACTTCTTGTAACGGTAGAATTCTCCAAGGCTTGATCGCATCCTGTGATGAAATTGAAAGTTTCCATATCTGTCTTCATGCCACGGTAAGGTGCTGAAATATGGCAGCTGTGGTTATGTGGCAATTGTATCCATTTTTGGTATGTGCCCTGCCCCAATCGTATCCTCTTGATCATGTATCTCCTGCTGATTTGCATCAATTGCCGGCTCTCCTGAAGAACTTGACTCCGGCAAGTTATGCTGAAGGTAGGTAGTGAATAGCTGAGGGTGTAGACGTCGCAGCTCCTCTGCTTGTAGCCAAACCGAGTCTGAATTTGGCCGATTTTTCCATTGGACTAGAAACTTGTAATAGCCTCCCCGTCGAGTTGAAACAAATTGATGGTCCAGAATGGAGGCAATTTCGTCCCGTGGTGCTGTATCTTTAGGCAACTGCATGCTGGTTGTGGTGTTTGGGAGTGGTGGAGTAGAGACGTCACCCTTGAATAGAGTGAGGTCTTCGATGTTGAACACTGGACTGATCCCAAATTCAGAGGGTAATTCGACCACATATGCGTTGGTTCCCAATTTCTTAGTAATTTTAAAAGGTCCTGCTCTGCGAGCATGGAGCTTTGAAAAACTACCCGGAGGAAAACGCTCTGGTCGCAAACGGACAAGCACCATGTCACCTTCATAAAATTGATGATCTTTCCGTTTGGAATTTGCTGCATCTGCGTAAGAGTCTGCGCTGATCGTGAGACGTCGTTTGCATTCTTCATGAAGGTTATGCATATAACTGGAGAAGTCTAGAGCAGCTTCACTTGGCCTAGGTGGTAGTGGTAAAGTGTTGATATCCAAAGGGGTGTTTGGCCGAAGTCCATACACCACTTCAAATGGAGTACATCCTGTTGACCTATTAACCGAATTATTGAAGGAAAATTCTGCATGAGGAAGTATTAAGTCCCAGCTGGTCACATGGTCTGCCACAAGGTAGCGTAATAGATTGCCTAGGCTTCGGTTGGTCACCTCGGTTTGGCCATCCGTTTGTGGGTGGAAGGCGCTAGAAAACATTAACTTGGTTCCCATCTTTGCCCATAAGGTCTTCCAAAAATAACTCACAAACTTCACATCCCTGTCCGATACTATGGACATTGGAACCCCATGTAAACGCACCACTTCTCGAACAAATAATGCTGCCACTTTAGATGCGTCAAATGTCTTATTGCAAGGGACAAAATGAGCCATCTTGGAGAAACGATCTACTATCACCATGACAGAATCATGCTGTCGGCTAGTCTTTGGTAAACCAAGGACAAAGTCCATGCTGATGTGCTGCCACGGTTTATCTGGTATAGGCAGGGGAGTATACAATCCCGCTTGTTGCTTGGTCCCTTTATTCACTTGACAAATCCTGCATCTGTCAACTATGGTGTGCACATCTCTCCGCAGCTTTGGCCAATAAAAACGATCAGCAACAATTGCAAAAGTTTTATCATAGCCAAAGTGTCCGGCCAGGCCTCCACCATGTAGTTCCGAAATGATAAATTCTCGGAAGGACCCGCGTGGTATGCACAGGCGAGACTTGAAGAATAAAAACCCATCATTTAGCATATAATCTCCCTGGTGCTGTATGTTTTGGTTGGACAATTCATTCCAAACTTTGCTGAAGTCCTCATCCCCAAAATATTCTGCTTTTAAACTGTCAAACTCCGTGACTGTCACTGAAGTTATGTGTACAAATGAGGTCTCCTGCTCAATGCATCCGCCACTTTATTTTCCACTCCGGCCTTGTGTCTGATGAGGAAATCAAACTGTTGCACGTAGTCCACCCATCTGGCGTGCCGAGCATTCATCTTGCTTTGTGAATTGAGGTGCTTAAGGGAGTCATGATCGGTATAGAGAATAAATTCTCTATGGATTAGATATGGCCGCCACTGTTTCAACGTTTGCATTAACGCATAAAACTCCATATCGTAAGCCGAATACCGTTTGCGTGTGTCATTAAGCTTCTCGCTAAAGAAGGCAATGGGGTGCCCTTCCTGACTCAATACACCTCCAATACCTACATGGGATGCGTCACATGCCACCTCAAAAACTTTGGAGAAGTCAGGTAACCTGAGCACGGGTGCTTCGCCCATTTTTTTCTTGATCTCCTGAAAGGCCTTGGCTGCTGCTGTACTCCACCGGAAGTTTTTCCCCTTGAGACACTCGGTAATAGGTGCCATGATAGTGCTAAAGTTCCTTATAAATCTCTGATAAAAAGTGGCCAAACCGTGGAAACTTCTGACTTCGGACATGTTACTGGGTGTAGGCCAAGTTTGAACCGCATAGACCTTGGCAGGATCAGCCTTGACTCCTTGGCTGGAAATAATAAATCCCAAGAATTTCACATTCTCCTTCATAAATGAGCACTTCTCTTTATTGATAAAGAGTTGTTCTGCCCGCAACACCCTTAACACTTGCTCAATGTGATTGATATGTTCCTGCACACCGGCTGAAAATTAAGATGTCATCAAAATACACCACAACAAATTTCCCTAAAAATGGTTTGAGCACCTGAGTCATAACACGCATTAACGTGCTGGGTGCGTTAGTTAGTCCGAAAGGCATGACTAACCATTCGAACAAACCATCCTTAGTCTTGAAAGTCGTCTTCCACTCGTCACCCAATCGAATCCGTATTTGATGATACCCACTCCGCAGATCAATCTTTGTAAAAACAGATGAACCGTTCAAAACATCTAACATGTCATCTAGACGTGGGATAGGAAATCTGTATTTTACCGTTATCTTGTTGATTGCTCGGCTATCCACGCACATTCTCCAGCTGCCGTCTTTCTTAGGGGTGAGTAATACGGGAACAGCACATGGGCTGAGACTTTCCCGAATAAATCCCTTGTCCAACAAACTTTGAATTTGTTTGTTGAGTTCTTCATTTTCTGTGGGACTCATGCGGTAGTGTGGCAAATTTGGTAGTGTCGATCCAGGAATCAAATCAATGGCATGCTGAATTTCTCTCATGGGTGGTAGCTGATTTGGCATGTCATCCGACATGATATCTTGGAACTCCTCCAACAAACTTGACAGCTCCATGGGTGGGTTACTGTCAGTTTGATGTGTCTCCCGCGTGACCAACATAAGCACCATGTTGTCCTCCTTCATGACACGGGTGAATTGCCGCATTGTCAACACTGGCCATGCCTCTTGTTTAGCCTCAAATTCTGAGATATGCAACGGTTCTAGCACAAATTTCTTCCCCTTGAAATTGAAGGAATAGGTATTAGTGTACCCATCATAAAACACCTTGCGATCATAAAGCCAAGGCCGCCCCAATAACATATGGCATACGGTCATAGGAATTACATCGCACCAAGCTTCATCCGCGTAATTCTTCCCCAATGAGAAATTGATTAGGCAGCGATGTTTGACTAGGATTGAATTGGTGTCATTCACCCAATTAATCCGATAGGGGTTGGGGTGTTTCTCCATCTTCAATTCCAATCGCTTGACAGCTGTTTCAGAAATCACATTCATCCCACTTCCATTGTCAATGATGACGTTGAGAGCCTTCCCATGATGTTCCATACGGGTATGGAAAATATTAGTTCTTAGCCACTCCGGGTTGGCTTGGATTTCTGATTTTGAACCTGTTAGAACCCTGTTGATTACACAACTCGGTAATCCTGATGCTTCCAAATGCTCCTCTTCACTGCAGGTTTCTTCGTTTGGCTCTTCGTCCACTGCAAATAATTCCTTCTCACAAATGAAAGCTAATTTCTTGTCCCGTGTTGGACAAATCACGGCATAGTGTCCAAAACCTTTGCATTTATAACACTGGGGACCATCACTGGTGGATTTGTTTACCCCCTTTGCATAATTATTCCCAAAAGCCCTCACGGGTTCCTTTGGGGTAAATGACCTTTGGATTGGATTTGTGGCAGTTTGCTCCGTTCTTCCCTCTGTCAGCGTCACTCTCCTTCCTGTTGTAAATCTAATTTGCTTTTCAATGCGGAGGGCCAGCTGGTATGCTTCTTCTACATTTATCAAACGTGCAGTCCACATCTCCCTTCGCAAGTCTTCCCGTAAACCAGTGCGATAACGAGCCAATGTTTGCTGCTCGGTTTCTACAATTCTGCTGCGAACTGTTAACTCGTGGAATCGATCTGTGAACTGATCGACAGTAAGTGAACCCTACCTTAGTTGCAGCATCTCCTCAAACATCATCTGCTCATAATCTATGGGCAGATATTTTTCTTTGAGTCATTCCTTCATCTCCTCCCAATTGGCAACAGCAGGACGTCGAGTGCGACGTAATTGTTCTTCCACACTTCCCCACCAAGCTCGTGCATGTCCTCTCAGTTTCATTCGGACGTAACGCACCTTTCTGTCCTCCGAAACAGCGAACCAATCGAAATAATCTTCGATCGCTGTTAACCAATCTTCAAAGGCATGCGGTTCCAATTTTCCACAAAAATCTGGAACGTCAATCTTCATCCTCTTGGTCAGTTCATCAAGGGGTTGATGTCTTATGCCTTGATGGACATTCGTTCCCTGCATAAATTGTCTAGGATAATGATTGTGAGGTTCATGATCCTCATACTCCAGATGGTCGTCCTCATTCGCATGGTTGTTGTCTGCTTCATGAAAGTCCACTCCTGCTCCATTAACTCCTCTGCGTTCTCGCTGAATAAAGGGATCATGCTCTTCCCGAACATGTCGTTCTTCCATAACATCCAGTCGACGAATAACTTGTGCCAACACAGTGGCAATCTGGTCTAGCTGGTAACGCAATTGGGGTTGTTCTGCATCTCGGTTATTGGGGTTCTGTGTGTTTGGGTGTGTGTTTGGGTTTTGTTGTTGGGTTGAGTTGGATTGGTTTGGTTCAGGATTTGTGGTGTGTGGAGTGTTTGGATTATGGCTAGCAGGGCTGGGGTGGGTAGGGGTTTGGCTGTTTGGACTAGGATTGTTTCGGTTTTGAGCGGTGGCCATGGCGTAAGAAGTTCCACTTCTTGTTACTGGCATAGAGGAAGAGGCTCTGATACCAAATTGGTGCCGTAAGTTGCAAATTCAAAATCACAAAGAATTGCAAATAGGCTGGTGCAAACTCTCTTTGCAATTGGGTTGGAATCTCTCCAAAAATCAAATTGAAATTAATTCAATCAAATGATAAAATTCTCCAGTGTCTTTCACTGTTACATCCTTCTCCTTAAATAGGAATGAAAAGAAAACAAACTTAACTAGGAAAGCAACAAATTAGGAAATTAAAATAAATTCAGATAAATAAAGCAATTTAATAATTAAAGAAATTGAGTAAATGTAGACTTCTTGTAACGGTAGAATTCTCCAAGGCTTGATCGCATCCTGTGATGAAATTGAAAGTTTCCATATCTGTCTTCATGCCACGGTAAGGTGCTGAAATATGGCAGCTGTGGTTATGTGGCAATTGTATCCATTTTTGGTATGTGCCCTGCCCCAATCGTATCCTCTTGATCATGTATCTCCTGCTGATTTGCATCACTCCTCAACAACCAGATGGAAAAAATGGGGCCCTATGAGATGATGGTTCCATTGAGCTTTCAGTGCTGTCTCCCTCAGGATAATCACAATGACCTTCTAACAGTAGGAGTCATGGTCCCCTCCACTTGTGAACCGGTGTGAATTTTTCTTCACAATTAAAAAAAGGCCATGTGCTCTTCTCTTCTGCATTTCATACCAGGATAACCTTTTCATAGGTGGAACTGTTTTGAGTTTTGTTTGTGGTTGGTAGTCTGCAACTGGCCGAATGATAAGTCGTGTGGGTCTTCTTGTTGAACTTTGTTTGCTTAATTGTTGATTTGATTTGTTTTGTTTTTGCAGATTAATTGCTTGTAAGAGATAAAGGCTTTGTAAAAGCTGGGAACGCAAAATTGCAGAGAAGAGATAAGAATCTATTTTTCAGTATATTGCCTTATCTGTGGTTGATACAATGCTTCACTTATATAGTTTGAGCAATCATGCATTTCACATGCTCTGTAACTAATTATCTAGACAAGTCAATTTATACTTCTCTTCTTAGATCGTTACAACTGAATTAACAAACAATCAATGACAGTCCAGTCTATACATGCACTGCCTTTTCTTCTCCTTTGTGTTGACACTCGAAGGCTTGTCTTCTGCTAGTTTAAGTGATCTAGTGAGTAGCTTAGTGCTCAACACTTCTTTGGTGGTTCAGTTGCTCATCTCTCATTCGGGAAAGGCTACTAGCTTCTTTCAATTATTTTGGCTTGCACTTTCTTATCCCATTAGCTATTTCTGGTTTGAGTCCGCCCATGAATGTCTAAACCAAAGCTTTTGTGTCCATCCATGCACCCGATTGCCGAAATGAAGAGTGAGTAGCTTAGTGTTCAACAACCTCTCCTAAGCTACTTACTGGCTTCACCCCAAGCTTCAACCGTAATTGATTAAAGTCTTGTTGATTGATTTCTGTCATATTCAATTCCATAATGGAGAGTCCGTTGAACATATCTTAGAACTCTTTTTGCAACCCCATGTGCTTCTTTGTTGGCTTGTTCATGAACCTTGATAGTAGGCTGGCAGCATACATTAAGTTAGGCCTTGTTGCTTTCAAGTATAGTAGACTTCCTACTATATTTTTTGTAAGTGCATTCATCCGTCAACTCACTCCCATCTTCTTTCTTCATTTTTTCTCCAGTAGGTAGTGGAATTGAGACTGGTTTACATTCATCAAGGCCAAACTTTTCGAGTAAGGATTTGGCATACTTACTTTGGTGAATTAAGATGCCTTGACTAGTTTGTAGCACTCCTATTCCTAGGAAGTGATGGAAAAGGCCAAGGTCAGTCATCTCATACCTTTGCATCATTTTCTTTTTGAATTCATTCATCAATGCTTCACTGTTGCCTGTGTATATTATGTCATACACATAAATGGACACAATAATCTGCTTCCCTTCACTTTCAGCCTTAGTGTATAAAGTGGCTTCACTTGCACTTCTCTTAAATTTGCACATAGTGAGATAAACATCAATTTCACTATATCAAGCCCTAGGGGCTTATTTAAGCCCATAAAGGGCTTTCTTCATCTTATACACCTTGTGTTATGCTTTCTTCACCATAAAGCCTTCGGGTTGCTCAGCATAAACCTCTTCTTCAAGCACCCCATTTAGGAATGCTGATTTAACATCAAGCTGAAATAACTTCCAGTTTTTCTGACTTGCAAGTGCAATAAGGGTTCAAATTGTATCTAACCTTGCTACTGGTACAAAGGTTTCATTGTAATCGATCCCTGGTTTTTTGTGCATAACCTTTTGCGACAAGCCTTGCCTCGTGTTTGTGAATTGTTCCATCTAGGTTCAGCTTTGTCTTGAACACCCACTTGACCCCAATGACTGGTTTATCAACAGGCCTATTCACTAGCTCCCAAGTGTTGTTCTTCTCAATCATTTCTAATTCTGTAATCATGGCTTCTTCCCAAGCTATATCACCAGCTGCTTCCTTGTAATTTTCAGGTTCCACAATACTCATGTGACACCTTGCATATACATCTTTAAGAGATCTCATTTTAACTGGAGTTGAGCTTGGTGTGGAAGGTTAGCTGTGATCTTCACTTGAGTGTCCAGCTTGTTGTTCAACTAGAGAGTTTACACCATCTTCATGCTGAATTGATTCATCTTCACTGGTATGGCATTCCTCACCTATGCCTCGAAACATAGTGTTTGTAACAACAATTTCTTGTGGCCTTACTTTCCAATTGAAGAACTTTTCTTCATCAAAAATCACACTCCTTGATAATACAATCTTCTTAGATTGTATCATATAAACTCTATACCCTTTCTCACAACTACCATATCCCATGAAAATTCCCTTCTCAACTTTGCCATCCAACTTTTGCCTTAGGTGCTGCTGGAATATGAAGATAACATATGCATCCAAACACTTTTAAGTGTTTGATGCTTAGTTTTCTCCCTGTAAAGGCTTCAAATGGAGTCTTGTTGGATAATGAAGATGTATAACATCTGTTTTGCAAGTATACAGTTGTGTTGACAGCCTCAGCCCATAAATTCAGAGGTAAACCCTTCTCTATCAACATTGATCTTGCCATTTCAATTATTGTTCTGTTTTTCCTCTCAGCCACTCCATTTTGCTGAGGGGAAGAGGCTACCGTCAGCTGCTTCTCAATTCCAATTCCAGCACAGAAATCTTCAAACTCTCATGAGGTATATTCTCCCCCTCTATCACTTCTTAACTTCTTTAGCTTGTGCCTAGTTTGAAATTCCACAAATGCTTTAAATTTCTTCAACACAATGAATGCATATGACTTGTTTCTTAGAAAATACACCCAGCACATTCTAGAATAGTCATCGATGAATGTAATAAAGTACATGTTGCCTCCATTTGAAGCATTTTGCATAGGTCCACACAAATAAGTGTGCACCAACTCCAGTGGGCAGCTTGATCTCCATGCTTCTCCCTTGTCAATTTTTTCCCTGTGGTGTTTCCCTGTCACACACCCTTCACACACATATTTAACCTCTGTTAAGGCTAGCAGTCCAGTCACCATTTCTCCACTTCGCATTTTCCTCATACTAGCAAAGTTTAAATGGCCAAGTTTTCTATGCCAAACCCAAGAATCCTCAACTAATGATGCCTTCCTTGCTACAAGTATCAAGGATTCTAATGACAATAGGAAGCATCGATTTCCCTTCATCACCACCCTTGCTAACACATTGATAAGCCTCTCATCATCAAATATTACTGTTGTATTTCCCCCAAATAGGATGTAGTATCCATGCTCCATCACTTGTCCCACACTTAGGAGATTTTCATCCAACCCAAGAACCAGCAGTACCTCATTTATATACCTCCTTCCACCTCTGGTTTCAACCACCAAAGTGCCTTTTCCAGTAGCTTCTACTAAGTCTCCTGGGCCCATTTTCACTTTACATTTAATTTTTCTGTCAATGTCAATTAAACTTGACTCTTGTGAAGTCATATGATTACTACAAGCACTATCCACAAACCATTCATCCTTGTTCTTTATACTTGTTGCATGACAAGCATAAAATAAATTTTCAATGGACATTTCTTCCTCCTCCTATGCAAAATTTGCCAATTGCTTGTAATCATCGCAATCCTTTATGTTGTGTCTGAATCGATTGCATCTACCACATTTTCCCTTGCCTTTGTATCTACAAATACCGAAATGGTAATTATGACATACTTGACATTGTGGCTTCACAATACCTTGACATCTGCTGCCTTGTCTGTTCTGTGTATTGTAGGAATTGTTGTTGTTAATTCCAGCTCTATGGTTGCATCTTGAGATATGATTATCATGCACATTTCCACCTGGTGACCAGCTTGTATGTCTTCTATCTTGTCCCTTCCAACCTTGCTTTGACTTTGTATGTGAGCCCTTGTTTCCACCATGAAAGTGATTACTTCCAATTCTCAAGGTGTTGAATGCTCTTTCAGTACCAAATTACTTCTCCCTCTCATCATGCATACCTTCTCTTTGTCAAACGCTTTGATAGAGGCAATTACTTCTTCAATTCTTAGAACATCAATGTCTCTTGTTTCTTCAATTATTGAAATAATAGACTTATACCTTCTGCATAAACTCATTAGTAATTTCTGAACTAATCTAGTTTCAGTCACCTCTCACCAAGTGATTTTAAGTCATTCACAACCTCAAAAAACTTGGCTAGATAATTGTCTAGGCTGTCATTTTTTGACATTCTCATATATTCAAAGTCAGCTCTAATTGCTTGAAGTTTTACAACCCTTACCTTTTTGTCTCCTCTGAATTCTCTCTTGAGAATATCCCAAGCTCCTTTAGCAGTCTTCTCATTCCTTATCCTTGGAAACAATTTATTTGTAATTGCTCCTTGAATGAGGCCTAGAGCTTTTGCATTTTTTTTCTTCATCTCTCTTGAAGTAGATACAACTACTGTATTTGAAGTTTCAGCTTCAACTCCTTTTTCAACTCCCTTTTCAGCTTCATTTCCTTGAGATATCATGCCAATCTCAATCACCTACCATAGATCATATGAAATTAGGACAATCTCTATATTTACTGCCCAGAAATCATAGTTACTTCCATTAAATTGTGGAGTTCTTAGGTCTCCTCCAGAACTTGATGATCCTACCATGCTTTGATATTGAGTTCTGATTGATTGTTTGATTTTCACAGCATACGCCCCTTCTTGAATCGAATTAGAGCTCTGATACCATGTTGAACTTTGTTTGCTTAATTGCTGATTTGATTTGTTTTGTTTTTGCAGATTAATTGTTTGTGAGAGATAAAGGCTTTGTAAAAGTTGGGAACGCAAAATTGTAGAGAAGAGATAAGAATCTGTTTTTCAGTATATTGCCTTATCTGTGTTTGATACAATGCTTCACTTATATAGTTTGAGCAATCATGCATTTCACATGCTCTGTAACTAATTATCTAGACAAGTCAATTTATACTTCTCTTCTTAGATTGTTACGACTGAATTAACAAACAATCAATGACAGTCCAGTCTATACATGCACTGCCTTTTCTTCTCCTTTGTGTTGACACTCGAAGGCTTGTCTTCTGCTAGTTTAAGTGATCTAGTGAGTAGCTTAGTGCTCAACACTTCTTTGGTGGTTCAGCTGCTCATCTCTCATTCGGGAAAGGCTACTAGCTTCTTTCAATTATTTTGGCTTGCACTTTCTTATCCCATTAGCTATTTCTGGTTTGAGTTCGCCCATGAATGTCTAAACTAAAGCTTTTTGTGTCCATCCATGCACCCGATTGCGTAGTCGTTCAAACTACTTTTGATACTCCCGCAAGGAGCCCTCCTGTTTTACCTTTGATAAGGCTTCATCGAAGTCCTCACATTCAGTAGGACCAAATTGTGCCCATAGTTTATCTTGAAAGATGTCCCAAGTCACCTCCCTACCCTCCTCTTTATATGACCTGTGCAACTATTGCCACCATTGATTAGCCTCGCCTTGTTGGTGAAACGAAGCTAAAGATACTTTTTGGAACTAGGTTGTGCCTTGAAACTCAAAGAACTGATCCACTCTTGTGAAACACTAAGTGGGGTCATCTCTAGAAAATCGAGGGAACTCTAGGCTGGCTAATTTAGAAGAAAACAATGGTCTTCCTCCTTCTGATATTTCTCGTTTATCCTCTCTTAGGGGACGAGATCATCCATTAGAAGAGTTGGATATAGGGTCAGAAGCATTTTCATCTGAGGTGGTTTGGTAGGCCATGAGGAATTCCGAGAGTTTACTGAGAACTCCCTCAAGATGGTGTAACTTATCAATAACACCAGTTTCCATACGACTAAAATTGTTTTGTAGCCCACCCAGTTCAACTTCTAAACTTTCAACTTTCAATCCTCTCTTGTTTGTTCCCATGGCTCTGATACCAATAATAGGTCCCAATCAGGCTATGAATGTGATAGTGAGAGAATTATTCTGCTTTGGGCTAGAATTAACCACCAAGTTTTTGTTACAGAATAAGCTTGTCTTTTATTACTTTGAAAGGGTTTAAATACAAGAATAAAATAACAACCACTCCACATTCTGACATCATATTTCTATAACTTAGGACCTCATGGCTACTGGCGACACTTACGCATTATTAAAAATCAAATAATAACTACTTGACCTATTCCTAAGCAGACAAGCTTCGTGGACATGATCATGTTTTTGGCAAACCTTCTCCCTGCATGCCTTTACGTGGCAACCGTTAGTACCAGTACTTTGGGTTTGGTGCGGCCACTCTGGCAGATATTCTTGGTGGTGGTTTATTAATTAAGCCTTACATTTAGAAGTTCTGATGGGCGACATCCTCTGATCCACTAAAAGAAACGTTCTACTGACATTCTCCATTTGCCAGATATCAGATAGAATACATAAGACTTCGAAGCATCTGCTTTAATACGGAAAAGATTGTTATTTCAAGCCATTCTCAACAAGTACTCAGAGCTCAATATCGGTTATATGAGATGTTATTCTTAAATTTAGACGATGTTAATATGAATCTTAATGATGCGTTCCTGAAGCTGCAGCTTTACTTGTTTAAGTTGATGCCCGGTACATGATGTATATATTGTTAAAAAGTGTTAGAAAGTCTCATTTGAAAAGCAGGTTATGTTTGTACTATTTGGCTAGCTACTTTTTTAGGCATATGCGTGTTGTTAAGACAATTCCTTGTCATTCTTAATTATCGACAAATCTTTTATGATTAATACGTTGCCTGATGGTCTAAAGTAGGATCATTATTGAATTTCTTGCTCAAGTCAGCAACTGGAAAACCCACGCCTGATTGAAACACCCCAGACTGACTGTACACTCAAGTTTATCTTGATATGGACTTAACTATTGGTCTTAGGTTTACCATAGTTAAAACTATTTAATTAGACATCCCATGTGATAAAGTGGTTGAAGCTTCAAATGTTTTTGGGGTTGCAAAATGTTATTGATTTTGGATTTAACCATCCAAGACCCAAAAACCCAAAATCAAAATCCGAAAGCCCTACCCTAAACCCGAAACCACACCCGGAACCCGAAATCCGAAACTAAAACCCAAACGTAAACCCCGAACCCAAAACCCTAACCCCAAATCTTAAACCAAACCCCGACCCCAAACCCTAAATCCAAAAACCCAAAACACAAAACCAAACATGAAACAATATTTAACTAAACCCAATATGTATGTGTGTCCTTGTTTGGCTGCATGTATGTGTGAAAGTATTAGTGTATTTTTAATTAATTTTAAAATATATTTTGACAAACATTAAAAATTTAATATTTAAAAAAGTTGATTACAAAATAAAAAAATAACAGATAAAACATATAGTGCTCAAAGTGATTTAAGACAAAAATAACTTGAGACATAAAAGACTTGGAATGATTCCAAGTTAGAAATATAACACATTGAGTCAATTCATGCAAGAACCCAAGCTACATCACCTCAATGCATCACGGCAAATCCTTCAATACCTAAAGAACACACCTGGACAGGGTCTGTTTTTTTCCTGCAAAAGGTCATTTGAGTTTGGTCAGTTATTGTGATGCAGATTGGGCTAAGTGTCCAGTTACACATCGATCAGTGACAGGCTATTGCATTTTTCCTGGAAACTCACTCATATCGTGGAAAAGCAAGAAACACGTCACAGTGTCTAGATCGTCAACTGAAGCAGAATATTGTTCTATGACTGCAGCCACTTGTGAACTTACATGGTTGAGATATTTGTTGAGAGATTTACGGGTATCACATTCTAAGCCAGCATTATTGTTTTGCGATAATCAAGCATCCTTACACATCACTGCAAATCCGGTATATCATAAAAGAACCAAGCACATCGAACTAGATTGCCACACTGTTCGTGAAAAGATTCAAAAGGGTGAGATCAAGACATCTTATGCACCAACAGGAAACCAAGTAGCAGACATCTTTACGAAGCCGCTAAGAGCACCCATTTTATATACTCACCTCAGCAAGTTGGGTACGATTAACATCCATACTCCAACTTGAGGGTGAGTGTAAAAGGAAACAAATCGATTACGAATTGATTAAGAGCGATTGTAGCAAATGAATTTGTAATTGATGTAATTATATAATTTATATAGACCCTCTTCTCCTGTATATTGTCTGTATGCATAGCAATTCAAGCTTTTTCAATACAATAATTCAAATTTTCTCACATATATATATGTTAAACTTTATTTGATTTTTTTTCATTTTGTTCATTTAATTGAAATTGATAATATATTTGGTTTTTGTTTCGGCCCATATACTTTTAACTTTTAATTTTAATTTTAATTTCTTTAATTTTTTATAGTTCTTAAATAGTTCCTATTTTTGTCCATGTTTTTATCAATGCGCCTTTAGTTTTGGTTTTTAATTTTTATTATTTTTTCTTTTGTTAAGATAACATTTTTTTCAAAAATTTTGCTCTTAAATTTTATTTTGTGTTTATGGTGATTTGAAAATTGATATTTCTTTTTTTTTTCCTTTGTTTTTTCTTTTGGTTTTTTTTATTAGTTTCTTTTATTTTATTTTCACGTCAAATGATTTTCTTAGCTTATAATATATATTTATTTTTTCATTTTTTTTGTTTGCTCTTTTATTAAAGTTTTTGGGCTTTTTTTTATTTTTTTATTGAATTTATTTTCCTAATATCCACGCAATAATAATAATAATAATTTTTTTCTTGCTTCCTCTTTTATTAATGTTTTCATGTTTTTTTCTCCTCAGAACAATTTAATATTTTTTATTGTTTTAGCAATAATAGTAATGATATTTTTAGATGTTAAGCCTTTGATGTTGCTGTTGTTATAAAATGGTGTGTTGATGTGTTTTATTATATCAAACCTTGCATGTATAAATGTTATATTTTATTTTTGTGCGGGCAATTAACTAGTAACAACTAAAACATATAGTGTTCAAAGTGATTTAAAACAAAAATAACTTGAGACAAAAAAGAGTTGGAATGATTCCAAGTTAGCAATATAACTGTTAAAAATAACTAGTTAAGTTTTAAATTTGACTCAATCTCGTAGAATTTTTATTTCAAGTTAAAATTTAGTTCAATTTTTTTACAAGTCAAAAAATAGAAAATCCACTTAAAAATTAACTTTAAAAAGTTATATCAACGACAACCTTATTCAAAACAAGAAATTATCTTCAAATTCCTATTAGGCTGAAGTGGAAATTAAACAACATTGTTCTTACATTAGAAGTTTCTAGTAGATAACTAAATAAGATACACAAAAGGGCTGGAACAACAATTCAACATTTTACCCTTCTTCTCTCATTTTTCTGATATTTTTTATGCATGGTCATCTTCTCCTGCAAACCCCCCATGTAATGGCTTTTTTATATGGCACCTCAGCTTTGTCGCATCTGATAACTAAAGAGGCTTCAGCAAGAATTCTTGAGCTCCTCCCTGCATGCACCTGTTTAGGTGGAAAAATATTTAACAAATCAATGATTTCTTTTCCTCTAGGTAAATAAAAAGACAAAAGACAAAACTCAATCATGGACTAAACAAAACTGAAATTGATGGGCAGGTAATTACTGATTAATTTGTGTAGGGATGTTCTCGGATGACACCACAACCACCACTGGTATCTCCTTCATGGTAGGTGATTCCTATTTGACAGAAAGCATGCGATGTTAGATTAGAAAATACAGAGGAAAGTGGTGGTAGGAACTATAAATCATTGAAGATGAGTAATATTTACCTTAATTCTTTTCAACAACTCATAGCCTGTCATTCCCGGCATACTATAGTCAGTGATTATAAGATTCACCTTCAAATCCTGCCAAGGGAAATACCATGAACTACAAATGATGGAGATGCGTTCATAGAAGCGAAAATCAGACTTTCATTGTATAGTTACTTACATTATGATTAGGATGTTGACCATCAGCCAAGCCTAAATACTCTAATGCCCTCTTTCCATTTTCTGCTGTTGTCACTGTCAACATAAAAACCAAATTTTGAATCATAAAATCTCTAGTCCCTAAAACTAAGGCCTCTTTGTCTGCTTGCTAGTTAATTAGGATGAATTTAAGAACCATGGATTTGCAATATTGTGGATTATTTTCTATAGGATTTGCAATGGTGTGAGGTATTCTTATTGCTCTAAAGAAATTTAAAAACAACATTTATTTTTATTCTTTTGATAAGAAATAAAAGCAGTGGATGTAGGGTCTAGTATTTATTAATCTCCACTTTGATCATGAGTACTTATACATTTGTCATCCTAGTAACTTCCATGTGTCATAACCAACTTATAAAACTGAAAATCATGTTATTCATTAGATTAGTTGTATCATGTCCTAGCAATGAGAGCTTAGCTAATGAACTCTTTTTTTCCCTTAATGTGTTCTCTGTTTTTTTTTTCCTTTGGAAAGTATGATATTTACTTTGTATTATGAACAAAAAGAGCATCATTTTATCACAAATCATATTTCTCTATAATCTTAACCATACAAAACCATGGATAAGAATTAGAGAGTCAAGTTATAATGTTTATCAAAACTCCATGAAAAAAAGAGAGACATGAACATGATAAAATATGTTATAGAAATTCTCTTTGATTAACACATTATACCAACAAATAATTCAAGGACAATAATAAGTAAAACGAGGCTAAGATTTTTTTGTTTTTCTTTTCATACCTTTGCATGTAGAGTTGGTGAATAGCCTTTCAATAACTTTGCGATCTATCAAATTATCATCAACAGCTAAAACATGTGGTTTCTCATCAAAATTAAATTTCGTTGATGGTGAGGAGGAGAAGGAGGAAGTGTTGGCCATATCTGCTTTCTTTCAAAGCACACACCAAAATATCTAACCACCTCAACAAAACAGAAAGCAAACAAAAAGAACCAAAGAAACTCTACCAAGAAAAAAAAAAAAAACTGGCCAGCTAGAAAAGAAAGTTAAAAAGTAAACATATAAGACAACGAAAAAAACAAGATAATAAGAGTAACGCAGTGTGAGGTGAGGTAATTCTTGTCAAGTCAATAAAAATTATGGCAGGGCTGCTTTTATATCCTAGTTAGCTACTTAGCGGGTAGTAAATATATAGAAAAACATGAAGGTTAATAAAAAAAAATAAAGAATAAAAGGGTGAGCTCACTATTCTCATTATCAGAGAAGAATAGTAAGCAAATCCTAATCAAATCGTGAGTCAGAGATGCTCCCTCGTATTCATTAGGTCTGTGGTAATAAAAGATACCTTCTTGTTTTTGTTTTTCCCTTTCTTCAAGGGATCATCTCCACACCCCAAATCATTGTACATTCCAACACACTTGTACGGTCTTCTACTCCATCTCCCCACAGACAACACACGGTTGTTCAATTATTATTCCCTCCTGCCTACTTATAGGGCTTCGATATGCATTTCATAAATGTACCCATTCCTGCATGTCCATTCATTTGTCTTTTACCCCTTCTTTTTAAATTTAGAATCTTAATTGCACCACCCCACATCACAAAAACATTAACTTAAATTTTAAAAATAAAAGAATATGATAAGTCTCTTTAATCCCGAGATTTGCAAACTCATATTAATATAGATCTAGGCAGCATAACATAGTCCTCTGTATTCGTAGCACTATATTAATGTTTGTGGAGTGAGCTTATGACAAATGGTGTTGCTGTGGACCTGTGGTGCTGGAAAGAGGTCTCCTTCATTTATATTATCAATTTACTTGTATGAATAAGAAGAGAATCCAGTACAATGCACTGTAAGAAGATGTATATGTGAAAATGATTGTCAAATGGTTGAATTCTCTTTTTTATTTTATTTTAAATTATCAGTTTTTATCTGTTTTTTAATTATTTTAATGTCCTGGTATTACAAATATTTTTTGAAAAAATAAAAATAATATTTTAATATTCTTACAAATAAAATCCACTCTTAAAAAACAATATTTGTAGATTCTATCATGATACAGTGAAATGACAGGGTTATGAAAAAGCTGGACCAGAAGTGATTTTTGATGTAATTAGAATCATTATCATTTTTTTTAATCTTTCATTGAAGAACAAGGCAGCATGAAGCAACTTTTGGTACATTCAAGCTCATAACTTCGTACAAATTGGTAGGCAATAATGACATGGTGATGTATTTTTTACGTGTACTTATATTAAGTATACTTAAATTGTACTTATATTAATTATATTTAAAATTGATTCAAAATTTTAAACTAATAAATTCATAACTTAATTCAAACAAGTATTAGCTTTTAATTGAAAATAAAGTAATAATTAATCTCAAACAAGTTTTGGGTTGTAGATAATAAAATGAATTAAAGCTCTTAATATTAAATTCATGTTCTGTCATGAGAAAAAGAGAAGAAAGTAAAATATTATAGAGTTTATTCAAGATTTATTTATAGTCTTCCTTGTAGCTCCTTAATCCTAGAAACAAAAAGGAAAAGATAGTTACCCATGTTGTTTTCAAGTTGTAGTAGGATATTTTTGTTTCCTTTGTTGTCCTCATTTCATTACCCAAATAAGATTGTATTAGACTTCTCTTGCACATGGATAAGATATCCTAGGATCTCCTATTGATACTCCAAAGGACCTTTCAATTATGACGTGGTTGAAACCTTCAAAACCAATGTGTTCAATGTCTCTTTCAATGTTTTTGTCTTATACTGAGTTTTTGGACCATTTGGAACATGTAATTGGTCCTTGCTAGAGTTTCTAGTTTGGTCCATATGATGTAAATTTTGTATTTTTTTCTTATTAGTACTCTTGGAATTGGAGTTTGTTTTGCAAATGGATACAATTATTAGACATTTTTTATTATCTAATCAAATATAAAACATATGTTTGGATTTGCAATTTAAGTTTTTTTTTCAAAATGATTTTTTAGTGTTTGTAGATCATTTGGTATGACGTTAAAAAATGACAATTAATTATTTTATAATTGATTTTAAAGAAATAAAAATTATTTTAAGGGATATTTGTTTATTAATAAATTAAAGCATTAAATATTTTTGAAAATGAGATAAATCATTATCCTTGTACAAAATATAACCTCATCCAGAATCCACAATTCTCTTTAAATATCAAATATGTTTGCATGATTAACAATATCAGTAAATTCCAATTTAAATTTCACATTTATAAGATAAATTCTTAAGTTAATTGATTACTTAAATAATAAACATGTTAATAGAATCAACTTAATTGATTGTTTATAATAGTCCATTATTCAAGCATTGCATTAAGGTATTAAAAAAGGGAAAAAACTACTTTCATGGATACACTTAGTTATTCAACACATAATGAAGAAGATAAATAAATTTGTTATTCATAAAAACTATAATAAAAAAAAATAACAGGTATAAAGCTTTATAAAATAAACTCGTAAAATATATAATTCTAAGTAATTAATAATTGGTGGTCAAATCCCCCAAATCATATAAATAGTATATCTTAGTAAATATAGGATTAAATAGAAATTTCAAATCAACAACAAATTAATAAATAAGTAAACATTTCATAGAAAATAAGAAAATGATAAACCAAAAAGGTATAATTCTTAAACAAAATTATTTTGGCCTAGTTTTTTGTATGTCAAATAAAAACAAAGGCTTGCGAGTTAATGTGTTCTGACCTCAAGTCAGCCTTGATTTGAGTTTATTTTTCTTAGTATTACATGAAGTTCAAGTCTACATATTTTTCTATTGTTGATGCAAGGATATTTGATCATAGTATTTTTTTGAAATAGAGATTTTTGAGCACTCAAAAGAAGAGGTTTTTTAGTCTACAAAGGAAACTAATGAGCTGTCAAATTTGTTTTCTAAGCTAGGAAGATTATTTAATGATTCTACTAGTCTAAAAAGGAAACATAGAAGTAAGCAATACTAAAAGCCAAATCAAACCTTTTGTTATCTTATTTATATGTGACAACAACTTAAAGTTTTTATTTTAGATTTGTAATTTGTGTTTTAGTGTTAATAAACATTAATTGAGCTTAGATACTTAGGGATTTAAGTTTCATTGTAAGTGAGCTCTATACAAGTCCACATCTTTAGGTATTATAGAATTTAAGTTAGGTTAAAAATGCATATGTAACCTAAGTTTAAGATTATGTTTTTGCTTAACGATATTCAAACTACATGCTATAAATTTGTATGCTTATGAGGGTAAGAATTATCTCTTTTTTAGTTCGGCATAGGATTGAAACGACTTATGAAGGTTCAATTGACCTCATGTATCAATTCATGCTTCTCATTTGTAAATTGCTATTTGGGTGGGGATTTGAATTCAATAGTTTTGGTACCTAAATACAAGTTATCTTTATGTCATATTTATATTTTCATATGGTATTAGTTACTCATCAAGTTATATCCTCGTTAATTTCATTTTTTTCTTGTGTCACGTCAAAAGTGCTTGCTTCTAATCCTTTTCTTTTCCATTCAGTAGTGGTTTCTTCCTTCTTCTTAGTACAAAAAAGAAAATGAAAATACACACATACATACATACATACATCCACACACACACGCATACACACATTATTATCCTTAACTTAGCTAATTGTCATAACCCACAAATGTGTACAGTTGTAATCAACCGAGTAATTTGAACTCTCTGGTTCATAAAAAGAGAGATATAAGTGAGACTTTTTTCTTCTTTGGATCTATCAACAAATTTTAATAAATAAATAAATAAATTTCCAGTGGAATAATATTTGGAGCCTTCTCAGTAAATTTCTAGTTTAACTTTTTCCATAGCTATTAATCCACAACTTGATGAAATTTCTTAGCATTGTTAGTATATCGTATAGAAAAGATCTCTCACCCTCACCTCCAATTATTGTTCATGGAAATTATGTTTACCGGATGATCATAGAAGTACCTTTATTCTATAAACTATTAACAAAGGCTTACCTAACCTTGTTGAAAACACTTATTAAAAAAAATTATTTATATTATTTATTAAATTAGTGTAATGGTGGTTTTGTCAATCACGCAAAAAAAACTTAACACCAACTATTGAAGGCATTGAGGTTGTTTTTTAATAAGGCACATTAGTGATTACCAAATTGCGATTACCAGATTAATTTAGAATAAATAAGTCTTTTACCATTTTAATTTCAAAATAAAACAACTAAGATATCCTTGAAATAAAATAAAATATAAAACTAGAGTCGAGGAGCAAATTTATATTTTCACAATAGTTAATAGTTTTTGCGTGATTATCATGTTAATTGAGGGGCAATTTGGTTTGACTGGGCATATAAAATAACTTATTGAATAATTATATATACATTCCATGATTAAAAATCCTTAACAATCTTCAACCTCTTGAATTATTTATTTTCAATGAAAAAACACCTAGTTTATAAGGAAAAAATAAAGTCTTTATTTTTTTTATCATGGGTTGTAGAGAACAACTCATGTTAACGAAAATCAAGGATGAAGATCAATGCAGTAACAACAACAACAATGTAAATGAAAAAATAAACAGTTACAGAGGGAGAAACGCATGTAACAAACCTGCAGATAACGACAACAACATAAAAAGAAAAGAATTAATTGCAGAAGGAATGCAACAACAAATCTGCAATTAACTATGCAGATCACCAATTGAGGAAGAGTTGATCCTATACATTTAAAACAATAGTTACGTTAGAATTATAATGGATACCTTAAACTAATATGAAGGTGTTTGTCATATATATATATATATTGAATTGACCTGCCGGATAATTCTATATGGATAAATCACTTATGTCTATTAACAAACTCATGTGATAGTTGTGTAGATATTATTTAAATAAGATTTGTGATATTATTTAAGGGGCAAATTTGTCTATTAAATAAGATTTGTGATATTATTTAAGGGGCAAATTACTATTTTTTTCATTTATACGATATTTAGGTATACCTATAAATTAAATGTTGCTCCTTTCATAAGAGTACATTATATGATAATATAGAAAATACTTAAATAAAAAGACAAGAGCTAGCACTAAAAGGAATAACAATCATTCTCTCCCAAAAAGATTTAGGATATTTCTTATTCTTGGTTCATATGAATTACTATTAGAGATCGAACACTTGGGTGGTTTGTAGTTTGTGATAAACAAGGCTTAAAACAATTATTCAAAGCCAAAAATAATATTAGATTTTTATGTAATATTTGTATAAATCCTAAACTCTAAATATATTGATCCCATACATGGTTTTTATTTTTCTATTAAATATAAATGAGTTATTATCCCAAATAATATTTTGAATATTAACACTTTTTGTAAGTTTTTATTCTTATATTAAAAGTGAATAATATGTTGTCTTGTCAAAAGTATTTTTTTAATTTTTTGAAATATAGGCCAAAAGCTTTAGAAATCATACAAAGTTGTTGTAAAATTCATGCAATATGTTTTAAAAAATATAACATGATATTTTATATTCCTTGTAAAAAAACACTCAAATAATGTTTAGAATTTTTGGCCATATGCAAAAAATATATATATGATTTTTTAAGGCTTTGTATGAAAAACTCATTTTCTTTTAAATAAAAATTATCAAAATAAGCTTAAAAGTATATTTATCAAAAATATTTGTAAGCCAAAATTTTCTTTAGAAAAAAAAGTTGAATACCTAACAGGGCCTTACCACTCTCACTCGACTAGAATAACCTGATATCTTTAGTTTAAGCATAAAACAAACTAAAGGCCACTGGTTTGATCCAAAAACAAACCCAAAACAGATTAAGTAAGCGACAATATATGAAATTAAAAAAAAAACACATTTTTTTAAAATAAAACATATCAAATACCAAAAAATAAAGAACACTATAAATGTTCTTCATGAGCCTAAAAAAGAATAAGTTCAAAACCATATTAGATATAACAAATCCAAAGGCATAGAAAAGTTGGAAATCATGTAATGATCAATAATATAGCATTCATTCACAATTAATATCAATGAATCACCATAATTTGATCAAAGAAGGTTCAATTTAAAATTAAAACTCTTAGATTAAAACACTAAAATACAAGTTATTGATTCGAAAAAGTCATAGATTATTGGCTAACTATGAAATGAAAATAAAACAAAAACACGTTAAAATCATTTAGTTACAGTAATGATTTTAAGAGGAACGTGAAGAAAATAAACCCAGATTTTGCATAGAAATGCATTAACCTACTACTGAATCTAGAAATGCATATCAAGCCTCATAATAAACTATATTGTCATAGTTACATAATAAAAAAAAATAACAAATCATGAATGATATGCATGAGATTTCAATTTTAAAAACTGTCAAAACTAACAACAAGAATATTTAACAATTGTAGAGTTTAAAATTGATATTTTGACACTCAAAAGCACTTAATCTAAACATAAAAACCTATAAAATGAATTAGCAACCTAGGAAATACATCAACAACCTTGCTTCCATATTTGGAAAATTCTAAAAACCATTTCATTTGAGCAAAAAACAACATCCAATAAAACACTAAATCCTAACTTAAAGAAGGATTAAACAAGAAGAAATATCATTTACTATATTAAACAATATCTAAGCTTAACATAATATGAAACAAAAAAAACCAAAGTATTATTAAAACATGCAAAGAGGAGCTACAAGTATGTCATATGAATATCACATGTTAGATCAGACGAGGGTTTTACACCTTTAAAGCTTTAAACAGTGGTCGTTACCCTTTTTACTCTCTTTTGCAAAACTTTACATCCACTAGTTTCTACCTTTTTAAAGTGAAGAAAATATTTTTGCTAGACTTGTGAACCTTTTCAAGTAAGGTATCTTTCCTAGTATTTTCTCTCCTATTTTCTATGATTTTCCAAAAGGTATTTATAGCCTTGTGAGAGTAACCTTGACACCGTCGTTATCATTGACCACCTAAAATTGGTACAACAGATGCATATATTTTGTAAAGGGTATTTGGGTGTGGGGGGGATCCCAATAATTTTGATTCATTTAAAATATCAAAATTTAAAAAATCCCACACATGTCGCAACCCAATGATTACGTAATTCCACTATCAAATTGACTCAGATTTTATCACTAATATGATCTTGACCATTGTCGCACCCCAAAAAAAATGAGCGCGGCATCGTGACGACTCTTCCCTGTGTGCGGGGAATATCATGTGTCGGGGGGATTATCTTTATTTGAAAAAGGGAGTCGCCACCTAGTATTAATGGTTACTTGGAAACCTAAAACTGGTCTTTCAGAGATTCTAGGGTAAGGGACTGGTTGCGTAAAGGGAAGGTTTTAGCACCCCTAGTACGCCCTACCTAAGGTAAGTTGCTTGACGTTTTGGCTTGCTTATGATTTGCTATGGATTTGAAAAAAACATATGTTAATTAAATGGCAAATGGGATATCATTCCCGCCGAATATTTTGGATATCAACCCCTTAGGATTTATTTATCCAAACACCGACAGTGAATAATAACATATTATTTCCGCCGAATATTTTGGCTATTAACTCCTTTTGGATTTATTTATCCAAATACGGACAGTGAATAATAGCATATCATTCCCGCCGAATATTTTGGATATTAACCCCTTAGGATTTATTTACCCAAATACCAACAGTGAATAATAGCATATCATTCCCGCCGAATATTTTGGATATTAACCCCTTAGGATTTATTTATCCAAATACCGATGGTGAATAATAGCATATTATTCCTGCCAAATATTTTGGATATTAACCCCTTTTGGATTTATTTATCCAAATACCGACAGTGAATAATAGCATATCATTCCCGCCGAATATTTTGGATATTAACTCCTTATGATTTATTTACCCAAATACCAACAGTGAATAATAGTATATCATTCCCGCCGAACATTTTGGATATTAACCCCTTAGGATTTATTTATCCAAATACCGATGGTGAATAATAAATAAAAAAAAGATTTTTATATTTTTTGAAATATTGGCCAATACCCTTTGGATTTTACAAACATGTTGTAAAATCTCAAAATGCAAGAAATGCTTTTTTTCTTTGCGAAATCCATGCTAAAACTCATTTTCTCTTCAAAACCCAAGATAAAAATATATTTTTTTCTCAAAAGAAAAACAATTTTTAAAATATGCTAGTGTATTGGCCGTATGCAAAAAAAAACAACCCATTTTTATCTTTAATAAAAATATTTTTTGGAAAATTTTTATTTTTATATTTTTTATTATTTTAATATTATATATTTCGGTGGGCTGGCTGTCAGCCCACCTAAATTCGGGCTGGGTTGTCACTTGTCTCCCCATCTTAGCGACGGGCCGGGCACAAAGCCCGGCCCAAACGGCCCAGCGGGAGTGAATCAATTCACTCCCCGCTGCATGCAAGTGTAGAAGATAAATGAATAGTGAAATTTTCGAGTATGAGGAATGGAGTACTTGTTAACACCTTTGGGTAGAGGAGGTCGTGGTGTTCTTCTGGTCGTTGTGACGTCGGAAATGGGGGCCTGTGGTGGCCAGAGTTGAGGTTGGAACGGAGACGGTTCACGTTGCAGCTACCCCTCGCTGTTGCTGCCTCCTTCGCCTGAAAAGATGGCAGAACTGCTGGCGTAGTGGTGGAGAGGCTGGTGACGAAGTAATGGTGCAAAGTGGTCGGAGTTGATGACCGGTATTGCTGCAACCGAGAGGGAGAGAGAGATAGAGGCCTGGTTTTAGAGAGAGAGAGGCAGAGAAAAAAAACGAGAGAAAGATGCTGGGAAGAGCAAGAAGAAGATTAACGAAAGGCTCTGAAATTTTTCTCTATTTCTTTGCGTGTTTTCACAAATTTCTCACATAAATCTCTTCTCTGTTTCCCCCCCCTTTTTCTCACCGTGTGCACTGCTATTTATAGCAGAGAAGACTGTCGTTAAGTCGCCATGCAGTGTTATGGAAAGCTAATCAAATCGAGAGCAAATCAGAGGAGAATCAGGAAGACGGGGAGGAGATCACGATTTATTTAGAAAGGAAATTTGACTGATCTGCCTTGCTGTAACGGAGACGAAATGGGAAGAAGATCAAATTGAAATAGGAAGAAAATTTGATTGATCTGCTGAAAATTCAATGCAAGGCAACGACACAGTGCATGCCTATTTTTAAAAATGCAGATTTCAAAATTGTTTAGGAAGGAAAAAAAATATGATTTGGTCCTTTAAAAAAATCTCTAATTGCACCCAAATGGATTTAAATTTGATTTGATGCAATTAAATCCCATCAAAAATTCAATCTCAACCTTAGCTTTGCGCGATCTCCTTATCTGGTCCTTGGTTTCTGATTTTCGCGATTTAAACCTCAATCGACCAGTAAACTCTCAATTCGTTCAATTCGCCCCCTTGAACAAAAATCTATTTTTTTAATTTTTTTTTCACAAAAATAAAGAGTAAAAAATTGGGTAGCAACAACCATTGTGAAAGTTGAAATAAGCATTAAAATTATAATTATTCAAGTTATAATTTGTAGAGATTTTTTTTGTATGATATCTCATATAAAAAGGCTTGAGTATCTAAGCAAAAAGTATTTAAGTTATTGTCTGATTAGTATAAGGAGTCTTTTCAATTGTTGAGTAGGATCACACGATGATTGATAATGATACAAAAATATATGAGAGAGTTTTATATGTATTTGGAGCTTTCGTTTTAATCTTTTCATCCACTGATAAGTATTGATGAGACAAAGATCTTGATTGAAGTTGTTTATGACATGAATAATAAGATTTCTTGTTCTATTATGCATGATTGAATAATAAACAAACAGAAACTAGACATGATTCTTAGATTTTCTCTGTCAACATGTCACAAGTGGTCATATTGGATTGTGTATAATTCTAGATAGACACATGACAAATAATTTTTTATTGGGAATTTTAAAGTTAAAGTGATAAAATCTAGTTATTGAAGAAAGAAAGTAAATTTATGAAAACAATATGCATTTAATTCATTGAATCGAGTTTGATTATGGTTGGGTAAAGTGATTACGGTGGTTTTAGTCCATTGTAATAATGATTTCTTGAAAGGGTTAGAAAGCCCTAAAATTAAATTTGCATATGTTTGTTAATTTCGATTGTTGTATTTGGGTGTTAGGAGTTATCATTTAAGAAGTTTTCATGTTTATGAAAGATTATTTTTGTAATAATAGAAGTTTTTGTAATATTTTTTACAAAAAAAAATTGTTATGATTTGGTGATAGGAGTTATCAATTAAGAAAATTTCAAGTTTGTGAAAGGTTAATTGTTGTAACAATGGAAGTTTTTGTATGATTGAAATGCTTTGTGCTGTGAAAATAGAAATGAGTTAATTTAGGAAAAATAATAATTTCATTTTCCTAAATTTAAAACTTTATCAATTAAATTCCTAACTTATATTCTAATTTATCTTACGGTGGGAATAGATCTATTTCAATTGAGTTTATTCATCCATTTCTATTGTTATTTTTTAAAACAAGACAATTATATTTTGATGAGAGTTTGACATTTTAAAAAATAACATTAACAATTCTTATACATTTATTTATTTTTATAATAAAAAACTATTCGACCCAAAGTGAGGAAAGTCAAATAGGTGCTCTACCATTTTTTTTAATTTTTTTATTGGCATATATAATTCTTGATTTATTGTAATTAAAATCATGCATGAGTTTGTTGATTTATAATTATAATTATTCTTTTCAAAAACACATTAAAAAGACTAGTATTCTTTTCTTTGCTAAAAGATTTTTGAACCGCTCAATCCACTTATTCTTGCCTGAAAATCCCGGTTTGCTTTCTTTTTGTTTCTCTTCTTTGGTTGAAAGATATGTAAGAGCAATTAAACCTCATAAACCCCTCCTCAACCAACCACCTATCAGCTGCAGCAATATAAATTTCTGACCCTTGATGCCAGAACCTCTACTATTTTGCACAATGGATAAAACAAGAATTCACAGGGAAATGACGCTCTCTCTTTTATCTCTGTAGCGATGTCGTTTTCCGGCGTAGCTCGAGACCCTTTTAAAAAGATAATTTTGATGTCTGGCCCAGCGATTATCACACCTTATGTTAGACACGGTCTAGCTCGAATAATGGTACTTGAAATTCGATTATGATAGGGCTCCGCCCAGTCCTCTTTGTCCCGGTTGTCAACTGGGGAATCACACCAGACTAACATTTTCTCTGCGCAATAAAAGACCATTTTCTTTTTGAATTTATCCATGCGGGGTCCTGCACCTTCTTCTTTATCTGTTCACCTTATGTTGTTTTGATTGTTACAAATTTACAGTAGATATACATGGTTTTTCTTTTTCTTTTTCTTATCTTGTGTGACCATCTGTAGATTACTGAGGGAATTTCACACAACTGCTGCCAAAATAGTACCCAGGTCTACTTATCTGGTTTATGTCTTGAGGACTAAAAGTGTCCAATTAAATTAGTAGTTCTTGAGAATAAAAGTCACCTCATGAACTTTGAAGCTACCCTAATTTCCTTTCTTAAACAAAATTGTTAAATTGGATTGTTGATGCTAGATACTAGATCAAAGTGACATCATTTTACGAGTCCATGTTTGCTTAAGTGATGAACATGCATTTGTTGTCATTTTTGTCAACTCATGTTTAAAATTAGGATTTTCTATAGTCATCGAGTAATAAATTGAATTGTGAGTTCAAAGTTATGTTTTCTTTCACCTAGAATTTAACATGATTGATGATGATCAGCTTTTCCACTCTTAATGCTTGATGTGATCAATATATTTGTTAATGTGAGCAATATATTTGTTAATGTGAGCTGTGACAGGGTTTTTCTTCTTCAGGATGAAAACTCAGCCGCTTTCTTTTTTGCTTCACAGTAAAAAAATTATTGATGCATGCTAGTGATGAAGAAATGGGAATCGATTCGGGTGTATATGGTTTTTTGCTCCACACTGAAATGGTCTTTCCATGCAAAAGGTGAATTGATGCTAGCATACGGTAATACTTAAGTCATTTTTAGAGGCTTTGATTGCTAATACAGTTAGGTTGATGATTAAGGGTGTGTTTGGTATTGCTTTTTCTTTTGTGGTTGAGGTTTTAAAAAAAATAGTTTCATAAAAAGCATTTTAGCTGTGGTTCAAAATAAGTTTTGAAGTGGGTTAAAACTGCTTTTGAAATTGAGATTAATGAAAAACAGTTTCATATGTTTGATTACCAAACTTTTTATATTGCTTTCAACTTGTGAAATTACTTTAAAGGGTATAAACATGTATACACACACACACACACACACAAACACACACACACACACATATATATATTGTATTAATAATCATAGTTTCATAATGTAATGAATATATGTTTGATTTCGGAGTGTTTTGGTGCACCGTTTCGGGTTGTACTTTTAATTAATTATATATATGAAAAAAAAATATTAATTTAACAAACATAATTCAAATTTACCAAAGATTATTCTTTTTTAAAATTAATTTTTTATATATATCTTTATATTATTTTGATGATTAATGTAAAAAATATTTTTTAAATTAACAAAAACTTATTAAGCAACTCCATGATAAATATACCCTTGATTTTGCTGCTAGCTACTCTCACTTTATATATTTTTTATTTAACTTTTTTTTTTTATTAAAGTGTTGGGCCACAAATTTCATACTTTATACCAAAAACCCTAATGCATGATGCCATTACCAATTACCATAGCTACCCGCCACCCTCTTTCTCTCTTTCTCTTTTGCTGATTGAAGTCCTGATCTCTTGATGCCAGAAGGCAAGCAGAGGAGCAAAGTAACCAAAGATCCTCAACTCAAGAGGTCTCGGCCCTTGTCCAACATCTCCCTCATCATTTTCTGTTTTGAAGTTTGACCTGTTGCCTTGTCTGATGATGAAGATGGAGTTGAAGGCGAAGACAATGGAGAAGAAAAAATGGAGGACCATGCATTTTTTTTTTGCTAGTTAAACAATATATCACTAGTATGGGTGGTTTTTGCGAGGATGAATGGCAACGAAGGGGGGCGCAGTGTGAAGGTGAAGGGGAGAACAAATGGTAGATGGTGATGGTTTATTTGGGAATTAAATTGTTGTTGGAATCAGTTTATTTATGGTGTTATTGCCATGATTGCGAACGGTTTGAAAAGCAGTATAAGCATGATTTTCCTGCTTTTGAAAATAAGCAGTTTGGATTGGTTTTGGTGGTGGGTCCCATGGCAGTTTAATTGGCTTTTTTTCTTTACCAAATGGGTAACTTCTGCTTATGGCTGCTTATTGGTTTGAAACGGAGGTTGGAACGCAATGCCAAACGGGCACTAAATTGGACAATGATGCTTCAGCCTACCTCCAATTTGAAATTTGTTTGCGAAATCAGTTCTATGAATTCAGAAAGTTTAGAAGAAAGTCTCTAAAACTCCAAATCTATTTTTCTATAATACAGTATTGTCATAACTCATTTTTGGGTTATTCCTAAAATTTATTTGAAATAAAAAAAATAAAAGGTTGGCGTGGTGGAAAAATTGAGTTGGAGATTTTGAACGAATTCAAGAGTCCGATGATATCTCTATCTTGCCAAAAAATGAAGAAAAATGCATATTAAAGTCTAAAATAAATGGTTATTGGATAAATTTACATAAACATTAAGTTGAAATGCATAATTAAATTTTAAATAGGTCAACTTGATTTAATGATGGGACAAATTAAAATTTAATTATGTTTATGAATTAATTTAGGGTCCAATTAAAAGTTTTAATTAAGTGCAAGGACTTAATTATACTTTAAATGCGTCAAATTAATTTTATTCAGGGCTTAATTGGTGGGAAATTAAGTTTGGGAGCCTAATTCAGGTTAAATTGAGATGAAATTTATTTTTTTATCAAGTCAATTGGTTGAAATTGGAGGAGGGGGAATTGCAATAATATGGAAGTTATCATAAGATATAGGACCAAATTGAACTTTGGTAGAAAAAAGGGTAAGACAACGCATCATCTAATCACTATTCATTTTCTTCATTTTTGCCGAAAATCTTGCTTTGGTATGAACTTTGTAGGCATATTTAATGCCTCTACCCTTCATGAAATTTGATAAAACTTGCACGAAAATGATTATGTGATTCTTAATTATACTAGCGTATGGTCATTTTTGGTTGATTGACACCACACACGCGTTGGTTCAGCCCCAAAAGTGACAACTCAGGTAACCTACCATAACTGTCAAATTTGGTTCTTCATAACACTTACTTTAAGCCAACAGTTGAGATGGTTCTACTTGGAACCAACGACTGAAAATTTACTCTAGTATTGGCTAGATTACACTCTTCCTCTAGGTATAAATAGAGGCAAAATCCATGGTCCGTTGTGGGAGAAATCAGAAGCCAAAATTCTAGAAAAAAACAACTTTCTTCCTGATTTTCCAGCCGAAAAACTCATCATTTTTTGTATTTTTAATGTAATCTCATAAATTTGATTTAAAAAAAAAACCATTTGTTGCACAACCTTACCCGTAACCATACCCTACAAATTACCATCACCTTACGTGCTACTATTACGATCCTAAACTTGTGATCGAGTTACAGGGTGATTGACGGTGAAATCCACCTATAAGAACTGGTGTTTACCCGACCTTCTTCCTTTATGAGCTATTTTGAAGGATATGAGGGCTCATTCAAGAGAGAACCCAACGATCTCAATGATAATGAAATTGAAAACTAAAATTCTTTTTTTTTCCACATGTTTTTGCTTATATTTTTAACAAATTGTTTAATAACCAACTCTTAAAAAGATGGTGCCACTACTGCACTATATTGACCACTACATAATAATGGAAATAACGGTTACATGACAATAGGAATTAATTCAGAATTAACAATTACATAATTTAAAAATGTCATAAGAAATTGTCATAAGAACTGCCAGCTAAAGCATGATGCCATATTGGCCACCATAACATCAAACCCCCACATTTTTAACAGCTTTTGGTCAACTTCTTGTCCAAGTGGGTGGTGTTGGTCTTTGTCGTAACCCAATTTCGGGTCATTCCCAAAACTACCCGAAAATAACAAAAAAATATAATAAAAGGGGTCTAGTGTCAGCAGGAAAATTAAGGTGAAATTATGGATATGTTCAAGAGCTCGATCGTACATTTGTTGTGCCAAAAATGAAGGGAATCGCAGATTCAAGGCTAAAATAATTTATTATCGGATAAATCTGCATAAAAATTAAGTCGAAACATATGATTATATTTTTATGGGTCGGTTTGATTTAATCGTTGGCCGATTTAAAAGTATAATTATGTTTGAGAATTAATTTAGGGTCCAATCGAAATATTTAATTAAGTGCAAGGACTTGACTATATTTTAAATTAGCCAAATTAATTTTATTAAGGGCTTAATCGATGAGAAATCAAGTTTTTGAATTTTTGGAGACCGAGTTTGAATTTTTCCAAGTCAATTATGTGAATCGGGGGCCGAATTGAATAAATTGAGAGTTTAATGGTCAATTGAGGGTTAAATCGCACAAATCAGAAATCAAGGACCAAAATAAAAAAAGGCGCGCAAAGTCAAGGCTGATATTGAAATTGTGATAGGGTGTAAATTGCACAAAATCATAAGTTAAAATCCAATTAGAGATGCAATTAGAATGATTACAAATTGAGGGACCAAATCGTACTTTCACCCTCTGAATTTTTTGAAATGTGCAAGTGTGCCTACACTGTTCAGTCACCTGAACAGTGCAGGGCACGCCTCTGAAATTTCAGGCGACGGCAACCCGTCGGTGCACGCCAGAGGCAGCCGAAGGGTTGCCTCCAACCTATAAAAAGCATGTTCATGCATGCAGAGAAAAAAAATAACAGAGAGGAGGAAAGAAGAAGAAGATTGTTCACGCAGAGAAGAAGAAAAAAAGCAGAAAAAAAAGCAAAGAAAACGAAGGAAAACTTAAGTAAAAACATAGTTGATCTTCATCCCTCTCGGTGCTGCTCTCTCTCTCTCGGTCTTCTCTGCTTCTCTCTCTAAAACCAGAAGCCTCTTTGTCTCTCTCTCGGTTTAGCAACACCGGCCAGCAGTTTAATCCATCAAGAGCCGCTTTATCATCACCAGAAGCAATCCTCATCCTCAGAATGCCAGTCACCGTCTCAGGCGAAGGCAGAAGCAAGTCCACCGTCGCAGCAAGCTCAACTCGTCACTTTCCGGCGTCCATTCCGGCCACCACAAGCTACCATTTCTGACGCCACCACGACCAGAAGAACCGCCATGACCTCCTCTACCCAACGGTATTAACAGGTACGTCGTTCATCACATTCGAAATTTTGCCATTTTCACTGTACATCTTCTTCGTCTGCAAAGCGCGGGGAGTGAATTAATTCACTCCCCGCGGGTCAGTTGGGTCGGGCCTTGCGCCCGGCCTGACCTTTAAACGGGTGGGCTTCCAGCCCGCACGGGATGGAAGCCCGGCCCAAGTTGACTATAAGCCCAGTCCAAAAACATATGGGCTGAAGCCCAATTTTAGTTTAGATGGGCCTCGAGCCCAGCCCATGTAGGTGGGCCAAGAGACCGGCCCAATGTGGGGCAGGCTGTCAGCCCAGCCTAGCCAGTGGGCGGGCTGGCAGCCCAGCCCAAGGAGTGCGCTAACAGCCCAGCAAATGGGCTGACTGCCAGCCCACCTATAAATAAAAAAATACCAAAAAAATATTTTTTAAAAGAAATAAAATGTGTTTTTGTGCATACAGCCAATACAGTAGCATATTTTAAAATTTCATTTCCTTTCAAAAAATATATATATTATCTATGAGTTTGAAGAAAAATGTGTTTTAGCATTGATTTCGCAAAGAAAAATCATTTCTTGCATCTTGAGATTTTACAAAATGTTTGTAAAAATCCAAAGGGTATTGGCCAATATTTCAAAAATATTAAAATCTTATTTTTGGGAATTTATTATTCACTGTCGGTGTTTGGATTAATAAATTCTAAGGGGTCAATATCCAAAATATTCGGGGGGATAGTATGCTATTATTCACTGTTCGGTGTTTGGATAAATAAATCTTAAGGGGTCAATATCCAAAATATTCGACGGGGATAGTATGCTATTATTCACTATTCTGTGTTTGGATAAATAAATCCTAAAGGGTTAATATCCAAAATATTCGGCGGGGTAATACATTCATCATTTAATCAACATATTCTTTGAAAGATCAAAATCATGACAAATCATAAGCAAACAAAAACACCAAGCAGCTTACCTTAGGTAGGGCGTACTAGGGGTGCTAGAACCTTCCCTTTACACAACCAGTCCCTTACCCTAGAATCTCTGAAAGACTAGTTTAGGTTTCCTAGTAACCATAATACTAGGTGGTGACTCCCTTTCTAAAAATAAAATTAGACCCCTTCACATCGAATTCCCCCGCTCACGGGGAGGGTCGTCACGACGCCGTGCTCTCGCGATGGTGTGCGACAGCCTTCTTGTCCACGTGGGTGGTGTTGCATATAGCATTACTACCTCCATTAAAGTTGCACTTGTCCGCAAGTGAAAAAGAAGGAAAGCAGCGTTGAAATGAGAAAATATCCTCCCAAGAAGAATTGGCAGGAGATAAACCCTCCCAATGGACTAAAATTTGGCATTGATTATGCAGGACACGAGAGTCTAGATTATCTTTGGGAAGAGGATGTAGTTCACCATGAGTAAAGACAAGCATGGATGGTTTGATAGGAATAGTAGAGCCATGGAAAGGTTTAAGACAGGACACATGAAAAATAGGGTGAATTTTGGTGGTAAGAGGTAATTCTAGTTTGTAAGTCAGTGTGCCAATTTTGGCGATAATAGGAAAAGGGACAAAGAATCGTAGTGAGAGTTTAGTGAATTTTAAGGACGTAAGGTTTAACTGACGATGGGGTTGTAGTTTAAGTAAGCCTGATCTCCGATATTGAATTGAACAGGACGATGTTTAGCATTGTACCTAGCCTTCATTGAATTCTAATCTTGAAGTAAATGGTTATGAAGGTCTTGAAGAACCAAATCTCGACTGTGTAACTCTTGATCCACAACTTCCAGTTTAGCCAAACCAGGACAAAAAGACAACATTGTTGGAGGAGAGTGACCATAACCACCTCAAAAGGTGTTGCCTTAAGAGATGAGTGATAGCTAGTGTTGTAACAATACTCTACCCAAGGCAGCCATTGTAACTAGCGGCGAGGACGATCACTGGAAAAGCAACGCAAATACATCTCGATAGTGTAATTAATGACTTCGGTTTGGCCATCACTTTGTGGATGATAAGTTAAACTAAAAGCCAAGTTGTTTCCACTTAAACCAAACAATTCAGTCCAAAACAAACTAGTGAAAGTGACATCACGATAACTCATAAAGTTTTAGGCAATCTATGAAGTTTGAAAATACTGTCAAAGAACAACCGAGCAACACTTACAGCTGTAAATGGATGAGCCAGGGAAGGAGGTGGACATACTTAGAGAAATGATTTACTACCACCAATAAAACTAATTTCCCTTGGGAGGGAGGTAGTCTATCAATGAAATCCATAGAGATACCCGACCAAATTTGCAAGGGTTGAAGAAGTCCAGCAGGATGCAAATGTTCAGATTTGTGCTTTTGATAGACAAGACATTGACAAAGAAAAGATTGAATAGAAGATTTCATCCCTTGACAATAGAAATCCCGTGCGATGCGATGGAATGTTTTCTGGTAGCCTTCATGTCCACTTCCATGGATGGATGAATAATTGAAGAAACGAGTAGCAAATACACATGATGTCTGAAGAAAATCAGCCCATCCTTGAATTCCCAAGGTCCAACAGCTTCTCCTAGTTGTATATTGTGCATTATCAATTGCAACGGTTCTAACTGTTGAATCTCTTATTGAATGGAATAAAAAAGATACAGGTTTGGCATAGAAATAAAAGCAAGACAGGGATGATCCTCCAAGCAACGGGATAGGGCATCGCCACCTTATTATGTTACATGCACGATACTCCACTACAAAATCAAAACCCATGAGTTTACTTAACCAATGGTGCTACATGGAGATGATGATGCATTGGTCCAACAAGAATTTGAGGCTGTAATGATCTGTTCGAATGAGGAAGTGATGTCCCCACAAATATGCTCTCCATTGTCGAACTGCCATTGCTAAACCAATGAGTTCTTTTTCATAAGCCGGAGACCTTTATAATGAATTGCCAAAGGTTTGTTGAAGTATGCCACTGGTTTTCCATCTTGTTGTAACATAGCACGCATTCTAGTATCTGATGTATCACATTCTAAGACAAAGAGAGTGTTGAAATTGGGAAGTGCCAACACCGAAGTACAAGTCATAGCAAGTTTTAATTACTCATAGGCTGGGATACCTCATCTGTCCAGGTGAAGGAATCTCTACGAAGCATGGATGTAAGGGGACCTGCAATGGTGCCATAATTTTGCACAAATTCATGATAGTAGCCTGTAAGACCCAAAAATCATCTTAAGCCTTTGATTGTAGCCAGCTTCGGGCAATCTAGAATGGTTGCAATCTTGCATGGTTGCAATCTTACTTTTATCTACGACAACTCCACCCCTTGAGATAATATGGGGCCAAGGTCGGAGACTTGGCATTATGCAATGCAACATTTGGAACACTTAAGAAATAATGGTTGAGTAGTAGGAATATAAAAAACAAGTCTCAAATATGACAAATGATCTGCCCAAGATTGACTGTAGACAAGAATATCGTCAAAAACACCAAAATAAGTTTAGCTGGAATACCTCATTCATCAAAGATTGGAATGTGTTGGGCGCGTTGGTGAGGCTAAAGGGCAAAACCAAGTACTACAAGTACTCATGATGTGTTCGAAATGTTGTTTTCTCCATTTCGGAAGGACACATTCTAATATGATGATACCCGAAGCGCAAATCAAGTTCTGAGAAATAAGTTGCGTCGTGCAATTCTTCCAAAAGCTCAACAATTATAGGAATTCAAAATTTATCCATGATAGTCTTAGAATTGATGGCTCTGTAATCCACACATTCTCTAGATTTTTGAATCGCCTGATTTTGATAGTAGAAGCTAAAGATATTGGTGTTGGAATGTCGAGTTTTGCTTTGTTTTTGAACAAGCAAATTTCGGTAGATTCTGTTCTTCAAAAAAGATTTCTCTCGCATTAGATCCTCCATCAAAGTTGTATTCGTGTACGTATAAAATACTTTGGAGTTTTTAATCGCCTAATTTCGATACCAAAGCTCAAGATATTCTCGTTTGAATGTATAGTGTTGCTTGGTTTTTGACAAAGCAAGTTGCGTCTGATTCTATTCTTAAAAACAATTTTCTATCATGTTGGAGCCTCCATCAAAGTTGTAGTCCTGTACAAATAGATGTCCTTGGATTTTTGAATCACCTTATTTCATAAGATCAAGATATTCATGTTTGAATGTCTGGTTTTTCTTTGATTCTTACCAAGCAGATTTTGGCAGATTGTGATCTTTAAAATGATATTCTCTCATGTTTGATCCTCCATCAATGTTGTAGTCTTGTACGTATAGATGACTTTGGATTTTTTAATTGCCTGATTTCGATACTAGAAGCTTAAGATATTCCCATTTGAATGTATAGTGTTGCTTGTTTTTTAAACAAGCAGATTGTGTCAGATTATGTTCTTCAGAATGATTTTCTCTCAAGTTGGAGCCTCCAACAAAGTTGTTGTCCTATACATAGACATATCTCTCTTTTTTTGAATCTCCTTATTTCAATAGTAGAAGATCAAGATATTCATATTTGAATGTCTAGTTTTACTTTGATTTTGACCAAGATGATTTTGGTAGATTCTGATCTTCAAAACGGTTTTTTCTCGTGTTGGATCTTTCATCAAAGTTGTAGTCCTATACACATAGATGACTGTGAATTTTTTAATCGCTTGATTTCGATACCAGAAGCTCAAAATATTCCCGTATTTGGATCCTCCATCAAAGTTGTAGTCATGTACATATAGATGTCTCTGGATTTTTTAATCGCATTATTTTGATAGCAGAAGATCAAGATATTAACGTTTGAAAGTCTAGTTTTGCTTTGATTTTGACAAGGCAAATTTTGGAAGATTCAGATCTTCAAAACGTTTTCTCTTGCATTGGATCTTCCATCAAAGTTGTATTCCTGTTCGTATAGAATACTTTGGATTTTTTAATTGCATGATTTCGACACCTGAAGCTCAAGATATTCACGTTCGAATGTATAGTGTTGCTTTGTTTTTGACCAAGCAGATTGTGGCAGATTCTATTCTTCAAAATGGTTCTCTCACTTTGGATCCTCCATCAAAGTTATAGTCCTGTACATATAGATATCTCTGGATTTTTTAATCGCCTTATTTTGATAGCAGAAGATCAATATCTTCATGTGGAGTTTTTAATCGTCTGATTTCGATACAAGAAGCTCAGGATATTCCCGTTTGAATGCATGGTGTTGCTTGGTTTTGTCCATCAGATTGCGACAGATTTTGTTCTTCATAACGATTTTCTCTCGCGTTGGATTCCTCATCAAAGTTGTAGTCCTGTATATATAGATGACTATTGATTTTTTAATCATTTGATTTTGATAACAAAAGCTCAAGATATTCCCGTTTGAATGTATAGTTTTGACCAAGCAAATTGCAGTAGATTGTATTCATCAAAACGATTTTCTCATGTCGGATCCTCAATAAAAGTTGTTGTCTTGTGCATATATCTCTCTCTGGATTTTTGAATTGCCTTCTTTTGATAGCAAAAGCTCAATATATTTGTGTCTGAATGTCTACTTTTACTTTGTTTTTGACCAAGCAGATTTTGGTAGATTATGATCTTCAAAACAGTTTTCTTGTACTTTGGATCCTAAATTAAACTTGTAGTATTTTATGTATAGATAAATGTCAACTTTTTAATTGCCTGATTTCGATAAAAGAAGCTCAAGATATTACCGTTCGAATATATAGCGTTGCTTGGTTTTTGACCAAGCAGAGATTGCGGCAAATTTTGTTGTTCAAAATAGTTTTCTCTCGCGTTAGATCCTCCATAAAAGTTGTAGTCCTGTACATATAGATGTCTCTGGATTTTTGAATTGCCTCATTTTGATAGCAGAAGCTCAAGATAGTTGTGTTTGAATGTCTAGTTAAGCTTTGTTTCTGACAAGGCATATTTCGACAGATTTTGTTCTTCAAAACGATTAAATCTGGCATTGGAGCCTCCATCAAAATTGTAGTCCTGTACATAGAGATATCTCTGTTTTTTTGAATCGCCTTATTTTGATAGCAAAAGATCAAGATATTCGTATTTGGATATCTAGTTTTGCTTTGATTTTGACCAAGAAGATTTCAGTAGATTCTGATCTAAAAAATTGTTTTCTCTCGCATTGAATCCTCCATAAAAGTTGTAGACCTGTACGTATAAATGACTGTGGAATTATTAATCACCTAATTTTGATACCAAAGCTCAAGATATTCACGTTTGAATGTGTAGTGTATCTTGTTTTTTAACCAAGCAGTTTGTGTCAGATTCTGTTCTTCAAAATGATTTTCTCTCGCGTTGGAGCCTTCATCAAAGTTGTAGTCCTATACATAGAGATATCTTTGTTTTTTTGAATCGCCTTATTTCGATAGTAGAAGATCAATAAATTCGTGATTGGATGTCTAGTTTTGATTTCATTTTGACCATGAAGATTTTAGTAGATTATGATCTTCCATTCGGTTTTCTCTCGCATTGAATCCTCTATCAAAGTTGTAGTCCTGTACGTATAGATGACTGTGGAATTTTTATTTGCATGATTTTGATACCAAAGCTTAATATATTCGAGTTTGAATGTATAGTGTTGCTTGGTTTTGGACAAAGCAAGTTGCGTCAGATTTTGTTCTTCAAAACAATTTTTTCTCGTGTTGGAACCTTCATCAATGTTGTAATCATGTAGAAATAGATGTCTCTAGATTTTTGAATCGCCTTATTTCGATAGCAGAAGATCAAGATATTCGTGTTTGGATGTCTAGTTAAGCTTTGATTTTGACAAAGAAGATTTCAGTAGATAGTGATCTTCAAAACGATTTTCTCTCGCGTTGGATCCTCCATCAAAGTTGTAGTCCTATATATATAGATGATTGTGGAATTTTTAATAGCCTCATTTCGATACCAAATCTCAAGATATTCCCGTTTGAATGTATAATTGTGTTTGGTTTTTAACCAAGCAGATTGCGTCAGATTCTGTTCTTCAAAAACAATTTTCTCTCACGATGGAGACTATCAAATTTGTAGTCCTGTACATAGAGATATCTCTATTTTTTTTAATCATCTTACTCTGATATCAAAAGATCAAGATATTCATGTTTACATGTCTAGTTTTGCTTTGTTTTTTACCAAGATGATTTTGACAGAATTTGATCTTCAAAATGGTTTTCTCTCGCATTGCATGCTCCATCAAACTTTTAGACCTGTACGAATAAATGACTGCGGAATTTTTAATCGCCTCGTTTCGATACAGAAGCTCAAGATATTCTCGTTCGAATGTATATTGTTGCTTGGTTTTTAACCAAGCAGATTGCGTCAGATTCTATTATTCAAAATAATTTTCTCTCACGATGTAGACTCCATCAAAGTTGTAGTCGTGTATATACAGATATCTTTGTTTTTTAGAATTGCCTCATTTCGATAACAGAAAATCAAGATATGTGTGTTAACATGTCTAGTTTTGCTTTGTTTATGACTAAGAAGATTTTGGCAGATTTTGATATTCAAAATGGTCTTCTCTCGCGTTGCATCCTTCATCAAGCTTGTAGTCCTGTATGTATAGATGACTATGAATTTTTAATCGCCTCATTTCGATACCAAAGCTCAAGATATTCTCGTTTGAATGAATATTGTTGCTTGGTTTTTAACCAAGCAGATTGTGTCAGTATCTGTTCTTCAAAACAATTTTCTCTCATGTTGGAGCCTCTAACAAAGTTGTAGTCGTTTACATAGAGATATCTCTGTTTTTTGAATTGCCTTATTTCAATAGCAGAAGATCAAGATATTCGTGTTTACAGGTCTAGTTTTGCTTTGTTTTAAACAAGAAGATTTCAGAAGACTCTGATTTTCAAAACAGTTTTCTCTCGTATAAGATCCTCCATCAAACAAGTAGTCATGTAAGTATAGATGACTGTGGAATTTCTAATCGCCTGGTTTCGATACCAAAGCTCAAGATATTCCCGTTTGAATGTATACTGTTGCTTCGTTTTTAACCAAGCAGATTGCGTCAGATTTTGTTCTTCAAAACGATTTTCTCTCACATTGGAGCCTCCACCAAAGTTGTAGTCCTGTACATAGAGATATATATGTTTTTTTGAATCGCCTTCTTTTGATAACAAAAGATCAAGATATTCATGTTGAAATGTCTAGGTTTGCTTTGTTCCTGAACAAGAAGATTTCAGAAGATTTTAACCTTCAAAACTAGTTTTCTCTCGCCTTCGAGACTCCATCAAAGTTGTAGTCCTCTACATAGAGATATCTTTGTATTTTTTTAATTACCTTATTTCGTTAGAAAAAGATCAAGATATTCGTGTTTAAATGTCTTGTTTTGCTTTGTTTTTTACCAAGAAGATTTCGGCAGATTCTGATCTTCAAACCGGTTTTCTCTCTCCTTAGATCCTCCATCAAAGTTCTAGTCCTGTATGTATAGATTAATGTGAAAATTTTAATCGCCTGATTTCGATACTAAAGTTCAAGATATTCCCGTTTGAATGTATACTGTTGCTATTTTTTTAACCAAGAAGATTGCATTAGATTGTGTTCTTCAAAATGATTTCCTCTCACATTAGAGACTCCATCAAAGTTGTGGTCCTGTACATAGAGATATCTTTTTTTTAATTACCTTATTTTGATAGCAGAAGATCAAGATATTTGTGTTTAAATGTCTTGTTTTGCTTTGTTTTTGACGAAGAAGAATTCGGCAGATTTTGATCTTCAAAATGGTTTTCTCTCGTGTTGGATCCTCTATCAAACTTGTAGTCCTGTACGAATAAATGACTACGGAATTTTTAATCGCCTCGTGTCGATACCAAACCTAAAGATATTCCAGTTTGAATTTATATTGTTGCTTAGTTTTGAACAAAGCAGATTGCGTCAAATTCTATTCTTCAAAATGATTTTCTCTCCTGATGGAGACTCCATCAAAGTTGTAGTCGTGTATTTAGAGATATCTCTATTTTTTTGAATCACCTTATGTCGATAGCAGAAGATCAAGATATTCGTGTTTACATGTCTAGTTTTGCTTTGTTTTGACCAAGAAGATTTCAGCAGAATCTGATCTTCAAAACAGTTTTCTCTTGCATTGGATCCCCCATCAAACTTGTTGGCCTATACGAATAAATAACTGCGGAATTTTTAATCACCTCGTTTCGATACCAAAGCTCAAGATATTCTCGTTTGAATGTATAGCAGACTGTGTCAGATTGTGATGGTCAAAACAATTTTCTCTCACGTTGGATCCTCCATCAAAGTTGTATTTCCTTACATAGAGATATCTCTTTTTTTAATTGCCTTCTTTCGATACCAGAAAATCAAGATATGCGTGCTAACATGTCTAGTTTTGCTTTGTTTTTGACCAAGAAGATTTCGGAAGACTCTGATCTTCAAAAACGGTTTTCTCTCGCGTTGCATCCTTCCTCATACTTGTAGTCCTATACATATAGATGATTGTGGAATTTTTAATCGCCCCATTTTGATACCAAAGCTCAAAATATTCACGTTTGAATGTATATTGTTGCTTGGTTTTTAACCAAGCAGATTGCGTCAGATTCTGTTCTTCAAAACAATTTTTTCTCACTTTGGAGACTCCATCAAAGTTGTAGTCCTGTACATAGAGATATCTCTATTTTTTTAATCGTCTTCTTTTGACAGCAGAAGATGAAGATATTCGTGTTTAAATGTCTAGTTGTGCTTTGTTTTTCACCAAGAAGATTTCGAAAAATTCTGATCTTCAAAACGGTTTTCTCTCACGTTGCATCCTCCATCACACTTGTAGTACTGTACGTATAAATGACTGGGATTTTTAATCACCCCATTTCAATACCAAAGCTCCAAATATTCCTGTTTGAATTTATACTATTGCTTGGTTTTAACCAAGCAGATTGCATGAGCTTTTGTTCTTCAAAACGATTTTCTCTCATGTTGAAGCCTCCTTTAAAGTTGTAGTCCTGTACAGAGAGATATCTCTGTTTTTTTGAATTACCTTCTTTCGATAAGAGAAGAACAAGATAATCGTGTTTGAATGTCTAGGTTTGCTTTATTCCTGACCAAGAAGATTTCGGCAGATTCTGATCTTCAAAACGGTTTTCTCTTGCATTGCATCCTCTATCACACTTGTTGTCCTGTACGTATAGATAACTGTGGAATTTATAATTGCCTCATTACGAAACCGAAGCTCAAGATATTCCCGTTTGAATGTATATTGTTGCTTGTTTTTGAACAAGCAGATTGCATCAGATTCTGTTCTTCAAAACAATTCTCTCACATTGGAGCCTCCATCAAAGTTGTAGTCTTGTACATAGAGATATCTCTATTTTTTTAATTACCTTCTTTCGATAACATAAGATCAAGAATATATTGTTTGAATGTCTAGGTTTGCTTTATTCTTGACCAAGAAGATTTTGACAGATTCTGATCTTCAAAACGGTTTTCTCTCGCGTTGCATCCTGCATCACACTTGTAGTTCCTGTACGTATAGATGAATGTGGAATTTTTAATCGCCTCATTATGATACCAAAGCTCAAGATATTCCTGTTTGAATGTATATTGTTGCTTTGTTTTGAACCAAGCAGATTGTGTCAGATTCTGGTCTTGAAAAAAGTTTTCTCTCACATTCGAGCCTCCATCAAAGTTGTAGTCTTGTGTGTATAGATGAATGTGGAATTTTTAATCGCCTCATTTTGATACCAAAGCTGAAGATCTTCCTGTTTGAATGAATATTGTTGCTTGGTTTTAACCAAGCAGATTGCATCACATTCTGTTCTTCAAAATGATTTTCTCTCACGTTGGAGACTCCATCAAAGTTATAGTCCTGTACATGGAGATATCTCTGCTTTTTTTAATCGTCTTCTTTCAATAGCAGAAGATCAAGATATTCGTGTTTGAATGTTTAGTTCTGCTTTCTTCTTGACCTAGAAGATTTCGGATGATTTTGAACTTCAAAACGGTTTTGTCTCGCATTGCAGCCGCAATCATACTTGTAGTCCTATAAGTATAAATGACTGTGGAATTTTTAATCGCCCCATTTTGATACCAAAGCGCAAGATATTCCTGTTTGAATGTATAATGTTGCTTGGTTTAAACCAGGCAGATTGCGTGAGATTTTGTTCTTCAAAACAATTTTCTCTCATGTTGGAGCCTCCATTAAAGTTGTAGTCCTGTACATAGAGATATCTTTGTTTTCTGTAATTGAACTCTTTTGATAAGAGATGATCAAGATAATCCTGTTTGAATGTCTAGGTTTGCTTTATTCTTAACGAAGAAGATTTCGACAGATTCTCATCTTCAAAACTGTTTTCTCTCGCGTTGCATCCTCCAACACACTTGTAGTCCTGTACATATAGATGAATGTGGAATTTTTAATCGCCTCATTATGATACCAAACCTCAAGATATTCCCGTTTGAATTTATATTGTTGCTTGGTTTTGAACCAAGCAGATAGCGTCAGATTCTGGTCTTCAAAACAGTTTTCTCTCACATTCGAGCCTCCATGAAAGTTATAATCCTGTATGTATAGATGAATGTGGAATTTTTAATCACTTGATTTCGATACCAAAGCTCAAGATCTTCCCATTTGAATGAATAATGTTGCTTGGTTTTTAACCAAGCAGATAGCGTCAGATTCTGGTCTTCAGAACAGTTTTCTCTCACATTCGAGCCTCCATCAAAGTTGTAGTCTTGTATGTATAGATGAATGTGGAATTTTTAATCGCCTGATTTTGATACCAAAGCTCAAGATCTTCCCATTTGAATGAATACTGTTGCTTGGTTTTTAACCAAGCAAATTGCTTCAGATTCTGTTCTTCAATGCGATTTTCTCTCACTTTGGAGACTCCATCAAAGTTTTAGTCCTGTACATGGATATATCTTTGTTTTTTTTAATCGACTTCTTTCAATAGCAGAAGATCAAGATATTGGTGTTTGAATGTCTAGTTCTGCTCTGCTCTTGACCAAGAAGATTTTAGACGATTCTAATCTTCAAAAACAGTTTTATCTCGCGTTGCAGCCTACATCATACTTGTAGTCCTCTACGTATAGATGAGTGTGTAATTTTTAATCTCTCAATTTCGATACCATAGCCCAAGATATTCTTGTTTGAATGTATACTGTTGCTTGGTTTTAACCAAGCAGATTGCCTGAGATATTGTTCTTCAAAACAATTTTCTCTCACGTTGGAGCCTCCATTAAAGTTGTACTCCTGTACATGGAGATATCTCTATTTTTTTAATAGCCTTCTTTTGATAAGAGAAGATCAAGATAATCATATTTGAATGTCTAGGTTTGCTTTATTCCTGATGAAGAAGATTTTGGCATATTCTGATCGTCAAAACAGTTTTCTATCGTGTTGCATCCTCCATCACACTTGTAGTCCTGTACATATAGATGAATGTGGAATTTTTAATCGCCTCATTATGATACCAAAGCTCAAGATATTCTCGTTTGAATGTATATTGTTGCTTTGTTTTGAACCAAGCAGATTGTGTCAGATTCTGGTCTTCAACACAGTTTTCTCTCACATTCGAGCCTCCATCAAAGTTGTAGTCTTGTGTGTATAGATGAATGTGGAATTTTTAATCTCCTTATTTCGATACGAAAGCTGAAGATCTTCCAGTTTGAATGAATATTGTTGCTTGTTTTTAACCAAGCAGATTGCATCACATTTTGTTCTTCAACACGATTTTCTCTCACGTTGGAGACTCCATCAAAGTTGTAGTCCTGTACATGGAGATATCTCTGCTTTTTTTAATCATCTTCTTTCAACAACAAAAGATCAAGATATTCATGTTTCAATGTCTAGTTCTGCTTTCTTCTTGACCAAGAAGATTCTGATCTTCAAAACGGTTTTCTCTCGCGTTGCACCCTCCATCAATGTTGTAGTCCTGTACGTATAAATGACTGTGGAATTTTTAATCGCCCTATTTCTATACCAAAAATCAAGATATTCCTGTTTGAATGTATATTGTTGCTTGGTTTTAACCAAGCAGATTGTGTCAGATTTTGTTCTTCAAACTGATTTTCTCTCACGTTGGAACCTCCATAAAAGTTCTATTTCTTTACATAGAGATATCTCTCTTTTTTTAATCACCTTCTTTTGATACCAGAAGATCAAGATATTCGTGTTTACATGTCTAGTTTTGCTTTGTTTTTGACCAAGAAGATTCCGGCAGATTCTAATTTTCAAAACGGTTTTCTCTTGAGTTGCATCCTCCATCAAACTTGTAGTCCTATACGTATAGATTATTGGGGTTTCTTAATCACCTGATTTCGATACCAAATCTCAAGATATTCTCGTTGAAAGGTATACTATTACGATTTTCTCTCACGTTGGAGCCTATATCAAAGTTTTAGTTCTGTACACAGAGATATCTCTTTTTTTTAATCGCCTTCTTTCGATAACAAAAGATCAATATATTCGTGTTTACATTTCTAGTTTTGCTTTGTTTTTTACCAAGAAGATTTCAGCAGATTTCGATCTTCAAAACAGTTTTCTCTCGTGTTGCATCCTCCATCACACTTGTATTCCTGTATGTATAGATGACTGTTGAATTTTTAATCGCCTCATTTCGATCCCAAAGCTCAAGATATTCCCGTTTGGATGAATATTGTTGCTTCGTTTTGAACCAAGCAGATTTCGTCAGATTCTGCTCTTCAAAACGATTTTCTCTCACGTTGGAGACTCCATCAAAGTTGTAGTCCTGAACATAGAGATATCTTTGTTTTTTTTTTATTTCCTTATTTAAATGTATAGTTTAAAACGATTATCCCTCACATTGGATCCCACATCAAAGTTGTAGTCCTGTACGTATAGATGACTGTGGAATTTTTAATTGCCTGATTTTGATACAAAAGCTCAACATATTCTCGTTTCAATGCGTAGTGTTGCTTGGTTTTCAACCAAGCAGTTTGCGTCAGATTCTGTTCTTCAAAATGATTTTCTCTCACGTTGGAGCCTCCATCAAAGTTGTAGCCCTGTACACAGATATATCTCTGTTTTTTTTAATCGCCTTATTTCAATAGAAGAAGATCATGATATTCATGTTTGTACATATAGTTTTGCTTTGTTTTTTACCAAGAAGATTTAAGCAGATTCATATCTTCAAAACGGTTTTCCCTCATATTGGATCCCACATCAAAGCTTTAGTCCAGTACGTATAGATGACTGTAGAATTTTTAATCGCGTCATTTTGATACCGAAGCTCAAGATATTCTCGTTTGATTGTATAGTGTTGCTTAGTTTTTAATCAAGTGGATTTCGTCACATTCTGTTCTTCAAAATGTTATTCTCTCATGTTGGAGCCTTCATCAAAGTTGTAGTCATATAGATAAAGATATCTCCGTGTTTTTGAATCGCCTTCTTTCAATAACAGAAATTAAGATATTCGTGTTTGACTTTCCAGTTCTGCTTTGTTTTTGACCAAGAAGATTTCTCTAGATTTGTATCTTCAAAACGGTTTTCTCTCGCGTTGGATCCCATATCAAAGTTGTAGTCCTATGCGTATAGATAACTATGGAATTTTTAATCACCTCATTTCGATAGTAAGGCTTAATATATTCCTATTTGAATGTATATTGTTGCTTGGTTTTTCATCAAGAAGATTGCGTAAGATTTTGTTCTTCAAAATGATTTTCTCTAACGTTGGAGCCTGCATCAAAGTTGTAGTCCTGTACATAGAGATATCTCTATTTTTTTGAATCGCCTTCTTTCAATAGAAGAAGATCAAGATATTCGTGTTTGAATGTCTAGTTCTGCTTTGTTCTTGACCAAGAAGATTTATGCAGATTCTTATCTTTAAAATGGTTTTCTCTTACGTTGGATCCCACATCAAAATTGTAGTCCTATACGTATACTAAAGCTCAAGATATTCCCGTTTGGATGAATACTATTGCTTGGATTTGAACCAAGTAGGTTGCGTCAGATTCTGTTCTTCAAAACGATTTTCTCTCACGTTGGAGTCTCCATCAAAGTTGTAGTCCTGTACAAAGAGATATCTCTGTTTTTTTAATCGCCTTCTTTCGATAGTAGAAGATCGAGATATTTTTGTTTGAATGTCTAGTTTTGATTTGCTTTTGACCTAGAATATCTCAGCAAATTCTAATATTTAAAACAGTTTTCTCTCCTGTTGGATCCCACATCAAAGTTGTAGTGTGTACGTATAGATGACTATGGAATTTTAATCGCCTCATTTCGATACTAAAGCTTAAGACATTCCTGTTTGAATGTATAGTGTTGCTTTGTTTTTATCTTAGATTCTGTTCTTCAAAACAATTTTCTCTCACGTTGGAGCCTCCATCAAAGTTGTAATCCTGTACATTCCTATTTGAATGTACAAAGATATCTCTGTTTTTTTAATCGCCTTATTTCGATAGCAGAAGATCAAGATATTTGTGTTTGAATGTCTAGTTTTGCTGTCTTTTTTACCAAGAAGATTTCGGCAGATTCTGATCTTCAAAACAGTTTTCTACTGCGTTGGATCCCACTTCAAAGTTGTAGTCTTGTGATTGTGGAATTTTCATCGCCTGATTTCAACACCAAAGCTCAAGATATTCCCGTTTGAATGTATAGTGTTGCTTTATTTTTAATCAAGTAGATTGCGTCAGATTCTGTTCATCAAAACAATTTTCTCTCACGTTGGATCCTCCATCAAAGTTGTAGTCCCTTACATGTAGATGTCTCAGGATTTTTGAATCTCCTAATTTTGATAGCAGATTCTCAACATATTCTCGTTTCAATGTGTAGTGTTGCTTGTTTTTTTACCTAGAAGATTGCAACGAATTCTATTTTTCAAAACGGTTTTCTCTCGCATTGGTTCCCACATCAAAGTTGTAGTGTTGCATGTATAGATGACTATGGAATTTTTATTCGCCTGATTTCGATACCATAGCTCTAGATATTCCTGTTTAAATGTATAGTGTTGGATGCAAACCTCCTGATCATGTGGTCACGCAACCAACAACCAAGAGTGAGATTTGATCCTAGAAAGCCAAAAAAGGTCTGATAGGAGTGTGATACAATGGAAACCTGCCCTAAGACACCAACACTATTGGAATTAGTAGAATGACGCCACGAAGCCAGTGAATCTTCGATAAGTAGGATTCAGTTCATTCAAGAACTAAAGAATGCAAGAATCACTCTCACACATAAAACTGAAAAGTTCAGAATTCATATTCATCAATGGCTGCCGAAATTTAGGTTACATGAGTTTAAATAGTTCTTGACAAAGGAACCCTAATGGACTCCTTATATGGACTTAAATGATATTCACTCAAAACTGACCCAAAACCCTAAGTTGGAAAACCCATGACTTAATCCAAAGAAGCCTTGGATCCTTGTTGAAAACAAAGTATTAATTAAGCCCAAACAAGCCTTGGGCTATAGCTAGCAAAATTAAATAAAGCTCATAAGTCTTGTTTATAGCCTTCCATCCAGCCCCTTAATCCTAGAAACAAAAGGATGTATTGGGCCCCTCTTGCACATGGATAAGATGTACTAAGGTCTCTTGATACTCCAACGGTCCATGCAGTTTTGACTCAGTTGAAACCTTCACAACCGCAAATCAAGCCCCTAAATATGTAATGGGTCTTTGCTGGGGTTTCTGGGTCAGTTCGCATCAGTGTAGCTTGGTTTTTAACAAAGCAAATTGCATCAAATTCTGTTCTTCAAAATGATTTTCTCTCACGTTGGATCCTCCATCAAAGTTGTGGTCCTTTACATCAACATGTTTCTGGATTTTTGAATCGCCTGATTTCGATAGCAGAAGCTCAACATATTCTTGTTTCAATGTGTAGTGTTGCTTGGTTTTTGACCAAGCAGATTGCGGTAGATTCTGTTCTTCATAATGATTTTCTCTCACGTTGGAGCCTATGATGTGACCATATTATTTGAAAGTTTCATCCATATTTACCTAGTGTTTTGCATATGTTTTGTGTATAAAATGCCTTGATATTCTTTGTTTTATGTTTTGAAGGCATTTTTGGATGAAAGATGCAAAAAGGAGGTAATTGTAGCTGATTGATAGATTTGACCTTCAGGCGGTGTTTTATGTAGAGCGGAAGCTCTAGATATCGAAATGAAGTGATTCCAGTGAAATTCAAAAGCTAACATCCATAAATTTATGGAAAGCTAAGTCAAAAGAAATAAAATAAGGAAGACCATGGAAATCGCAGCCTTGAAAGTCAAATCTTGCAATCTGCCGATGTCGACCTTTGTCCATTCCAACTTCAATATCTAGAGCTACAGAATTCTGATTCATGCAAACCGAATTTAGTTGGATTCAAGACTCAAATACCTATAACCTTTCCAAATTTAAGCTCAAAACTATGTGGTAGGAATGAGATATGAAGTTTACAAGGGACAACTAAATTCTGCCAACTTAAGGAAGGACTATTTTGTAAAATAGATACTAGGGTTTCTAAGCATATATAAAGGAGGAGAGGAGCAAGGAAGTTTCGGTCGGCAACACAAATATTCCTCCTCCAAACCCTAAATCATGTTTTCTTTCATCTTTTTATTTAGTTGTTCAATAAACATGCAAGGCTAGACTCTTTTGCTTGGTTGCAAGGAAACAAAAACGTTTAGATTTCAAGAACTGTGAGATCTATTTTTACCTCAATTTTTCAGTTTATATGATGAACATGTTTGTTCTCCTATGCTTATTTTCCTATGATTGTTTATTTAATTGCTAAGAGCGGACTCGAAGTTATTATTGCAGACAATCGATTGCTAAGTTTGATATCAAAACCGGAGTTGTGGTATATGAACTTATGAAGCAACTAAGTTAATAATTGTAGCGGATCTATGTTATTAATCTTAGGGAGAACATTCAATCGAACTAAACATACATTGCAGACAATTATGTTTCTTAATTGATCAATTTATCTAGATTTTAATGCTGCCATTGAATCAAATTACTAGTGCGGACACTATGGTTGTTTGATGGTTAGGATAAGATATACGGCGGATCCATTAACAAACCAAATTAAGAAGAGATAAATATTCAGAATATAAATTGATGTGTCATTTCCATGATCAGTTTTTATTTTTATAGGTGGATGTTGATTTGCGACCAAGGTTTGCTTTATTGATAAATTTCAGTTTTATATAATTTCTGCTTAGTTTGCTTTAGCCTAGCCAAGACAACTTCCAACCACGCCCCCCAATTGCATAGCATATAGCACGAAAATCTGAACTAAATCGTCCTCGTGGGATCAACCCCTTGCTTGCTCTATACTATCTTGTTTGATTTGTTTTAAGCTAGGGTAATTAATTTGTGCGACCGCGACATTTCAACAGCCTCCATCAAAGTTGTAGTCCTGTACATAGAAATATCTCTATTTTTTTTCAATCGCCTTCTTTCGATAGTAGAAGATCAAGATATTCATGTATGAATTTCTAGTTTTGCTTTGTTTTTGACCAAGCAGTTTGCGTCAGATTCTTTTCTTGAAAACGATTTCCTCTCGTGTTGGATCCGCCATCAAAGTTGTAGTCATGTATGTATAGATGACTATGGAATTTTTAATCACCTCATTTCAATACCAAAGCTCAAGATATTCACGTTTGAATGTATTGTGTTGCTTGGTTTTTAACCTAGCAGATTGCGTTAGATTTTGTTCTTCAAAACAATTTTCTCTCACTGAAGCCTATCAAAGTTGTAATCCTGTACATAGAGATATCTGTATGTTTTTCAATCGCCTTCTTTCGATAGCAGAAGGTCAAGTTATTCGTGTATGAATGTCTAGTTTTGCTTTCTTTTAACCAAGCAGTTTGTGTCAGATTCTTTTCTTCAAAACGATTTTCTCTCAAGTTGGATCATCCTTCAAAGTTGTATTCCTCTACATGCAGATGTCTCTGGATTTTTGAATCACCTGATTTCGATAGTAGAAGCTCAACATATTATTGTTTCAATGTGTAGTGTTGCTTGGTTTTCAACCAAGCAGTTTGCGTCAGATTCTGTTCTTCAAATGGATTTTCTCTCACTTTGGAGCCTCCATCAAAGTTGTAGTCCTGTACATAGAGATATCTTTTTTTTTATTGCCTTCTTTCGATAACAAAAGATCAAGATATTCATGTTTACATTTCTAGTTTTGCTTTGTTTCTTACCAAGAAGATTTCGGCAGATTCTTATCTTCAAAACAGTTTCTCTCGTGTTGCATCCTCCATCACACTTGTAGTCCTATACGTATAGATGACTTTGGAATTTTTAATCGCTTCATTTTGATACAAAAGCTCAAGATATTCCCATTTAGATGAAAACTGTTGCTTGGTTTTGAACCAAGCAGATTGCATCAGATTCTGTCCTTGAAAATGATTTTCTCTGACGTTGGAGCCTCCATCAAAGTTGTAGTCCTGTACATAGAGATATCTCTGTTTTTTTGAATCGCCTTCTTTCGATAGTAGAAGATCAAGATATTCGTGTTTGAATGTCTAGTTTTGTTTTGTTTTTTACCACGAAGATTTTGGTAGATTCTGATCTTCAAAACGGTGGATTCCACATCAAAGTTGTATTCCTGTACATATAGATGACTGTGGAATTTTTAATCGCTTGATTTCGATACCAAAGCTCAAGATAATCCCATAAGGCTTATTTGTAGCATTCCATCCAGCCCATTAATCTTAAAAACAAAAGGATGTATTGGGCCCCTCCTGCATATGGATAAGATGTACTAGGGTCTCTTGATACTCCAACGGTCCTTGCAATTCTGACTCGGTTGAAACCTTCAAAACCACAAATCATGCCCCTGAACATGTAATGGGTCTTTGCTAGTGTTTCTGGGCCGATTCGCATCACCCAAATACTTTTATTTTATTGTTATCGTTGCATGTCTTATATTCAAGAACCCAATATTATTACCCTCCCTCAACATAGGTAAATACTTTACTAGTCTCAAACCTATAGAAAATATAGATGTATGGATGAAAAACACATGGAATTTCTATGATATATTAGACTCTAATCATGTAATTGATCACATTGGAAGCATCCAATTCAATTATAATTCTCTTCCGTATATTTTCGTCTCTAATAGATGATTGTTCTAAAGCTTTAATCACTACAATTAGCTCTGCTTCATTGGAATCCTTATTCCCTACTGATATAAAGAGTCATAACCCATTTATAGGTTATTCCCCAAATTCATCCATTTTCCTTCAAAAATAAAATAAAAATTAATAATAACAAGGGGAATTGAAACCATAAATTTTGGAGGAAGTCATTAGCCTGATTGTACCTAGTTGTGCCCAAGACTGAAAAAACAAGATAAGTTCAAGGTAAAAATAAATGGTTATTAAAAAAATCAACAAACACAAATTAGGTCTGATGGCATAATTTGAGTTTTAATATGCCAATTTTATTTAATCATGGACCAAATGAAAGTTTGATTCTATTAAAGAATTATATTTAGGTCCAATTGAATTATTTAATTAGACACAAGGACATAGTTATAGTTTAAATAGGTCAGAATAATTTTATTAGAGATTTAATTGGTGAAACATTGAGTTTGAGAATTTAATTTGGACTTACATATAAAGAATGAAAATTTAGGAGATAGCATTTAATTTTTACCATAACAATATCATGGGGGAAAGTGCAAGAAAATCAAAAGTTTAAGGTCAATTAGGGGTAAAAGTTAACAAATTCAACAACAAGGACCAATTTATAAAATGCATCTAACTATAGTGATCTAATTGGTTGGAATCAATAGTGAAATTAAATGGCCGGTGAAAGAAAACATAAAGGTTAGTGGTTAGTTAGGTGTTAAATTGCATATATTCAAAACCAAAGACAGAAATGATAAAGGAACTGAAATCCAGGGTTGTGTTAAATTTTAGGAGACGCATAATTGCACAAAATTTAAAATTAGAAGTCAATCAGGGGTGTAATTTAATGAAATAAGAAGATAAAGGACTAAATTGAACTTTGTACAAAACACATAAATTAAAGTCTATAAAAAATATATTTTGAATAAGAAAGAGAAAAAAAAAAAAGAGGACTAGATGACGCATCCTCTGGTCCACAAAAGGAACTAGACGACACGTTGTCTCGTTACTATTAACTGTCTTCTCCTCCGGCCGAAAAGAACTCAATTGGCTACTTTCAAGAGCTTTTAATGTTTCATATATTTATCAAATTTGACAAAACATACACCCAGGGTAGTTAAAATCGCGAGTCAACTCGCAAACTCGTACGAGTTTGCGAGTTGGCTCTCCAAACCGGGTTGGACCGGTAGAAAAATCGAAACCGGTCAAACTCGGTCAAAATCGGTCAAAAATTGGTCTAAATTGTAAAATCGTAAAAATCGGACCGATTTTACGATTTAAAGAATTCGGCCGTCGCAGCTTCCTTCACTCTTCGACTCTTCGTTTTTGAAATTTTCCTTTCAATTTTTCACAGCAGACACTCACACTCACACACACCCGTTCTCTTCTTCCCCAAACGCCCAAATTCTCAGCTCGAAATTCTCTTCTCTTCTCAGCACAAAACACCCAAATCAACAGCCCTAAACCCCAAAATCTTCTCTTCTCTTCTTAGCTCAAAACCCCCAAAATCGTCAGCTCTCAACCCCTAAATATTCTCTTCTCAGCTCAAAACCCCCAAAATCGTCAGTTCTGAGTTCGGTGGCCTCCTCCCCAGGACCCCAGCTGTTGTTCTCATCCTTCTCGTTGCCATTAAAGGTTAGTGCTTCTCGTCGTTCTCAGTTGCTTGATTTTGGTTTTATCATTTATCAATTTTAAAACAGAACTGACGATTGAAAGAGCTGTGAAAAAATGGATTTAAATCCTGTTCTTGAAGAGGATTGGTTTTGTTCCATGCTTTGTTTAATTTATTATAATCACCCTGGAATCAAGCTGGATTTTCTGTTTGGATTTTTGTTTGGTTTTACGAGATATAGGCTATATGATTATGATTGATGTGCTGTTTGATAGGCTATATCTCCTCAATTTACAATAATATGATTGATGTAAGGATTGGTTTTGTTTGGTTTTACGCCATTGATGTGCTGTTTGTTCTTAGAAAAGATTATGAAAATATTTCGAAACTGAATTCGATCCAAGTACACGAGATCACTGTTAACTGAAGTTAGCGCAATCAATCTAAACACCTAAAGATCGTTTGATTAAGTTCATACTTCCACTGAATTCTATTCTTGAGCTTCTTTTCAATAAGACCAATTCCTTCTAGAACATTTGTTATGTCATATATCCGCCTCTTTTGAACCTGAAATGAAAGAAAACCTTCAAATAACAGAACTTTACAGCACATGGTAGAATAGATGGAAACTGAACTGAAGGTAACCTCTAAAGTCTCAGCAGCTTTATTGAGATCAAGGATGCCATCTTCAGCATGTTTGATCAAATTGATGAATTTTTTAGTCAAGAGGCCTGAATCAGAATCACATAATATATTACCACTATTACAATGCAGTCCTTTGTTCCATATTTGAAACAGAGTTCATGATAATCACCAACAAATTCTATTTCAAAAGCAAATACAGAAATGCACAAGCAGAAAAGAATACCTAGAGAGCTGTCATAGCGACATGGACCAGTTGGAGTAAGATTATTTCCAGGAGAACCTGCCAATTCAGAGAATGTTTCTCATTACATGTATTTACTTTCACTTCCTTCTTTTCACCAATGAAATCAATTAAAACATGGTCAGAAGAGTCCTTCCACAATAAAAGAAACTCACAGCATATCAACTTACTTGAGCATGATGGCAGATGAAATGGATAAGTTGTTTAATCATTGTTGGACGTAATCTCTTGTTCTCCTGCATTTCAAAATATATCCCAAGTTTCAGATTATTGGATATCATGCATGGGAATTTCATTGTGTAGCTGAGATTTTATTGCGTGGCTTGTAATTGTCGAATTCCCAAGTTACCTTATTTGATGTATTATTTCAATGAATTGCAGATTACATGGCATCCAAAAAAACTACCAGTGGCAATAGACTTGATGTGGGATGGCAGCATGGTATAGATATTGAGAATACTTCAAGAAAAGTTCAATGCAAGTATTGTCAGAAAATTTTCAGCGGAGGCATTTATCGTTTCAAGCATCATTTGGCTTGCACTCGAAAGGATGTTGAGCCATGCCATCAAGTACCAGCAGATGTGAAGCAGATGATGTTAAATGTGTTGGTGAAAAATCTAGAAGCATCTGAGAAGAAAAGAAAGGCTTCTCTGTTTTTTGGAAGTGGCGAAGATGCAGACGAAGATTTTGAAATTAGCTCAATGAACAAGGGAAAGAAACCAATAAGTGGAAGTGGAAGTACTCAAATGACCATCAATCACATGCTAAAGAAGGATATTAGAGAAGAAGCATGTCAACAAATAGCAAGGTTTTTTTACACTAGTGCTATTCCTTTTAATTGTGCTAGAAACCCTGAGTTTGTTAAAGCGCTTGAATTAGTTGCAAAACATGGGCCTGGATTTAAGCCTCCATCTTACCATGATATTAGAGAGAAGTACTTAAAGCAAGAAGTAGATAACACAATGTGTTTGCTTGATGACTATAAGCTGGAATGGAAAAAAACAGGTTGCTCAATAATGTCTGATGGATGGACTGATAGGAAAAGACGCTCTATTTGTAACTTTTTGGTTAATAGTCCTAGAGGAACTTTTTTTTATCATCTGTAGACACATCTCATATATCCAAAACAACTTTTAAAGTATTTGAGATGTTAGATGCTATTGTTGAAAGGATTGGAGAGGCAAATGTGGTGCAGGTCATTACTGATAATGCTGCGAACTATAAGGCAGCTGGGCATTTGTTGATGGAAAAAACAAAAAACTTGTATTGGACACCATGCGCTGCTCATTGTATTGATTTGATTTTGGAAGATTTTGAGAAGAAACTAGAGGTGCATGCTGTAACCATTGGTAAGGGGAGGAGAATCACCACTTATATATATTCAAGATCTCTCCTTATTTCCATGCTGAGAAAGTTCACAAAAGGACAAGATTTGATCAGGCCTGGTGCCACTCGATTTGCCACTGCATACTTGACTCTTGGATGTTTGAACAATTGTAAGATTACACTGATGTCAATGTTCACTTCCGTCCAATGGAGGTCAAGTCGGTATTCAAAAAGTGAAGAAGAGCGGCAAATTCAAAATTGTGTTTTGGACAGCAAGTTTTGGCATGATGTCTCTGAATGCATCAAGGCAGCATTTCCTCTTATAAAAGTTCTTCGATTAGTTGATTCAGACTCGATACCGGCCATGGGTTTTATATATAAAGCCATGATGGAAGCGAAAGAGAAGATAAAAGTGAATTTTGGAAATGTGCAAAAAAGGTGCAAATTATCTATTATGTCAATTGTTTATTTAATATAACTATTGTTTTATCTTATGTTATTTAATGTTGATGTTAATATCCTAATTTTTATTTTCTTTTGTAGATATATACCTGTATGGGATATTATTGATGCAAGATGGGAGGTTCAACTTCACAGATCTTTGCATGCATTTGCTTATTGGTTGAATCCTCATTATCATTATATTACTGATTATAAACAAGACAAAAATATTAAATATGGAATGTATGACTGCTTGGATCGGATGGTGCCTGATGAAGTAGAGAGGGGTAAAGTTGATTTACAACTTAATATATTCTCCGAAGCAAAGGGGTTATTTGGCATTGAGGCTGCCAAAAAAGCAAGGGATAAAAAGACTCCAGCTAGATGGTGGGATTCTTATGGAGATGAATGTCCAGAGCTACAAAATCTTGCAATTCGAGTTCTAAGCTTGACTTGCAGTTCATCTGGATGTGAGCGTAACTGGAGTGCGTTTGAGATGGTAAGTTTTTTTTTTTTAAAAAAAAATATTGTTTTCATTTTGTATAAGAATCTTATATTTTATCAATTGTGAATTTTTTTTATAGGTTCATACTAAACGAAGAAATCGTCTACAGCAGAAAAAAATGAATGACTTGGTTTTTGTGATGTGTAATTTGAAAATGAATGATAAGGACAAAAAGCAAGTCATTGATTTTGATGACGTTGTACATGATCTTCCATCTGATGATGAATGGGTGACTGAAAGAGAAGGACATGGTGGTTCATCGAACATTAATTTACTTCAAACTATTGATAGTGCAACACGAAGACAAAATGGAACAGAAGACGATAGTGATGAAGATAATTTTAATGGTGTTGAGATGAGTACTGAAGCCACTGAAGATTATTTTGAAACTTTGCATTCAAGGAGTTTAGAGTTAAATAATGTTGGCACCGGTAGTACTAGTAATCTTTTTCATTGTGATGCTATTGATGCAATTCCTGGACATAGTGAGGGGGGTGAAAGTGAAACTAAAGCTGGTTTTAGTTTACATTGTACGCCAGCTGAAGATTTGTTTTAAATTTGTTAGTTTTTAACTTATGAACTTTTAGGGACATAATTATTTTGTAATGTGTTTTGAAGTTATTTTACATCATGTATGAACCTAAACTAATTAAGTTTTATGTCCATAATTATGCTATTTTATATTCAGAAATATTTTACAAACGATTTTACGATTTTTCTTCTCACACGATTTTAGCTGTGATTTTACGATTTTTGTACGGACATTTCGGGTACGATCTTTCTACGATTTTACGATCCGATCTTACGATCCGATTTTTCGGAGCCCTTTCCAATCCGTGTCAAAATCTCGATTTTGACTACCTTGCATACACCACCATAGTATCCTGACATTGTATCACACCCCGACATGGTCCATTCTGGGTGATTGACACCACAACCACTACGGTGTCGCCTCAAAGTGAACAACATGGGCAGCCTTTAGCTACTTAATTTGTCAGTTCATGATAGAAAATTTTAACCTACAATTGGGATCCTTCTGGTTTAAATGAAGGGTTAATATTCTTTTTTTTTTCGTTGAACTTTCTGTCACTCTCTCTACCATCGTTGCAACCAAAAACCACACCCCAGTCTTCCCTGATTAAATTCAGCCTTTTTCTAATTTGTCATGGGCTCGTGTTCCCAGTAACATTCTTTATGATTAAATTCATGCAAATGCTATGACGGAGTTCATCTATCAGGAATAGGGACTACTATGATAAAATACTTCAAATTAAAATTGGTTAATATTCAAGATAACTTTGAGAAATTTCGGATAAGTTATTGATATTTGATTATTTGTGATTTTACCCCTCGCTAACCTAGAATTTTAGCCTTTGATTTGAGTGACTTTTCAATTTTAGTCCTTGATTTTTTATTTGACCAATTTGGTCCTTGATGGGTCAATAAAACTTTGATTTTCTTCAATTGAGTCCATAAGATTGTTGACTCTGGTCCCTACGATTTTGCACATTTCTCAAATTAGCCCTGATCTTAAATTTGTTTAGTTAAGTTGCAATTGCTCCTTAGGATTTGAAATTTATGCAATTTTCTCCCTAATTCCAGCAATTTATCCTTTTGAGGTTCAAATTTGGTCCCCAAATCTATATTACACACAAACTTTAAACCAAACTACTTCTCTCTTGTAATTTATGCTTTTCTCTTGTGATTTTGCACAATCTATCCTCTTTCTTTTGTAACAGCATCCACACAAAGTTACTTAAAGTGATCAACAAAATATGTAATCAATTCTATTATAAAACTATGCTCTCAGCGGTCACTTGCAGCCATCTCATTATAAAAACTTCATGTCATGACACAATATCATCAGATTTCTCGGTATTTGGAATTGAAGTGAAACTAATTTTTATTTAAATTTGAATTTTATTTTTAATTGATTTGAATTAACTTTTTATTTTTTAAAATTATTTTGATGTGTTGATGTCAAAAATAGTTTTTTTAAAAAAATATATATGATTTGAATGCATTTATGAACTGAAAAATATTTGAAAAAACAACATCTACCACATTATTTAACATTCATGTATTACCAAAATCACATGATCTTTTTTTATTAAGGAGTTCCGTAAGAAAAAGTGTAGTACAAAAGGTCTTGCTATTTACCTATAAATAGCAATTGATGAACTTTCCAATCTTCTTGAGAAGCATGACTATGATCTCTACACTTTTGTCACTACTATTTCGAGTACTGAGACAGCATGGATTCAAAATGCCTTGGGGTGAGTGCATACTTGTAGCCTTTGAAACATTAATCAACATCTCCGAAAAACAATTGATTTTCCAAGTTTTAATCTTTGGACAAATACCTGAAACTACTTATTCCTATAAGTATACCAGAATGAGTTTTTGTTTTGTTTTTGTAATGGCTAAGAAATCGGATCTAATCTTGGTTTACTTGTAAAGTGACTCGAAAACATATGTGAACAAAAAAAATACCACTAAATATACTTGGTCGTCCAGCTTATATTTTATCTTTGGAAATAATCTTTCATAATCCAGAAACATCTTTTGAAAATCTGCTAAAATGTGAAGTATGCTTTTATAAATCAGTTGTGTTCGAAAAGTTCAAGGACACCAATGGAGAGTTTAAGAAAACAATGATCAACGATGTGTGAAAGGCATCCTGAGCTTGTATGAAGCTTCATTTTTTAAGTGTGCATGGAGAACAGATACTGGATGAAGCCCATGTTTTCACAAAGACAAACCTGGAGTCTTTGGTTATGCAATCAAGCCAACGTCTAGGAGACCATATTAGGAATGCTTTGTTCCGGCCCTTTCACAAAGGCGTGCCAAGAATAGAAACCAGAAAATACATCTCTTTCTACGAAGAAGATGAGTCTCGCAATGACATTTTACTCAAGTTTGCTAAGATAGATTTCAATCGAGTTCAGTTGCTGCACAAACAAGACCTATCCATTCTCTCGAGGTATTTTTTTGTTCAGGTTCGAGGGAGATATGAGACTAAGTTTCTACTGGAATTTATTTACTCAGTTTCTATTTACTATTTAGGTGGTGGAATGATTTAAATTTTGCTGAGGAGTTTCCATATGCAAGACATAGAGTTGTAGAGGTCTATTTCTGGGCAAATGGAATCCATTTCGAGCCTCAATATGCTTTCTCTCGGATGATGACCTCGAAATATACAAAAATTGCATCACTGGTAGATGATACATATGATGCACATGCATCTTTTGAAGAACTACAACATTTTACTGATGTAATTGAAAGGTTTATTTCTTGTTACCTCATAGTTAGTCTTTCTCTTTGATAGGTCCCTATCAAAGCTAGTAATAAATAACAAAGATAAATGACAATTGTATTCTGCTTTGGGCGAGAATAAGCCACAAGTTGATATTATTGAAATTGAATGAATGCTTTCTCTGTCTCATACCAGAGTTTAAATACAGGAATGAAATAACAAACTCTCCTAAAATACTGGCACAACTACATACAACCAGGACTCTTAGCAACTGACTCCTACTACATAGTTGGCATTTATTTAAATTGATAAAATAGACTTGACTTCTTCCTTCCGTGTACTTAGGACACTGCAGTGACTGGTTCCCTTTGACTAGTTCTTCACTTGACTAGCTCTTCACAGCTCTATGAACCTGAGATTCTTTTTAGGAATTCGGTGCGACCTTCTTGGTAAAGAGGTTTAGAAAACACAGCTATGTTTGAATCAATGAAAATACCTCAGATTTCTTATTCAATCATTGTTACAGATTCTCTGCAATTATCCCTGATACGCCCCCGCAAGATTGAGCTTCCATCGGCAAGACCAATCTTGTTACGTAGCATAGTCATGTGTTGTTTGGATAGGGGCTTAGTTAACAGATCAGCAAGTTGGTCCTGGGTGTGGACATGTCTGACCCGAAGACTACCTCGTTGCACCAAGTCGCGGACAAAATGAAGATCAATTTGAATGTGTTTCATGCGCGAGTGATTGACTGGATTGAGGTTGAGGTGCGTGGCTCCAAGATTGTCAAAAAGCAGCAGAGGGGGGTCATGAATTGGAAATGCAAGTTCCTTAAAAAGAGTTGATAGCCACATCAAGGATATCAATCCCGTTCTGTTCCAATGTAAAATCCGGGACAAAACGGCGACGTTTTTGTCCCGGTAAAAATCCCGCCCCGATCCGGAAAATCCGACCAGATTCCGGCCGGAATGCCCCGGTTCCGTACCGGGCGTTCCGTTCCGGGTTCATCAAAACGACGTCGTTTCATGTCCCTCACAAAATACACTGAAGAAACAACCCCCGTCCATAATTCCCAAATCAATTTCATTTCTTCAACCGCAAAAAAAGAAAAAATAGAACCAGAAAAATGGATCCCACTCATTTTAATCCACTCCACAAAATAGGACGAGTTCTTGTTCTGCACATTTATCATTTGTTCATCAACTTCCTTGGTGCTCATTTTGCCTCGGAACAAAGTTGAGGCTGTCAAGTACCTACCGTGCCGAGGGTCAGCTGCACACATCATGTTCTTAGCATCCCACATCTGTTGTGTCAGCTCTGGGATGGTTAGGGCACGGTAGGGTTTGGCGGCTAGAGAAGAAGAAGAAAGGATGGGGGAAGAAAGGATGGGGCTGGGGCTGGGGCGGCTAGAGAAGAAGAAGAAAGGATGGGGCGGCTAGAGAAGAAGAAAAGATGGGTAGGGTTGGATGGGTAGGGTTTTATATCTTTATACTAATTATTATATAATAATAATTATTAATTATTATAATAATTAATTATTATATAATAATAGTTAACATAAAAAATAGGGGTATTAATTTGTAATTAATTTGATTGAATTATTTGTAATGGAATGTATTTTAATTAATTATGTTTGAACTTATTGATTATTTCTTAATGTGTTCATTTTGTTTTTTTAAGTTTTTCTAACATTAAAAACAATAAGTAACATTAATTAATTTCAAAATTCAAATTCAAATACAACAACCATAAAAAAACATAGAATTACTTGAAAAACATACAATAAGTAGCTTAAATTTCAAATATTCTAGATCTTTTAATTATAATTAAATTCATTTTTTATTTTTTATTTTTAAAAAAATAATTTTATTCTTGGAATTTTAGAGATGTTTCTAATTTTGAGATTATGTTTGTTTGATTTTGTGTTTGTATTGTATAATTTAAAGTTCATTTATCTTGAATTTAAATTATACTTGTTAAATTAATATTTTATTTTTTTTCATATATATAATTAAATAAATATGAACAGTACAAAATCGGAACGGAACGCCGGAATGCACCGAAACCGGAACGTTCCGTTCCAAACAAAAAACCGGAACGGTACCCGGAACGGATTTTACAACCATGAGCCACATTGTTTCTGAGGCTGCATTGGCCAGTGCTCGGTACTCAGCCTCCATTGATGAGCGTGCAACCGCGCGCTGTTTCTTGGACATCCAAGAAATGGGGTTAGGTCCTAAAAAACTGATGTATGCAGATGTAGAGGTTCAGTCATCCACGTTCCCAACCCAATCGGCATCAGAGTATGTCTGCAACACTGAAGAACCAGCTCTGTGAATCTGAACACCATAGAAGATAGTCGATTTTAAGTATCGAAGAAGCCGTTTGGTTGTTGTCCAGTGATTTGTAGTAGGTTTGTGCATAAATTGAGAAAGTTTGTTGACGGCGAAGGAGATGTGTGGCCTTGTCAAAGAGAGGTATTGAAGGCTGCCCATGATTTGGCGAAAGGATGTGCTGCCCACGGCAGCAGTGCCGTCGACCAGCTGAAGTGGTTGTGAGGTGGACAGAGGCGTGGAGACATCTTTGGCACCACTCATGTTGCTTTTAGCTAGAAGCTCACGAACATAGTTATGTTGGGTAAGGAACAAGCCTGCCTTGGTGGGAATAACTTCAACACCCAAAAAGAAGTGAAGTGAGCCAATGTCCTTGAGGGAAAACATGTCTCCCAGCTACTGGATGAAGGTGGCCACAAAAGAACGATTGTTCCCTGTTATGACAAGATCATCAACATAAACTAGTAAGTAGTAGATATTGGAGTCGTTGCTGTAAATAAATAAGGAAGAGTCAGATTTAGAGTTCTGAAATCCCATTTGAAGGATAACATGTTTGAGTGCTAAATACAAAGCTCTAGGTGCTTGCTTGAGTCCATAGATAGCTTTATTCAACCTGCAAACATGGTTAGGTTTTGACAAATCTTTGAAATCTGGGGGCTGCATCATGAAAACAGATTTAGTTAGAACACCATTAAGGAATGCATTGTTGACGTCCATTTGACGTAATTCCCAGCCACGCATGACTGCAACAGACAACACAGCTCGTATAGTAGATGGTTTTATGACAGGGTTGAATGTCTCTTTGAAATCAACCACTGGTCGTTGATAGAAACCCTTAGCAACTAATCGTGCTTTGAATCTGTCGATAGAGCCATCTGCATTTCTTTTGACTTGAGAGACCCACTTGCAACCCACGGGTGCACAATTTGGAGGCAATGGTACTAGGTCCCATGTTCCATGTTGCATGAGTGCAGTGAGCTCATGGGACATAGCCTCACGCCAATGAGGATGGGTAATGGCTTGACTCACACAAGTTGGTTCAATGGTTTAGGAGAGAGGGTGTTTGGTTACTGTGTGAATTTGTTTAGGTCTGAAGATTTCATTCATGGAGCGTGTTGTCATGGTATGTGTGCGAGAATGAGGATTTGATGGTGGAATGGGACTGGGGGCGATGAGAGATGGAAGTGGGGAAGCTGGATAATGATGCATAGTAGTAGGATGAGAGTCCAAATATGGAGAGGATGCAGGGGTATTACATGGAGAGGATGCAGCGATGGCAGAGGAGTCTTCCAGAGACCGTGATGACGCTGAGGAAGGGGAAATCACTGGTGGTGGCACAACAATCAGCGGGAAACCAAAGTGAAGAGGGGTAATTGGATGACTGGTCTGGCTGACAGGTTTGGACTGAGGTTGTGAGGAGTTGCAGTAATGGTTAGTTTCATCAAACAATACATGGCGAGAGTTGAAATTTTTTTGTAGATGAGGATCAAAACATTTCTATGCATTTTAAGTAGAGGAATACCCTAGAAAGATGCATGCTTTGGATTTTGGTTCCATTTTATTTGAATTATAGGGTCTTGTGAGAGGATAACAAAGGCAACCAAATTTCTTAAATTTTAAATAACTTGGGCGTTGGTGATAGAGAGCTTCAAAAGGTGATTTGTTGTGGAGGAGTGGTGTGGGTTGTCGATTTATGAGATAAGACGCTATTTGGAAAGCATAGGGCCAGTACGAAAAATCAAGATTAGCATCTTGAAGTAGCGTAAGGCCTGTTTCCATAATATGACGGTGATGACGTTCGGAGACACCATTTTGTTGGGGAGTGTATGGGGCAGTGGTATAGTGGGTTATGCCATGACCTGAGAAATATGATTTTAATGCAATAAACTCACTGCCATTGTCTGAGTAGAGCGTTTTGATTTGTTTTTGAAAACGAGTTTCAACAAATTTTTTAAATTGTGGAAAAATAACAGACACACCAGATTTAGTTGCCATAGGATAGAACCAAATGTATTTTGTGTAGTGATCTATAAAAATAAGATAGTACCGTGATCCATCAATTCCAGTATAACTAGCTAGACCCCACACATCCGTGTAAATTAGTTCTAGAGGAGCATGACTTTGAAGACTTGTGCTACGAAAGGGTTGTTGATGTGCTTTATTAATGGAACATGAATGACATAAGGATGAAAAAAAAATTGCGATGAAATGGGAAGCGAAAAAATTTTAATAAGGTGATTGACAATTTTAAAGGAGGGATGCCTAAGACGCTTGTGCCATCCAGCAATGGAAGTCCGTTCATGCAAATTAGCAACCTTTTGAGGCGTCACCATTGAATCTCGAAAGATGTAGATGCCATCATTACATGCTCCTTTTAGTAATGTCGCCCCTGTATTCTCGTCCTTCACAAAAAAATGAAAAGGATGGAGTTCAACAAAAACATTATTTTTTTTGGTAAAGTGATGAACATAAATTAATTTTTTGTGAAGATTTGGAACATAAAGGGTTTCATGAAGCGTAAAGTTACGACGGGGATATTTTAAATTTAATGAGCCAATGTGTGAGACTGCCAAACCTGTACCATCACCGAGCATTACTTCATTTGTTCCATCATATTTAGAATGAACAAATAATTTGGAAAGATCACCCGTGATATTATGTGAAGCAGCAGAATCAAGTAACCATGTGTTGTTCTTTTTTTTTATCAAATGTAAGTATATTAGAGATCAAAATAACCAAATTGGAGATCCAGAATATACAAAGATGTACAAAGCAAAAACCAAATGGCAAAACAAACCCAAGGTTATCTAAGGCTAAAAAGCCATTACAGAAAAGTAACTAAACAAAGTTAAGCAGCTAAAAACTGATCCTAGCCTACATTAAGAAGGGAGGGATCCTTCGCATGGAAATAGAAGATGGTGTAGAACAGAATCTACACAAGTAACATCCGCACGCAAGAAGCAAAGACGATCCTTGGTTTTAAGTTTTCCTCGGACAGCTAGCCATAACACAAAGCATGCTCTCGGCAAAGCCCATTGCTCCCAGACCACCTTATCCCAGTGAACCACATCGGTCCTAAGTCTGAAATAGTTATAAGCATTAACTGAGAAAGGACCAGCCGAAGCGAGCCAACTCTGCATCAAGGAGATGACCTGAGGAGATCCACGACAGTCTTGGAGGAGGCGATCCTTTAAAGAGAGGATAGATTTCCATAGAGGAGATGAGGTCTTATGAGCAGAAGCTGTCCAAACTGAGTGATGACCCAAGTGAAATGATGGACCCATTGAATCCATAGAGAGTCGGTTTTGCAATGAATATTCCATAACTCTCTGGCCAGAAAACTCATGTTTTTACCCATCATATCTGGCAAACCCAAACCTCCCTCAGCTTTAGGAAGACAAACCGAATGCCAGGCCACAAGGGCAGATTTGCTGCGCAAGATGCTTTCGGTCCATAAGAAATTCCTACACAAACATATAATCTGATGAATGACAGATCTGGGCATAGGAAAAATGTTTAGCCAGAATTGGACCATCCCCTGAATAACAGACTTAAGCAGCTCAAGCCGCCCAGCATAGGAGAGAAGCTTCCCCCATCCAACTTTGGAATGTAGCTTCAAGGCGTTGGAGAAGAGGGGAAAATTGACTAGCTAGCAGCCTGTGAGGACTCAAAGGAACACCCAAATATCTGAAGGGAAAGGAGCCCTCCAAGAACCCAGTATCCTGAAGAATCTGAATTTTCACCCTGTCATCCACACCGCCAAAGTAGATAGAAGATTTGGAAGCATTAATATCCAAACCTGAAGCGCGGCAAAAAACCTGTAACTGCTGGTGAAGAACATTTACTGAGGACCGATCACCTCTACATAAGAGAAGGACGTCATCAGCAAAAGCAAGGTGGAAGATAGCATGAGGACTACATTTCGGATGATAGCGGAACTCAGGATTCTGAGAACGAATCTTCAGCAATCGAGTGAGGTATTCCATCCCAGCAATAAACAAATAGGGAGAGAGAGGATCACCCTGCTGCACCCCACTTTTCCCTGGAAAGAAGCCATGAATGTTACCATTAACTGATACGGAGTAGGAAGCAGTGCTAACACATTCCATAACTAGGTGGACAAAGTGGGCCGGGAAGCCAAGGAGCAGGAGGAGATGATTAAGGAAGGGCCATTGAACAGAGTCAAAGGCTTTCCTGAAGTCAATCTTAGTCACACATCTCGGCGAAGTCCGCTTCCGACCATAGTGCCTAAGCAATTCCTGCATGAGATGGATGTTATCCGACATACACCTGCCACTGAGAAAAACATTTTGCGCCGGGCTGATAATATCCTGAAGGACTGTAGCCATTCTTACAGCTAGAAGCTTAGAGATAACTTTGTAAATGACGTTGCAGCAGGAGATAGGCCGGAAATCTGATGGAGATGAGACATTGGCCGATTTGGGAACCAAAGCAATAATAGAGTGATTAACTTGCTTTAGGAGCTTACCAGAGGAGAAGAAGTCTCGAATAGCATAGCAAAAGTCATCACCAACAACTTCCCAGGATTTCCCGAATAGCATACCATGTGTTGTTCTTTCCAGCAGAGGTCGTGGCACAATTTATGGAAACACTCTGTGGATGAAATTGAGGGCAGTGTTTTGCAATATGGATAAATTGGTCACAGATTTGGCATTTTGGTTGGTAAGTGCTGCTATACTTTCTGCCTGTGTTGGGACCATGAGACCCCCGGGAGTTGTCATTTGGTTTGGGGGACCATTGTTGATTTCCTCTGTTAGGGGGATACCTCGTCTTTGTATAATTCGCAGATGCTACCAGGTGTTGTGTTGTTGTTTCCAGGCGCCTTATATATGCCTCATGTCCCACCAATAAATCATGCAATTCTTCAAATGTCAGCGGTGATTCCCTGGCTCAAATGGGTGCTACAATCTCCCGAAATTCTGAACCTAGACCATTCAATACATAAAGAGTTAGATCATCATTTGAAATCGAGTGATCAATGATGGCTATTTCATCAGCCAAAGCCTTCACGGTGTGCAGATATTTTGCAATTGTCCGATGCCCACGCTGGATTAAGGTGAGCTCCTCCTTTAACTGCATAGCACGAGTTCTTGATCGGCTAGCATATAGAGTTTTCAGCTTTTTCCAAGCTTCATGAGATGTTTTTGCCGTAGCAATGAGTGGCGTGATCGATGGTGATGTGGAGGCTAAAATAGCACTCAAAATGAGTTTGTCCTGCCGGACCCAGTAGAGCTTGTGAAGCTCATCAGTGTTGTGCCAGAGGAGGAGGGGCACTGAAGTGTGCCTTCGACATAGTCGATCAGATCATAACCAATAAGAAGTGCTTCAAATTGAGCACGTCATTGAGGAAAGGTGGAGGGGGTTAATTTTTCATTGATTTGTGCTGTGATGTTAAATGCAATGAGGGATTTTTCTGTTGTGGAAGAAGGTTGGGTATTGAGAGTGAAATTTGGGTTTTGATCAGAGGATGATGACATTGTAGTGTTTTGGATCCGTGATTCGTCGGAATTTGACTCCTCTGATACCTAAAGAGGTTTAGAAAACACAGCTATGTTTTGAATCAATGAAAATACCTGAGATTTCTTATTCAATCATTGTTACAGATTATGTGCAGTATATATACATTTTAATGAGACTCTGTTTTAGGAAACAGAGTAACGGTAATGAAAAGATTGAGTCATTACAATAAGTAGCTGCACAATTTTGATTAAATAATATGACCGTTGGTTGACAGGAGTTTAGCCATGATTTTCGGTTGATTTCTTCTCTGCTGTAAATGTTGCAGATTCTCTGCAATTTTCCCTGATACTTGGCTGCTGCTTATCACTCTTCTAAATCTTTCATAAACATAGAAGTTCAGGAAAGGACGTGTAATTTTCTGTCACAATTTCAGATGCAGCAAGAATGCTATTGATCAACTACCTGCCGATTACATGAAAGTTCTTTATATCGCTCTTCTGAATCTTTTCAACGAAACTGAGAATGATATGGGAAGGCAAGGAAGATCCTATGCCTTATATTATCTGAAGGAGGCAGTATGAATATTTTCCAGTCTCATGCATTCTTTTACTATTTCTAGCATAATATATTGTTATTGTATATAAATTAATTGAAATATTGCATCAGTTTTACCACACAATCTTTTTTTTTTTCTGTATGCTATTAGTTCAAAGAATTGGTGAGAGGTTATCACGCGGAGGCGGAGTAGGCAGATGAATGCCATGTCCCAACATTCGATGAGCATGTACTCAATGGATTAGCCACTAGTACTTATGCGGTAATTATGGCAGCATCCTTCCTTGGATTGGAAGAAGTTGCAGGAGTGGAGGAGTATGAAACTATGAATGGCTAAAAAGTAATGCAAAAATTATTAAAGCTGGAAAGATGACGGTCGTTTGACGAATGACACAGTGGGCCATGAGGTACGATGTCTGAACTCTTAAAAATAAAAATAAAAAGTACTAGATACATTGAGAATTGTATTCTCATATCTTATACAAGCAAGGAACCGATTTAGAAAATAATTTACAAACTTTATCTTTTAAGTGAAGAGGTATTATTTCAACTTAATAGTTTACTGGATTTTTCAATTATTTTTGTGCATAAAAAAATTGAACCAAGGTTCAACTCACAGCTATTCTTGTCATTCTTCTCAATTTTCTTTGCGTTTAGCATCTTTCATGTGAAGTCTCTTTTCTAAGAATTATAATGTATAATTGAAGGATGAACAACAGAGGGGAGATTGTGCATCCGGTGTTGAATGCTACATGAAACAATATAACATCTCAGAGAAGAAAGCAATTGAAGAGATACAAAAGATAAACGCTACTGCATGGAAGGACATCAATGGAGATTGCATGAGGCCAACTAAAGCTCCAATGCTTCTCCTTCAACAGTTTGTTAACCTTGTGCGGGTTACAGATATTTTTTTATGCTAAAGATGACGATGCCTACACAATTCCATTAAGTTTAATATTTATGGAGCAAGTGCCTCTGTGATTAATGGTCTAGAATTCCTACTTTGAGCCCGTGGTGGAACTCTCTAGAATGTCGTTGAATGTATTGTAATAAAATGAGCAGTGAATCGTGGATATTATAAGTATGTACTGTTGGATCTACTGTGTGGTTGGTATCTATTGAGTTTGAGTTTTATTTAAGAGATTTGAATTGGTGGTGATTTATTCTTAATTTATATATTATTCTTATATTTTTTATATCAATATTAGGATTGGAGATTTAAAAAATCTTCCTCTCTAGTAACCTATCTTTTAAGGTTTATCTAATGGATTAAACTTTAAGATTTTCACTAGACTGTAAATTGTCAACGTGTCCCTTATTATATTAAATTTGATAGCTAAGTTTGGATTTCATAAGAAAAAATGATGTTCACGTAATATTTGCATAAACCTGTAATATTTACTTAAAACCTTAAACGACCATAGATTGTCTAATAGGATGTTTTGAACTCTTGAAAAAAATTAAATTACAATTTTCATTGGATTTATATGCTAAAAGAATGCCTAGCAAATTATCAAAGATTGGTTGAAGAAGATCAAATTATACAAGATTGGAAAATCTAATGGTGCTTTTTCGATTGATGAAGGCCTTATTTGCAAGAGAAAATCAATTTAAAGAGAAAAATTCAAAATTGGATGTTTAAGATTCAATTAAACTTCTCAAAGTTTATCAAAATTTATTAAGGTCTTAATTGCATGAAACATTCATTATCTAGCTCATTATTGATTTTTTTTCCAATCCAAATAAAAGATATGCATCCCCTCTACCAGCTTTCAGTGATTTTAGGTGATGATTTTGTCATGATTTCTCCAACAAAGCCACAAAAACAGACAACTCAGTTAGCTTTAATAGTGAAATAATTATATAAAATCAACGTGTTCTTCATTTTTTTCACACTCAAATAATCTTTAAGGGGTTCCTATCAATGTTATATAGCATGTCTCTTAAGATCAAAAGGTCAGAAATGAATTCAAGACATCCTAAAACCCTATAAAATCCTTATATATACCCTATTAAGATCAAAGGATAGGGGCAATGAGAATAAAAGAGAGAGTGAGGGAAAGAAAAAAAAAATGTAAGAAAAGATAAGAAAAAAAGAGTAATAGAAATAATAAAAATAAGGGTAGAGATCTAAAAGCAAAAAAAGAACAAATTATCTTAAGCTTTTGTAAGCTTGTGAGAGGTAAGACTTTCCAAAAAAAACTCAATGGAGAGTAATTGTTCTAAGTATACATTGCAAGCCAAAAGTAGATTCTTTGTGACATGCTTTTGTTTTTTAATTGTTCATTTTATTTAATGTTTATAATTATAAGTAGAAGAAAAAAAGTTTTGGATGCTTTAACAAACAATGTGTTGCATTCACCTTTTTGTTGCTTTGATTTTCAGTTTGATGAAGTTATTATAAGGTTTTCTTTATGTTTTAATGTATTTAAGGCTATTCTCTTGATATATAAATGTTATAAGCTTTGGTTTAGTTTGAGTTATGCATGTTTAGAGCAATGGTGTTTATCCTTAACTTCTTAAACTTGCCCATGCACAAAATGGATTCAAAAACTAATTTTGAATCCATGTTGCATAAATTGATTTTGATGCTTTGATTTTTTTAGGCATAAATATGTAAGCTATTTTAGGATGTTAGTTTTAGGCCTTGAAATATAATTAATGAACACTCCTATTGAATCAACTCTCACCCCTTCTGTGAGAAAGAACCAAGATATATTTTGCAGCAAGTGTTGTAACTTGTAAAAATAATGCGATTTCTTATGGGGGAAAAAGGGTATTGATAACGAAAAATTTAGTAAGAAACAATTTCATCCAAGATCTTGGCAGATGAACATATCCCGACCCGCTGTCCCAATAAAAAAAATCCAAGTAAAATTGATGAAAACACGTTGAAATATAACCATATGTCACCGCTCTTTTTCATGAAATTTAGACGAGGGGCAAGGGGAAAGAAAAAATCTCCATGACATGCAAGATACACCCCTGAATGTAATCACATCAAACGAGGGGAAAGACTAATGATAATACAAACCTCCTCATTATAAACCTATCTCAAAATCAGAAGCAAAACCAACAAAGCAAGCACTCAGTTGAAAGATATTATCCATTATACCTGCCGGCTAGTTAGGCATATTTCAGGCCATAATATGTCACTGCTCCTACTTCTGGTTGCTCGTTCCCTTCTTCTTGAGTAGGTTTCCAAACTTGCGGAGCAAAGGCTTTTTCTTCTTCTGCTGTTGCAGCTTTGTAGGTGAGCTTACAACATCATCCACATTTTCAGTTGAAGATAAACCATTTATTTGATCAAAGCTCTCACCACCATCATCCACCTGGGAGTCCACTTTCTCCATTTCTCTTTCTGGTGAAAACTCCTTTTCAATCTTGCAACTCTCCCACATCTTAAATTCAACCTCCAGAGAGTCATCTTCCTTTGGTTCTCCATTCACAATCTGAGTTTTGCGAGCATCCATCTGAACACCCTGTGTCACACCATTAGTCTGTTCCTGTGCATTGTCTGTTTTCAGCTCATTGGCTTGCTGTGGAGGAAGCTCCTCCACTTTGGGCTTCTCTTCCCTCAAATGTCCATTTTCTTCAGAGAACTCAATCATCTTTGGAAGCAAATCATAGTCCTTTTCACTGTCTGTTAGCTCCCCGTTTTCTGCCGTTTGAGTTTTAGCCATAGCTTCCTCAAGTAACTTAGACAACTCCTCGATCTTCTTGAGTGAAGAAACTTCCTTGGTTTGGAGCTCTTTGTTTTCCTGAATAATATGCTCCAACTTATTTTCTTTGGCCAATAAACTTTCTTTTAGTTTCATGCTCTCAACCTTTGCTTCCCCAAAAGCTTCCTGCAAAGATATCACCTCAGCTTCAACTTCCTTCAGGCAGTCCTTCAAATGATCTTCTTCATCCCTCATTCCACAAGCTTCTTCCTCAGTTTGCTTCTGCAAATTCACCAACCTATCTATTTCTTTTTCCAAAGAGAAGTTTTCTTCTTCTAATTTCCTCACATAATTAGCCAGATTTTCTTCTTTTTTATCCCACACGACCTTGGAGTTCTTAGATTCATTCTTAGATTCTTCGACGGTTTTTTTAAGGAGCTCAATCTCATGTTTTGAATCATCAAGCACAGTTTCATATTTTTCATTAGTTGCCTTCAGAACCAATCGTAAGTCTTCTATTTGGGTTTCGTAATTTTCATGCTCCACTTGATTGGAGACCAGCCTTTCTTTGGCTTCCCTTGCTTCCGCAGAGACTTCATGCAAGGCTGAAGCCAAACTCTCCATTGCCTTCTTGATCTTTTCCTCCTCATCCCTGGCATTCTCCAGCTCGGTTACAATTTTGTTCTTCTCTTCTAACAGACTTTGAACACTAGAAGCTGCAAGCTTCTCATTGTTCAAAGCCTGGGCTTTCTCCTCCTTCACAGTTTCCAACTCAGACATCAGAGATTCGACCTTCTTTTCGATGAACAATGCTTCTTCCTTTACCATACCAAGAGAACGTTCTGATTCTTCAAGATCCCCTTTCTGTCTTCTAACTGTCATTTCCAGCAACCCAACCTTCTCTCTGAGAGCAGCCGTTTCAGTTTCTGCATCTCGCAATAAATCATTGTTTGCTTCAAGTTGTTTCATGAATGAACCCAAAGACTCTGATGCAGATCTCTCCAACTTATTTGCTTCAGCAGCCTGCATCTGTAATTCCTCGACCCTGTTTCTCCACTCCTCTACTAAGCTACGTGCATAAGATTCAGCCATCTTGGCAGCTTCTAAATCAACATTGAGCTGTTCTATGAAAGCCTCCCTTTCCATCAACTTATCCTCAAAGCCTTTACCTTTCTCAAGCTGTTGTTTCAATGAGTCTATCTCCTCGTTAAGCTGCAAAACTATCTTGTGGCTTTCATTGGCCTCTGTCTCAAGCTTTGAATCAAGTAATACCTCCAACTGGCTAAGCTCAGCTGAAAGAATCTCCACCTTCTCTGCATGAATCTCAGCAATCTTAGTAGCATCATCAGCATGGCTCAGTGCCTGGTTCTTTGTGTCAGTAGTCATGGCGAGTTCTTGCTTCACCCTTTGAAGCTCCTGAGTGGTAGAGAGAAGGGCAGTAACATCCAGAGCATGTTGGCGTCTTACATCTTCAAGCTCTTTCTGCCATTCCTCTTCCTTCTTCTGGGCTGCCTCAATCCCAGCCTGTTCCAACTCAACAGCTCGGAACTTCTCGATCTCAGAATTCTCCTCTGCTCGCTTTTGGGCCACCAAAGCTTCTTGAAGCTTCTCATTTGCATCATCGGCAGCTTTCTTTGCTTGTTTCAGTTCATCAATTGCTTGTGCCTTCTCTTTTTCAATCAATTCTAACTGCTCCTTCGTTTTCTTTAGATCTTCCTGGAGATGACTCAATTGCCCTTGCAACTCCGAAGCCTTCACCACTCGTGTCTGGGGTTTCTAAAAACCAAATTCATTCAATCAGCAAATCAAGGATCAAAGCAAAAAATCTACTTTCCTTTCACAATTAAACATAGCATGGACACATGCAGCAATTTTTGACAAACCTCCTTGTGCATTGAAATCATTATTTGAAATGTCACAAAAACATGTTTTAATGTCCAGCTTCTCGATACCAGGATTCATACTTTCCAATTCCAGAAACTCAAGGATCATTTTTCCATGCTTTCATTATCATTACAAGGAAACAACATCCATTAACAACAATGTACCCCTGATAGTTCTTTCTTCCAGTGACAAACCACATATTTGAAAGCAGAATCAAACATGCCATAAAATGTCGGAGATGAAGATCACCAAAATTTGTTGGCATTTAGTCACACTTACTTCAGGGGGTGTAGCTTTAGTAACCTTTGGTGTCCGTCGATCGATTGTGGGCTTAGAGTTGATGGATCGTGGCGATCGATCAACAGAAAGACGTGAACTTTGCAGGGGAGAAGGGGAATCAGACTCTGATTTAACCACTCCTCGACTCAGTTGACTAACTCTAGGAGTTGCTGGTGATGGTTTGCTAGGAGGAGTTTCAGACAAACCAGATCTGTTCAAGTTTTAAAGTACCATCATCACACTATCACATAGAAAAACCATTGTATATATAAACACAAAATGCAAGAAATAGAAAAGAAAAATAATTCAACCCGAATCGCAATTAGGATGGATCTGTGACAAATCCGGGAACTCTTTTTGTAACATAACATCACTACAGTAATTACATAGAGAGATATATAAATTAAATTTTATCCTTTGGGGCAGAATTGATACATGAACAGATCCAAACAAGAAAGCAATTAGATCACGGGGAAAGAAATAATAAACCACGGATCAGGATTAAGAACGAATAAATGAAGCAAAGCCCACCTTATATATGAAATTAAAATTCAAACTTGATAAACATGGAAACCGTGTGAAAGCAGAGTGACAAAAAAAAAAAAAAAAAAAACGATATGCACTTAAAATAAAAGGACTATTTAAAAGAAAAAACCCCTAGTGAAGAGCAGATCAAACCAGTTAATCGCATAATCTAAAATCCCATATCTTGAATCAAAATTTAAAATTCGTAACACTCATTGAAGTAAAGATAATAACTGTAATAATTAAAAAAACGTATCTCTTTTCCTGCTTACTTGGTTTTGGAAGACATGTTGTGATCTTAGCTGACGATAGGAGACAGGAAGAGAAATTACAAAGGAAATGTTTATTTTGTGTGTTATGGGTTGTGCTTTACATGCCAAAATGCTGGCATTGTGTATGAGAATGTAATGCAAGTTTTTCTTGTTCTTTTTTCCTTTAGATCAGAGTGACATTTTAGTAAAGTAGCGTCGGAGAAGAAGGAAGCCGCAGAACAAAACCCCAGGTAACTAGTTCAAGTTGGAAGAAGGTAGCTAACAAAAGAGAAACAAAAGGACAAGTTACAGAAGGTCAGAAGAGAACCAAATGTTTTGGGTTGGTTGGTGCTGCTGTCTATAGAGAGGCCACTGGCCAGGCCACACTCAAAAGAACACACCCACGAACAAAAGTGGTTGCTCTCTCTCTCTCTCACTCTCTATATATATACTTTTGAAAGAAAAAAATACTTTTTATTTTTTATTTTAAATTAAAAAATATATATTTTAATTATTTTCATGTGATGGTATCAAAAATAAATTTTAAAAAATAAAAAAAATTATTATTTTAATATATTTTTAAACAAAAAATATTTTTTAAAATAATCACAATCACAATTTTAATCCTACTCTCTCACCACCTCTTTTCAAGTAACTATAATAATATGTCTTTGGCTAATGATGTAGAAAAGTATTTGAATGTCTCTTTATTAGTACATTGATGACCAGTGAATTCTTATTTAGAAGTAGGACGGAGGTTGTTTTTTAAAATATATTTTATTTATAAATATATTAAAATAATTTTTATTTTTAAAAAAATTAATTTTAATATCATTATATAAAAATAATTTAAAAACATTAAAAAAGTTAATTGTAAATAAATAAAAAAATCATAAAATACATTGACAAACCCAGTGAGTCTTTGCATTGTCTGTCAAAGGAATGTGTGCCATGGGTTACTTTTTCAGACGTTTGTGTGACAACCACCTCTGACCCCACTTTTCTGGAAACTAGATGTCTTCGAATTTTGGTCATCTGCCAATTTTGATTTTCGAGCGAGAGTTGATTTTCTTCAGCAAAACAGCTCAACTATAAATGCTTTTCTAAGATCTTTTTTAATAAAAATTTTATGGGCGAAATATAATTAAAATAATACAAAATTATATGTACAAATAAATAAAATGAAATATAACTAAAAACAAAACTATAAAACACAAGAGAAATATATAAAGTAAGATACTTGATAAGAGTTATTTTAATAAATTTATTTATTTAAATTAGTTTAAATAATATATGCTTTGTGTTCTTTTATTAAAAAAGCAATTGCATGTGCTCTTTATCTAAAAAAAAAAAACTAATATGACAAAAAACATGTTTTAAAAAACAATAGTCAGAAAACGCATAGCTTCTGTTTACTTAGATCTCGGCTAATATGGTGATAGAAAAATCAAGCTTGATAATTAATTTTAACCCTATGTTTTTCTCTTTTCGCTTAAACTTAAAAAAAAATCACTCATTTTCTATGTATTTAAATTGTGTGCCAAAGAAAATTCACTATGTAATTCCATAATGAATTGTGAAAGGAACTACAACGACATGTAAAAAAAATATAGGAAAAAAAAAGCAAGAAGCATTGCAAGTGTGTTTTTTGGGATAAAAATCAAACATGCAGACAATATATTGTTTTTAAATACTGAAATGGTGTCATATTGGATTAACTCCAACCAATTTGGTCAACTTGAAAGACTTGCAATATAAATTATAAAACTGTGATAATCCAATACAATTAAAAATAAAGCATTGTAAGACAAATGTTTAAGGACAAAATATTGAGAAAAAAAAATAAAAAAAAATAAGAGTTAACCAATCAAACCCAAAACATGAGTCATAAGAACGAGATCACCCCATTGAAAGGAAGTTGAAAAAAATAAACTCATTATTGAAGGACAAAATCAAAAAGATTTTCTTATAAAAACATCAAAAAATAACTTGAGTCAATCAAGGTTAATCTAGCATGTTAACTCTCAAATCCCACAACCAACGTTCTTAAAAAAAAATTACCCTATAGAAATAAATTGAAAAACAAAATAATGATGTTCAATTATCAACCAACCCATTATTAAAGAATGAAATTAGAAATAAAGATTTTCTAAGGAAAATGAAAAAAAAATTCAATCAAAGTTAACCTAATAATTGGATTATGAGACCAATATAACTTGATAGAAAACAAGTAAAAAAATAATGAACCCCAATTTGCAACAAATTAAATGTTAAATGTCAAAATTGGAAAAACATGATTATCTTATAAAGAAAAAATCAACAACAAATCATAAATGTCAATCACAAACCAACCTAATATCGAATAATAAAATTAAAAAATCAACAAAATTTGAAGAAAAAAATCAATTGAAATATCATGGAATGAAATAAAGAGAAAATGATAAATTATGGCACAAAAATTGAGGCAAAGAAAGAGAAAAGAGAAAGAAAATAGAAGGTGGTCACTAGTGACACACCACCCATCATCGTCGACCACGTTTCATACCACCTTGTATCCTTTGTCAAGGTAATTGAAATTACACGATCACATGTCATTTTTTGTGGTGGTAAGAGGCAACACTCGTCATCTAATCTTGACCTTTCTCATTACACATGCCAACACTTTTCTTTTCTTTATTATTTTATATATTAAAATATTAAATTATCCTTAATACCACATGATAAATGAAAAAAAGAAGATGAAAGTACAAATAAACCCTGAAGATAAGTAAAAAAAATCTAATGAAAAGGGCAAGAGAGTCATTAATTATACCTAGAAAAGTGAAAGTTAAAAAGTTTCCCTAGCCTCTAATTAAATATGTCTTGCTTTTAAAGACAATTTAGTAGATTGTACAAAAAGTTATGAATTGATAGAGCTAACTGTGATCAATTTTAGAATGACTAATGGACCGTGTGGATGAGTTTTTTACCCTACTCGGTAGTCCATTTTTTTTTTTTTTTACTTATAAATGCAAATTTGTAAACTTATTATTCCAATGTACAATGAATCATAACTTGTTTACAATACTTTTGCCACTGCATTAATAATCATAAAAGAGTTATACACATGCACGCGCACGTGCACACACAAGGAAATATTAATAATAAAGAAGAAATTGATGTAAAATGTATATAGACAGAGAAGAAAAATAAAATATGATTTGTACAGAATTATAATTCACATAACCTAACTTGTTATGTCATACATCATAAGACTCGAACAAATAAGAAGAAGAGATATTCTTATATTTATTCTAATAATTGATTATAATGATCATTACATTCATTTGAAGAAGGTCATTACATATATATCTTTTATATAAATATTTCACTCTTATAGAGTAATAAATTTATCACTCTCAAAAACATTTTTTGCTTAACAACGAGCTACACATTAAGTTCTTTCTAATATCAACAACATGCAATATATTTTTTACGGTGAGAAACTTTCTAACACCCAATACCTTCAAGGTTGATAAGTTATCCTTGTATACGTTTTCTCCATCAATTTTATATAAGTGGTTAACTTCCTCTTCCCCGCCCACACATATGTTATAGCACTAGTATCAATCTACTTAGGATTGTTGATAAGTTTGACTTCAAAAACAACACAATACAAGTTCAATATTGAAACTTCATTAGTGAGGTGATCAACCTTAGAGACATTGGCTTGAACAATCCTTTTTTTATGGGGGTTTCCTTGCTTACTCGTATTTCTATAATCTTTGGCTAGATGCTCAATCTTGTTGCAAATAAAGCATTTGTCATTGATTTTTTTTGGCAATTCCCTTACCTTTTACAATAAGCTTCTTTTGGTTTTTTTTATAGGACTTTACCACTTGTTCTATAACATTTTCCACCAACACCAAAATAGTTGGTTCTCCTATGAAATAACTTATTATCCTCTTCAATCCTCAACTTTAAAATTAGGTTTTCAATTCCTATCATTTTCACTTGTACTTAAAATAATGCTTCAAGTCTGTTCAAGATGATGACAATTTTTCAATGATTGCAACCACTTAGAACTCACTTAGAGACATACCTTAAACATGTATATCATGTAAGATGATTTGAAACTATTGAAATTTGCTTAGTATAACCTTAAAATCTAGAAATTTATTACTTATGAATTTCTTCATATCAACATTCTTACCTTTGTACTCTTTATTTAAAGCTTTCTATAATGCTTTTACACTCTTGATTGAATTATACACATCATATAATGTATTGTCCAACCCATTCAAGATGTAGTTCTTGCATATAAAGTCAATATGGTTTCATGCATCCATAACTACCATATTAGTGGGGTCAAGTTCATTTTCGATAATTTTGGCGCTTTCTTGGTTAAGAAAATTCTCATGTTCATGATCAAATAGAGTAACATCTTTTATTGTCACATCTTAAAGTTCAATCTATTGCAATTTTATAGTTTCTCACCATTTATCATGAAAAATAGTAACTGTTGAGAAATAGTATTTGTTGAAGTGACATTGGTTAGCACAACCAAATCTTTAGTAGGAATAGAAGACATGATATAATGTATTAAACAAAATAGCCAATAATATTCATAGATAAATATTTGACTTCATAATAAGCAAATAATAAAATAAAAACTTGTGAAAGACAATCTTTTAAGAAAAAAATATTTAAACTATGCAAGATAAAATCCATAATAATTTATTTTATTAGGTTACTATGTTAGGCCCTATTTGCTCACTAAGATTTATTAAATTATTATTATTTCACTTGTGAACTATATCATATACATAAATAGTCATGTGAATAATACTTTTACTAAGTAAATTCATAGAAAAAATAGAGGGGTCATAAATGGTCCTGTTTAGTTTAAAATAGAGGGGTCATAAATGGTCCTGTTTAGTTTCTATATATGTGGACATAACTGACTAGAGAACTTTGATGTCAATCTTATAGAGTATAAGCAAGGTAACATAAATTATCATAAACAATGTAATGATTTATTTATTGAAAAATATAAATCAATAAAATTTAGGGCATAAAAAAAATTAATCAAAACAAATTCCCAACCTACTCTACCTCCAAAATCAAGTATTTTCTTTATTTTAATTTAAAATCGAATCACCTTTAGGGTTAGAAAATGAAAGTGTTTTATGTTTAGTGGAGCATAAGAAATTGTGATCTTTATTAGTCTCTATTTTATTTTGGCAATACAGCAAAGTTTTTTTTAACCAATGAGAAGTGATAGTATTAAAGTCTTTATTAATCCCAAAACATTCTTCGCCATCAATTTTTTTTATGTTAAAGCTAAGATATGTACTACCAGCCACCAGGACAATAATCAAAGCAAAGAAAAAAAACAGGCTCTACTTTTAACAATAAATAGATTTATCTGTTTCGATTGAAAAAAATTGAAAAACATTTATTTTTATTTTTTATTTTAAATTAATTTTTTAGTATTTCTAGATTAGTTTGATGTGTTAATGTCAAATATAATTAAAAAAAAAATATCATTTTGATGTATTTATAAACACAAAATATTTTTAAAAACAACTTCAACTATACTTCCAAACAAATCCGAAGGATATTAATTAATCATCAAATGCATTCTTAAGTTATCTCTTTATTTTATAATAACAAATTAACGGCTTTACTAGAAAATTTAAGATTGACATACATATTGACTAGAGATAATGCTTCTTGAAATAAACACATCTTTTTTGAGGTTCAAGATCCAGAATCTTATTGTTCATTTGATATAGGTAGTTGTCTCATCACAGATTAAATGTTTGTTTGTGATTGTAGTTGTCGTTATATTTTAAAGTATTTTTTATTAAAAAATATATTAAAATAATATATTTTTTATAAATTATAAATTATAAATTATTTTTGACATGAATATATAAAAATAATATAAAAACATCATTTTTTTAATTTAACATAAAAAAATAAAAGTATTTTTTTTAAAACAGCACAGTGACAAACAGGTTCAAAGCCTTAAGCCTTTAGTTAAATTAATTGACAAGATACAGTGATGTAGCACTGTCAACGCTTTCCTGCCCGATTACTTTTGCCTTGGAAATGTGATATTCAAGAATATTTAACGTTCATTGTCACCCGCCTACCCAGCATGGAAGCCATACCATATGAAAGGGATGTTAATTGGTGATTGGACGGTTATATTTCGAATTTGAAACTGCGTGTAGCTTCTTTTCTTTTCGTGATATACTAGTTGTTGTTATATAAAGAAAAACTTTACTCTTTAAATATACATAGGTAATCTCTATTAAAGAAATAATTATATTGTGTCGCTTAAACATTGTAATACTAGACTATAATTATTGTGTATTATAATAGTATAATTATCATTTTATCCCTTAGTACACAATAAAATAACTATATTATCCTCAAATAAGTAAAAAAAAACAAAAGAGTTGTCGGTGGGGTATTTCTAGTTTTTTTTTTTTTTAATTTCAAATAGTACAAATATAGATATGTCATCAGAAAAGATAAAATCCAAGAGGTGGTTGTCGGAGCGTATAGATAATTTAATATTTTACATTATTTTTATTTGCAGAATATTGTTGGCGCGTGCGGTTTTCTTCCTCATGCTCCTTTCACCATGGCGCGAGCGACATCGTGAGGTGGTGAAAAATATTTGTTCGGAATCTCACCGTATGCTCTGCCATGTCCTCTTCCACATGGTGATGCACGTGACATCGTACGGTGGCTGAACACGTGACAATAATCAATCATCCCCCCCCCTTTTCTCTCTCCTGCAACCTAAATTACATGGAAATCCTCTTGGTTTATGATGTTTTCAGTTAATCCCTCCTCTTTTGATTGTTTTGTGTGATCCTGATTTTTGTTATAGAAGTTTTAATTTGATTCAATTTCACCCTTCAATTGAAATTGAGTATATATTTGTCTTTCATTTTTACCCTTATTCTTATAAGTTTTGATTTGGTTTTAATTCATTTAATTTTTTCGAGCCTTCTAAAATAGTCCATATATTTTGTCCATGTTTATGTGTATATGCTCTTATTTTTTGTTTTGAATTTTTATTATTTTCTCTTTTGTAGAGGTCATGTTTTTAATCAATGTAGTCCTTAAATTTTAACTTGTGTTAATGATCATTTAAAAATTGATATTTCTTCTTTTCTCTCTTTGTTCTTTTGTTTTAGTTTTTTTCATTATTCTTGAAGTCTAATGTTAAAAAATCACGCAATGCATGAAGTGGCCTAATTTTAAACATTTGAAGTGGCATTAATGTCTTTCTCTTTCAAAAACAGAACAAAAAAATCTTAATTCTAATCTTTAATTCTAAAAGAATGGAAATAAAATAGAAAAAGTGATGTTTTAATAAAGAAACAAAAAAAAAGAGATGATAATAATGAGATGACAATTTGCAAATATGGGATTTCATGCAACTTTCGAGTTCATCATCTTCCTTTTCCTTCTATTAATAAGCTACGTGAGCATTTTTATATATATATATATATAAAACAATTAGGGGATATTTAAGAATATGATTGTGATTGTTTTTAAAAATGTTTTTTATTTAAAAATATATTAAAATATTATTTTTTATATTTTAGAAATTATTTTTGAAATTAACCATTCAAAATTGATCTAAAAACACTAAAATATTTAATTTGAATCTTCTTTATATGAGCCTTTAACCTACCTTTCAAAAAGAAAACAAGCCAATAGAAAAAAATTACTCAATAAATCTGATTGTTATTATTATTGGTATTATCTATGTTATGATTAAATATGTATAATATCAAATTTGTTACTCCTAGAAAAGGGAGATGTACTAATTTGTCCATGAGAACGCTATTTTAAAAACGTAGAAAAAATTTATCCTTATTATTTGATTACTATTTGTTTTATATGAGATAATTTATATTTGTTTTTCATTTTCATTATTTTTAATTTTTCTATATGTTACATTTTGTCCTTATTCTTTTGATTACTATTTCTTTTATTTGAGATAATTTTTCATTTGATTTTTTGTATGATTTTATCCCACTTTAGCTTCTTTTTTTTTTTCTATCAAACTTTTAATTCTCATTCTTTTGATTGCAATTTTTTTAACTTTGGAAAAATATTTAAATTTTTTTTTATATAGTTTTATTCTTCAACTTTAAATTGGTTGTGAATTGAGCCTTGATCAAGTATTTAGGAGATTTGCTTGAGTTTGCTTTTTTCTTTTCTTTTCTTTTTAAACTTCATATTTTTTCAATTTGATCCTTTAGTATTTATTTAATTGGAGATTGATTGGGCTAAGTTATTTTCTTAGATTATAGTGTATTATTTTTTATTGAGTTTGAAAATAATCTTTCGTATCTTGGATGTCTTTATTTGTTGTTTTTATCTAAATTTAATTTTTTTAAAGATATTTTATTTTGAAATTAGTTTAAATTATTTGATTAAATATAAATATGATATGCTCACTTCATGATATTTTGTGTATTTCACTTTGTAGGTTATTTCTTAGACTTCACATGCTGTCTTTTTTGGTGTCATCATGCAACCTTTTATAATGGTGTTAGGATTGTCTTGATGAACCTTTTCTGGTGGTAACTGTCTCACTAAGCATTTTTCGGTGGTGTGGTGGTGTCCACTGAGGAGTGACAATGAGTCTTCAATGAATCTTTTTTTATTCTTCTTCAGAGTATGATAACTACCACTTATTTTTTATAATTGGTTATTTTCATTTTTTCAATTATTAAAATATTTTTGATTTATCATATAATTACATTAGTAAAGTTTATTAAATCCAATAAAATCAATGATCAAGATCTTAGATTTTTTTTATTTTTATAAAAATATTTGCATTGTCTTAACAATTTATTTTTATTAGAAAAGATTTGATCCAATCCATGATAAAGTTTGAGCCACCTAGTTGTTATATACATGAATATTATGGGAAGTACAATTCCTAACTATGTACTAACTATTATAAGAGCTCATAACATGAGTCCAAATATTGGTATTCATGTCACCAATTATTCTTTCTTTAAAGAAATCACTGGTTCTTAACTAATATATAATTAGTTGTGATCAACTTACTATTCTTAACTAATCAATACATGAGTTTTTTTTTAATGTAAATAAATTGATAAATCATGCTTGAAGTTTTAATGGTACATTTAAATGTATAAATTCTTTAATTTTATGATATTTTTGAAGATATTTAAAGTGGAACTTTGTAAATGATAGTTTGATCCTATGTACCATCTATTTAGATGATTATTTTTATTTGATTCTTTTTTCAAGAAGTCAGATCTTAAAGCCTTCATAGTTTTCACTGCAAAGTTGATTTATTCATGAAAACATATGAAAAACCCATAAAGAAAAAGTGTTGAAGTATAAAGACAAAATCAATGTGTTAGGTTATATTTTCTTACTTTCCCTTTCCATTGTTAAATGATCCTTGATGCTTAAAGACATTAAAAGCAATAGTTCAACTAAATTTTTTATTTGTTTCAAGGGATAATTTTGTCACTTAAAAGAATACTATAGATATATTAAGTGTGGACCCAATTAAATATATTGGGTTTAAGTCCAAATTAAATTAAAAACCTAAATCCAAATATACTTTATAGATCTTACTTTATTATCCTTTAGGATAAGGGTATTTTAAGTAATTTTCATATTGATTTTCCTAAAATATCATTTAGTTAAAGGATATTTGAGGTAAATTGACACTTTACTTGTCTATAAATAGGCAACAAAGCCATCATCAAGGAGGGTCCATAAGAACAACAAAAAAAGAAAAAAAAAGATAACAAGTAGAGACTACATACCAATAACAAATACTTGGAAAGTTTTCTCAAAAGAATTCTAGTCTATCAAGGAAGAAAGGGATCAAAGTCCTAATCTTCATCGCATAAAGCCAAGGAAACAAATTATTAAAGTTCTTTCCTTCACCAAATCAAATCAAATCAAGTCAAGTCAAATCTCACACGATTAAAGCTTTTGGGCCCATGTAAATATCTCTTCATTCAAAACAAGAATAAGATCTATATCTCACCGTTAATTAGAGGATTTGTGCACGTTAATAGCACTTCAAGAGAGTTTACACTTTTTCTTGTAATCAAATTTATTATTGTAATTTTGGCACCATATTCTCTAGCGTGTCTATTTGACCCGCGAGAATTTTGTGTGTACAATTTCTAGCACACTTAGTGGGACCCTGTTTTCCTCTCACCTCTCGAGTCAACAGATCTATCATAAAAAATAAAGACATGGAGCATGCAAATAATTCTTCAATTAATTCTCAAGATGATGGAGTGGATGCTTTACTAGCCACTCGCCTAAGAACTCTGTCTCAAAAGTCTAAATTGGTCTCTTTATTAAGAAAATTCTCTAGAAGAGAAAAGAAAGAAATTTCCTCAAAGTATGAGTTAGTAAATTCTCCCTTTAAAAATATTCAAGAAGGGATTGAGATTCCATTATATGAATCAAATCCAAGCCCGCAGTTAAAGTCTAGATCACATTCTATGACTTCTTCCAAAAAAATGGGGAGATTACTCATCCTCATCCAATTTTGAGTCTGACTCCCAAATGTCAATCATGGTCACCAAGATATCATTTTCTAAGGATCATATTCATCAAATGTCTTTGAAAATTGAGGATCTAAAGAAATCTATTAAGGAAAAGGATGCTCAAATCACCATCTTAATGGATCAATTGAAAAAATAAAAATCCATATGACAAAAGCTCTCTTGGGGATTCATCTAGGGATAATATTGATCCAAATATTTTTGAATACCAAGAGATTACTAAAAAGCAACAAAAACAAGAGCAACATAATCAAACAGTAGTACAAAATGCCTTTAGAGACATTGTTGGATCATTAGTAGACTGACTTACCCTTTAACAATTGCAACATCTAATTGCAGATACAATTCATTCTCAACATGGAGGAGCTCCCTAGTCCTCTCTTGTGTATACCTAGCAATACACTAAGTGTATCGATGAAATGAGGATGCCACTAAGCTATCAACCTCCAAAGTTTCAACAATTTGAAGGTAAAGGTAATCCAAAGCAATATATTGCTCATTTTATTGAGACTTGTAATAATGCAAGAACCTATAAAGATCTAATGGTGAAGTAGTTTGTTCAATTCCTAAAAGGAGTCACCTTTGATTGATACACTAAAATTTCTATTGAAGAAATAGATAGTTGGAACCAAATGGAGTGAGAGTTCTTGACTCATTTTTATAGCACTCGATGAACTGTGAGCTTGTCAGAGCTGGCGTGCATTAAATAAAGAAAAGAGGAGCTGATCTTGGATTACATCGAGAGATGGAGAAACTTAGTCTTTAGTTGTAAGGAGAAGATAAGTGAAGCCTTTTCTATAGATATATGTGTCTAGAGAATGCAATGATAGTTATTATATAGTCTACAAGGAAACATGTCATTCACTTTTGGACAACTCCTTACAAGAGCCCGTGACTTGAAGATTCAAATAGAAAGCTCTGGAAGCTATTTTTGAAGTAATCATCGTGATAAGGACACAAAAAAAGAATTCAATAAAGATACAAGGTTTGCAAAGTCGAAAGAAGCCATGCTTGTCTCCACGATACCTATAAAAGTTTTTAATCATCAAACCAAATCAAAACAAAAAATTGAAGAAAAACTCTGGAGAAAACAAACCCGAGAAATAAAGAAATTTACTTTGATGCAATTGCAAGAAAAAGAATACCCTATTTTAGATTATGAAGTTTCAGGTATTCTAGATCAACTTCTAAAACAAAGTTTGATTGAACTTTTTATACCTAAAAGATATAAGGAAGTTGATGTGGTTGATCATCCAAAACACTACAAGTATCATCAGATTGTCAACCATCTCATTGAAAAATGCTTTGTCTTCAAGGATCTATAGTTCGTATAGAAAATGAAGGAAAGATCCAACTTGAAGAAGTGTAAGAAATCACAAGTACAAATATGACAATGGTTGCCTTCAGATCTTTTGATCTTGTTCACCTTCCAAGCCCGCTTTGTGAAAAAGAAGTTATCCTTAATGATAAAGATTCTTCTAAACATCTATCTCAAAGACAACTTCCTATTCAATTCAAAGTAGATGAGATAAAAGACAACAATGCGAGCATATTTAGGAACATCATTGTAAGAGTTGATGATAGAAGATCTTGAGGATCTATAGTCATCTCAAAATCTGAAGATGAAATTGGAGATGGATGGTCTACTTTCATTTCCAAGAAAAAAAAATATAAAAAATATGCCTCACCAAGTGTTATTAAGGAAAGTTTCATGAAAGTAGAACCTACTAGATGGGGATCTTCTGATGACATAGATATGTTTGATCATGATCATAAATCATGGATCACAGTTAGAAAGAAAAGATGATGTGTTTCAAAACATCCAACCTTACCACTTCCTAAGACAACTTCACCTAAAATGATGATGGAGAAGAAAGTAAAACAATCAAACTCGAAACGTAGACAGGTACAAAAAAGAAAGACACATCAATGTTTTACTCTAAGAAGAAAAGATCGAGTATCTTTCAAGATGAAAGTGTCATGGTCAATGTTATCACCGTTGGTCAAGATGAAAATGTAGCAGTTGAAGAACGATGTCCAAGAAAGAAAGATTTGTCCTCCGATGCAAAATATCTGATTATGAAAGGAGTTGTCTCTAAGTTAGAGAAAATTTCACCAAACACATGTCTATCGAGGCAATGGATTTTCCTCTAGAGACTGGAATAACTCTTGCCCAAGTCTTTCTAGGCTCTAAAGAGTTTGAAGAAGATTTTTTTTCTCAAGGGTTGATGATATAACTAATATTGATTGTTTAACAACAATATCATTCTTGAATGAAGATTTACAAGTTGAAGCAAAACCACATAATCGACCACTTTATGTAAGTAGGTATGTTAGAGATCAAGGAATTAGACGCATCTTAATTGATGATGGATCAACAGTTAACATCATAACATCATGGCAATTCATACGATAGAAAATATTGTCATATGTTTGGATGAAATATCCAAAAGTAGGATGGTAATCCAAGGCTTTAGCCATAAAGGACAACATGTCATCGAGAAGATTCATATCAAGATTGATATTGGAGAGATAGCCCTTCAACACCTTATCACATTATCGAGGCAAAAACTTCTTATGATCTACATTTAGGAAGATCTTGGTTACACGAGAATGGGGTGTGTCGCGATGACGATTTTTTTCGCGCTTCGTGCCCCTTCGTTCCCCGTGTATTGGGGAACAATGGCGCGCGGTGAAAATGGAGGTGTGTTTTATAGCCGTAAAAATTACGACTATAAATATCAAGAGTCGCCACCTATTATTAAGGTCACTAGGAACCTATTGGTCTGCGAAAGTTTTGGGTAAGGGGACTTGTTGTGCAAAAGGAAGATGTATCACCCCCAGTGCACCTTACTAAGGTAAGCTGCATTGTTGTTTGATTGTTTTTTCTAGGTTAAAAATAATATATATATATATATATATATATATATATATATATATATATATATATATATATATATATATATATATACACACTGCATTTTCAAAAAGACCATTTTTTGTCTGCAGGTGTACTTTACAATGTAATTTTACACCGCAGTTGAAAATCCTTTTTTCTTATCTATGGATGTATTTTACGATGTAATTTTACACCGTAGTTAAAATCTTTTTAATCTACGAATATATTATACAATGTAATTTTACACCGTAGTAAAAATATTTTTTATCTGCGGGTGTACTTTACAATATAAATTTACACCGCGAAAGCTAAAACAAAATAATTGTTAAATTATTTTTCACATTTTGGCCGACTTCCAACGGATAATTGTAAACTGGTTACGATATCCAAATTTTCATTTTAAAATATGAGAAAGATGCAACATATTTTTTTTTACGAAGAATATAATGAGAAAACTTTGGAATTCGGCCCTGTTTGAATTTTTTTTGTAATAATAATAGTAAAAAAAAACATATATATATCTTTCAAAAATATTTAATTTTTTTATTTTTTTTATTTTTTTATTTAAATCCGAGATCTGTTGAAGAAAAAACAGATCTGACAGGAACCTTGTTTGTGTGTTTGTTGTGTTTATGCTTTTTGTTTTGCAGGTCACCGCGGGCAAGGAAAGGAAGGGGAGAGGCTGATATGCCCCCCTGTCGTTTTGCTCCTCTCGTGGTGGTGCGTGGGACCACGCGCTGCTAGTGGCTGCGGCGGCGCGTGGAACGACGCGCCACCAGTGCTCTGCCGACTTCAACTCTCAACAGTGTTGCTGAGATGGTGTTTTCGTGATTTTGGATGTTGTATTTGTGTTTAAATTGTTGTTATGTTTATTTATTTTTGTAAATGTCATGTAATATGTACAATGTAACAAAAAAATAATAAAAAAAGAGAATGTGTGTGTGTTGCATTTAAAAAAACATAAAAATTGCATTTCAAACAGAAAAAGAAAAAAACCAAAAATATGTTGTTTTCATGCAAATGGCCGGATTCCAAGGTTTTTCTCACCATATTTTTCGTAAAAATGTGTTGTATCTTTTCCATATTTTAAAAGCGAAAATTGGATATCGTAACCATTTTACGATTATCCTTTGGCATTCGGCCAAAATATCAAAAATATTTTAAAAATTATTTTGTTTTATCTATAGCGGTGTAAAATTACATTGTAATGTACACTTGTGGATGGTTAAAAATGAGATTTTCAAAATGCAGTGCAAAATTCATTTTTGTTAGTCTTTCAACCTGCAATGAGGTAGAGATTCTCTCACGGAGAGAAATCTACGTCGAATTTTAGAAAAGACCAATAAAAAATGATTTAGAAAAAACAATCAAACAACAATGCAGCTTACTTTAGGTAGGGTGCACCGAAGGAGGCGTCAGAGTCCCACGGATTCACGTCGCTGCTAGTACCACCTGGTCTGTTGCTTCGTTGGAGACTGGGGCTGAGTTACTGGAGACGAGGGGGGGATTATCTTGGTGATGTGAGTGGTGACGGGTGGTTGAGTGGTCTTTAACAGCGGAGAGAGAGAGAGAGAGCTCGAGAGCTGTTTTTTAGAGAGAGAAGAGGCTTGCAGAATGAGAGAGAGTTGAGGCCAAGGAAGACGAGGAAGATGACTAGATTTTACGTTATGTCATCTCCCTCTCTTTGTGTAATTTTTTTTCTCGTTCTCTATGTAAATTCTCCCCTCTGTTCGTAAAATTTTTGCTCCCTCTGCTCTCTGTGTTTTTCCTCTATTTTCTCCTCCTCTATCACGTGATTTTCTCCCTTCTTCTCTGCGTAAAACTCTCCCTTTTTACGTGAAACTACGCTCGTTTTCAGTTTTTTCCGCGTATTGGGGAACAACAGCGCGCGGTGAAAATGGAGGTGTGTTTCATAGCCGTAAAAATTACGACTATAAATATCAGGAGTCGCCACCTATTATTAAGGTCACTAGGAACCTATTGGTCTGCGAAAGTTTTGGGTAAGGGGACTTATTGTGCAAGGGGAAGATGCATCACCCCCAGTGCACCTTACTAAGGTAAGCTGCATTGTTGTTTGATTGTTTTTTCTAAGTTAAAAATATATATATATATATATATACACTGCATTTTCAAAAAGACCATTTGTTGTCTGCAGGTGTACTTTACAATGTAATTTTACACCGCAGTTGAAAATCTTTTTTTCTTATCTACGGATGTACTTTACGATATAAGTTTACACCGTAGTTAAAATCTTTTTTAATCTACGGATATATTATACAATGTAATTTTACACCGTAGTAAAAATATTTTTTATCTGCTGGTGTACTTTACAATGTAAATTTACACCGTGAAAGCTAAAACAAAATAATTGTTAAATTATTTTTGACATTTTGGCCGACTTCCAATGGATAATTGTAAACTGGTTACGATATCCAAATTTTCGTTTTAAAATATGAGAAAGATGCACATATTTTTTTTTATGAAGAATATAATGAGAAAACTTTTGAATTCGGCCGTATGCACGAAAACAAAATATTTTTTGTTTGAATTTTTTTGTAATAATAATAGTAAAAAAACATATATATATCTTTCAAAATATTTAATTTTTTATTTTTATTTTTATTTATTATTTATTTTTTTTACGGGCTGGGGCTGTCAGCCACAGTGGGCTGACAACCCAACTTGAGGGGACTGGGCTTCCAGTCCGGATGGGATGGAAGCCCAGTTGATTTTGGGCTGGCTGTCAGTCCCGTGGGCTGGCTGTCAGTCCCGTGGGCTGACAGCCCACCTTTTTTGGGTTGGGCTTCCAGTCCGTGAGAACTAGAAGCCAAAATTTCTTGACACGTGGTCCGGGCATGAGGCCCGACCCACTTACCCTGCCTCGGCCCGCGTGAACAGGGGACGCAAATTCCATCCCGCTGTTGCATTCAAGCCAAGGAAGACGATAAATAGTAAATTTTCAAGTGTGCCGAAACACGTACCTATTAGTACCTTTGGGTAGAGAAGGTCGAGGTGACGATTCCTGTCGTGGTGACATCATCAACGATAGCCTGTGGTGGCCGGAGGAGGCGTCGGAGTCCCACGGATTCACGTCGCTGCTACTGCCACTTGGTTTGTTGCTTTGCCGGAGACTGGGGCTGAGTTGCTGGAGACGAGGGGGAGATTATCTTGGTGATGGGAGTGGTGACGGGTGGTTGAGTGGTCTTTAACGGCGGAGAGAGAGAGAGAGAGAGAGAGAGAGCTCAGAGAGCTGTTTTTTAGAGAGAGAAGAGGCTTGCAGACTGAGAGAGAGTTGAGGCCGAGGAAGACAAGGAAGATGAAGAGAGTTTACGTTATGTCATCTCCCTCTCTTTGCGTAATTGTTTTTCTCGTTCTCTACATAAATTATCCCCTCTGTTCGTAAAATTTTTGCTCCCTCTACTCTCTGTGTTTTTCCTCTGTTTTCTCCTCCTCTGTCACCTGATTTTCTCCCTTCTTCTCTACGTAAAACTCTCTCTTTTTACGTGAAACTACACTCGTTTTTAGTTTTTTCTCCCCTCCTCTGTCATGTAATTCCCTCCTTTCCTTCTCTCTTTTTGTCCTCTTCTGCAGCGTTCCATGGCTGCTATTTATAGGGAGCTTGGCCTACCACGGTGGCTGAAATACTGTGGATGTCGTCGGCGTGGTGGCCTGCTTTCGGCTAGGTGGCTGTTGGCAGCATGCATGTGGCTGGTTGGCGGCGTGCTGTTGAAAATGGTTAAAAGTGCAAATACATTTTGGTCCTTCAATTTGTAGTTATTTTAATTGCATTCTCAATTGGCTTTATACTTTTATTTTTTTTTAATTTTGCCCCTAACTTTGCACAATTGGCTTGGAAAAAATTCAATTCGGTCTCCGAAAATTCCAATCTTCTCAATTGAAGCTGAATTAATCTCAAGAACTTGATTTTTTCATTGATTAAGCCCTTAATTAATTCTTAAACATAATTATACTTCAAATTGGGCCATGATTAAATCAAATTGGCCTATTAAAAATATAATTATGATTTTTTACTTAACTTTTACCTCGAATTTGTATTTTCTCTCATTTTTTGGGCACAAAAGAGATATGATTCAGCTCAGAAAATATTCAAAATTTTCACTGCGATTTTTCTAACAACGCCAAGCCCCTTTTATTTTATTTTTGTCATTTTTATTTTATTTTGGGGAGTAACCCAAAAATTGGGTTGCGACAGGGTGGTTCCATCAATATAACATTAATGCCTTAAGTATAACCATGATGGTGAGGTTAAATGTGTTATAGCTTCAAAAGAACCATTCACTATTTAAGAATCACAATATGCAGATTCTAGGTTCTACTTTACAGAAGATGAATTTAAGTTAGAAGTCCAAAGATAAGATGCAAATGAAGAAAGAATAAGCATTGACAAAGTCAGCCCAACAATTCATGTCAAATGCTTAAGATCAACTCTCCAAAAAGGATATCCAAACATTGAAGGAAGAGATAGTCCTACCATTACCAAACATGGTTGGGCTATCACCTTTAAATTCTCACTCTTATAAGTTTATGATGGATAAAGCCTCTAGAAAAACAGTAAAACAACCAGAAGGATGGTTTGATCCTCGTATCTAGAAACGTTTCTAGAATGTTGGATATGGGACAATTAAGCCTCGTAAACTTAGAAGCTTAGATGAACTTCTTAAGGTAGAGGATTGTCTAAAGAAGTAAAGAAAGTCATACAAAGAGGAGGACCAGTCCAACAAATAAAATTCAGAGTAGGGTACCAACCTTTTGAACCTTTAAAAATTAAGATAAAAAGGTTACGTCAAATCCTATTATGATTCAAGTCTTTGAATACAATGTAGAAGAAATTTAAGACCCATATGCTCCATATCATGACAAGAAGGAAAATGCCCATGTATCAATCTTTGAAAGATTGAGTTTGGATTCACACATTTCATTATTCAAGAGACTAATGATCAAATATCCATTCCTACCCAACGATAGAATCCAAGATTAAAGGTTGATGTTTTCTCCAGATTAGGCCCTAAAGTGATGGAGAGAAAAATAGAGTCTCAAAAGAAGGTCAAGTCTAAAAGATCAAGAAGATCCCGATCAAAGAAGCAAAATTTCAAAAAAGTGAAAAGGCTCCAACAAACAAGGTTGTCAAAATCATGATTTTGACACGAATCAGAAGAGGCTTCAAAAAATCGGATCGTAAAATCATAAGATCGTGCCCGAATTTGTCCGTATAAAAATCGTAAAATCACAGCTAAAATCGTGTGAGAAGAAAAATCGTAAAATCGTATGTAAAATATTTCTGAATACAAAATAACATAATTATGGACATAAAACTTAATTAGTTTAGGTTCATACATGATGTAAAATAACTTCAAAACACATTACAAAATAATTATGTCCCTAAAAGTTCATAAGTTAAAAACTAACAAATTTAAAACAAATCTTCAGCTGGCGTACAAGTAATTGTATATTTTTATATGATTGTTGTATTTGAAATTAATTAATGTTATTTATTATCTTAAATTAATAGAATTTTTTTAAAATTATTTTTTATGCTAACTATTTTTTATGCTAATTATTATTATTATTATTATTATTATTATTATTATTATTATTATTATTATTATTATCATAAGTTCATAACCCCTCCCCCCGTATATATTATTATTATTAATATTATTAATATCATAAGTGCATAACCCCTCCCCCCGTATATATTATTATTATTATTATTATTATTATTATTATTATTATTATTATTATTATTATTATTAATTTATAACAACCCCCCCCCCCGGTAGAAAGTAAAAAGTTAGAAACCTCCTCCTTCTTTTTTTATTATTATTATAACTTATTATTATTAACTAACCCTAAATGCTAAATGGCTAAATCCCTCATTCTCTTCTCTCACGCCGCCGCCCACCCTTCTGTTTCACACTTGGTTGATGGAATCATGGAAGACAGCTTTGAGTGCCGTTACTTTCCCCCTCCATGCTTGAAGTTCATTCCTCCGTTGTACTTTGTCTGTCATCTTCTTTCTTCCCTTCCTCGGGCACAATAAGACAAAGAGGGGTTATTTATTTTTCGTTTGAGGAAGAGAACAGGTCTGTGAAATGAAAGAATGAACATGATTTTTCGTTTTTCAAGCCTAAAGTGAAGAGCGAAGGCCAAGCAGCTCCGGTCCGATTTCACGAGTCAACCTGATTTTGACCGAGTTTGACCGGTTTCGATTTTTCTTTCTAGTCCAACCAGGTTTGCTGAGCCAACTCGCAAACTCGTACGAGTTTGCGAGTTGACTCCCGAGTTTGATTACCATGCCAACAAAGGAAGATATCCAATCACCAAAATTAAAGATTCTTTGTGAAAACCATATCACCATCAAGGAAATATTGAGGTATGCTTCACGTTCAAATGAATTATTTGTTAAAGATGAACTAACTCCAACTCCAAAAGCTTTTGAAGAATGGGGGCAAGCAACTGTAGAAGATTTGAAGCAAATAAACTTGCATATCTTTATTAGTGCCTCTTTGGATGTTGTAGAAGAAGTTCATTCATGGATTTATGGTTCACATCGATCTGGCCCTGAACTTCATTTTTGCATAAAGAGGTTAGGATATTACTGGCTAACCATGGTAAAAGACTGTATAAGTTTTTGAAAAACGATGTCAAGCCTATTAGTTTCACGCAAATTTCATTCATCAACCACGATAACCTTTGCACCCTACAGTTGCCTCATGGACTTTCAATGTATGAGGTCTTGATGTAGTGGGACCAATAACTCAAAAAACCTCAATAGACCATATATATCCTGGCAGCAACTAATTATTTCTCTAAATGGAATGAAGCAGTCCCATTAAAGGAAGTTAAAAAAGATAAAAGTTGTGGGATTCATAAAACCAAGCATCATTTTCCAATATGGTGTACCTTGTTATATCATCACGAATAATGGAAAGCCATTTTACAATAGCCTTATGGATAACTTATGCGTAAAATTTGGCTTTGTCCAACATAACTCATCCATGTACAATGCTGTTACAAACGGGTTAGTTGAATCATTCAACAAGACTTTGTGTAATCTATTCAAAAAAGTGGTTTTAAAGTCAAACAAGATTGACATGATAGAATAGAGGAGGCTTTATGGGCATATCGCACAACATATCGAACACCAACACTAGCAACTCCATATTCTTTTGTCTATGGAATTGAAGTTGTTCTTGCATTGGAATGTCAAATCCCATATTTAAGGATTGCCATTCAAGAAGGCCTTAATGATGAAGAAAATACAAAGTTATGCTTGGAAGAGTTGGAAGCTCTAGATGAGAAAAGACTCAAAGCACAACAATGTTTGGAATGTTATAAAGCCAATATGTCAAAAGCTTTTAATAAAAAAGTTCAACCTCGATTTTTTCAAGTGGGAGACATGGTTATTGTCGTTTGAAGGCCAATAGTCATTACACTAAGCACAAGTGGAAAATTCATCTCAAAATAGGGTGACCCTTATGCTGTCACTGAAGTATATAACCATGGAGCATAAGAGATTATTGATAAAGATGGTCTATGAATTAGAGCCATCAATGGAAATTTTTTGAAGCAATTCTATTATTGAAGATCTCTTGCCATCTCCATATCACATGAGCCTAAATTATTAGACATAAAAAAAAATGTACTACTCTTGGCCTACAAGAGTATAAATTGTGAATGACACAAAAAAAACTTTGAACTAGGTCATGACTTGATCCTTTGTTAATGAACGTACGTAGGCAGTTTAGAAGTTCAGTCACATTTTAAAAAAAAAATCAATCAAATCAAATCAAATCAAAGAACAAACCATGTTCTAATGTTCTACTCTTGGCCCGCAAGAATATAAATTGAGAATGACACACATGAAAAAAAAGGTTTTAAAAAATCCAGCTCAATACTCACCAACCATCTGTATATTGAAATATGCTCAAAGCTCCAAGTTCTCAAGGATCTTTTGGAAAAGATTCACCAAAGTTCAAGTCTCAACGATCTTCTAAAAGAATTAACCAAAAGTTCAAGTTTCCAAAGATCAACACCTAATCTTTAATCTCTCAAGAATCCTCCAAAAGGATTCACCAAATTTCAAACTCTTAAGGATCCTCTAAAAGGATTCATCAAAGATCAAGTTCCAAATATCAATACCTGAACTTAAATCTCACAAGGATCCCCTATAAGAGGTTCACTGGGTCTCCAAGTTTGCAAGGATTCCTTTGAAAAGGTTTGTCTAAAGATCGTCAAGCCTAGCTAAAAGTGTCCTGGTATGTTTTCAAATTCTTGAAACCTACAAAATGCATCAAATAAAAAGTTACGATTCAAAAAAATAAAATTGTATCCCTCAAATTAATTACCTCTATATCCCATAAAAATATATATAATTTGTTTTTCCTAAAAATATGGACAACAACAGGAGTTGCATCCAAATTAATTAACTCCTTTGTTACCATACATGTCCCATCATATATATGCCTTTTCTTGGAAAAAACTTGAGCCGCTTGCTACAATATGAGTAACACCCATATTAATTAACTTTTTTTTATGGTATTTGGCACACTATATTTCAAAAGAGCTTTAGAATTTTTTTTAAAATTATTTTCATATGCTTATGTTAAAAATAAGTTTTAAAAAATAAAAAAAAAATATTATTTTGATGAATTTGTAAATAAAATCACTTTCAAAACCAATCTCAACCACACTCCAGACACTTTATATATCTTTTCCCTTGAAAAAAACCCATGAAACAATGTGACTCACAAGTCAAATTGGTGCATGTTTGAGAGTATGATTGATGTTGGTTTTGAAAGTGTTTTTTCATTTAAAAAAGCATCAAAATAATATTTTTTATTTTAGTAAAATTATTTTTGACATCTGCACATCAAAATGATCTAAAAACACCAAAAATATTAATTTAAAATAATAAATAATGTTTTTTTTATAAAAAAAACACTTTATAAACACATTCCCAAACACCCCCAATAACCTTGTCAAATCTTCAATGGATTCAAATTAATTATCTCTTCAGTAGCAAGTTCATGGCAAGGCAGTTAGAAGAATTTTTTTTTTACCTAATTGTTTGATTAGGTTTCAGTAGGATCTCTTAAAAAAAATAGTAGATACTGGTTAGATATATAGAATAAATGTCCTTGTTATGGTAGGAAATACACTTACCTTTGAATGTGATTACCTAAAGTGAATATACTTTTAATATCATCACAATTCTAAGTCAAATGTCCCCAAGGTAAAGTCAGGCATGCACCTCTTGTAAGAGTCTGAGACAACCGGGATTTTACTCGCTCACTAGACCCATAAAGTGCGCTTTCTGGAGGGTAGAGTTTCTTCGAATCCAAAAAACTAAATTCTAAGTCAAATAAATAAATAAATAAAATAAAATAATTTATTTATTAATATTTATATATATAATTCAGTATAAATTTATTTATTTTACCAAAACACCCAGTAAATTACTATTGAGGGGGTATTTGTAGACATCAAAATTTCAACAAGTTTGATTTATGACCCCAAAGTTTTATTTATTATGTGTGGACCTAATTAAATTTATTGGGTTTGAGCCCAAACTAAATTAAAAACCCAAATCAAAATTTACTTCATAGATTTTACTTTAATATCCTTTAGGATAAGAGTATTTTAAGTAATTTTCATATTGGTTTTCCTAAAACATCATTTAGTTAAAGGATAATTGAGGTAAATTAGCACTTGGCTTGTCTATAAATAGGCAACAAAGCCATCATCAAGGAGGGCCCATAAGAACAACAAAAAAAAGAAGCAAAAAAGGGACAACAAATAGAGACTAAAGATCGAGCACAATACTTGGAAAGTTCTCTCAAAAGAATTCAAGTCCATCAAGAAAGAAAGGGATCAAAGTTCTAATCTTCAACAAATCAAGCCAAGGAAGAAAGGGATCAAAGTCCTAATCTTCACCGAATCAAGTGAACAAAACAAAGGATCAAAGTTTTTTCCTTCACCAAAAGAAATCAAATCAAGTCAAGAGCTCACATGACTAAAGCTTTTGGGATCGTGTGAATATCTTTTCATTCAAAATAAGAATAAGATCGAGATTTGACCGTTAATTAGAGGATTTATACACGAGAAGAACACTTGAAGAGAGTTTTCACTTTTTCTTGTAATCAAATTTATTACTCTAATTTTGGCACCATATTCTCTAGCGTGTCTATCTGACCTGCAAGAATTTTGTGTGTACAAATATGAAATTTAAAAATTGCATGCCAATAGACAAAATAATGTGCCAATATTGCCACCCCTAAAACAATGCCAACTCAAATCTTTATTGGTAAAATATATGCAATTTACATGTTAAATTAAATTTTACAGCACAAACTTTCATTTTATATTAGTAAAATAAAATATTATCATAGATTTTGATTTGTTTAAGTAAAAGTAATAAACATAAATACACTATAACAAATAGATTGAATGTTTTATGTTAAGAACTTGTGTTGGATATGTTGTCACAACATGTTTTGTTGAATATATTGGATCATGGTTCATTACATTTAGTCTTGCAACCCAAATATTTAATCTAATAATATAAATTGAGAATTATATGTATTAATAAATATGTAAATAAATATTTATTAATAATAAATTAAAATTAAAATTAAACAATTATGAGTTAAATATAGATCAAGATATTTAGTCTTGCAACCCAGATGTTTGACATTGTTTTGTTTAATGACTTTATTAACCAAAATAACTTTTTTATTTAATTAAATACTAATAAAAATAAACACGCATTAAATATATTAAATAAAATAAGAGGCAAGAAAAATATTATGCAAAGTTACACATAATAAAAATAATATCTAAAAATTAGATACCTTGAACATGCAACCCTCTTCAGCTTGCTTTTTTACACTAAAAACAATTTAGCGTGTATAAAAAAGCTTACAAACATATCTAATTAAATAGATTGAGAATTATTTGTGCAATAAATAAAGAAACACTATTCCTAAAATTACCTTTTATCAGAAAAAAGTAAGGAAATAACTATAGATCAAAATATTTAATTCCACAACACTAATTATTTATCCAATTGTGTAAGTGACTATTATTACCTAAATTATTCTTTATTTAATAAAATAATACTAAAAATAAACGCACATATAAAATTGATTGAATAAAATCAAAGAAGAAAAAACATAAAAAATGTTACACTTTTCAGAAATACTCTCAAAAAATAAATAATTTTAATTTTTGAAAATAAATTTTAATTATATATAACATAAAAGAAATAACAAAGAAGTTATAATAATCTTTTCAAAAATTATATACATAAAAACTAATTAAAAAATCACTATTTAAAAAAGTACTAAATACAAAAAATAAAAATGAGAGAGAAGGGATTTTAATTGAAATATAATATAAAAAACTTTTAAAAAAATTTAAAAAAGCAAATATTGTGTGAACTTTGAGCCTATCAATCATTGTTTAGCTAATAAACAATAAACTGTATTTAGTTTTGGCTTAAAAAGAACGTGTAAAACATATGATTAAATTGTTTTTTTTATATATAAATAGTATGTTCATAGTAAATTACTTTTTAGTGTACAAAAATATGGGCTTAACATGGCGTAATATATTCATTCTTAACTGAACATTATAAAAACATTCCCTTTTGGAAGGTAAGAAGCTGACTAGCTACCTGCCGGTTTCCTTTTTCGTCTAGGTGTGGTTAGGTAATTGATTGTTATGTGAAAACTCAACATGAACAAGTTGTAACTAATTCTACATAAGCAGTACTCAAAGTATTAATCATTAATATTGATGATCGATAGGACTCAGGTAGCGCCCACCATAACGCCTGCACTGTAAAGTTTGGTGCCAATTTATATCTCCATGATTTGAATGGAGGGTAGCGGCAGTGATGTAAATTTTTTAATTTAATACTGGAGCCTCGATCCAAGAACAGAAGTGACAACAAAATATGGAAAATGCATGAATAGAATTTGAATCTTAAAGGAGTTCTTACGATTCTTAATTTTACTATGTGAATTCTTATGTATTGCAAGGTCAATTTTTAAAAGAATTTCAAATTTTGTTTTCCATGATTGAGCCATTTCAAGTAAAATTTGTTTTAGGTTGAGGGTGAATTAAAAAATAGAGAGCTAGAGTGGAAAAAAAACAAGTAAAATAGGTGGTGTTGTCTCTACAGTTTGTTTTAAGACATTAATTAAGTCTTCCATCTATTAAGATAATAAATAACCAATAACTTTTTTTTTTGAAAAAAATATATTGTAGTACTAAACTTCATTTCGTTTTTCTTTTTAGTCTTTTATCTGGTGAAATGAGAGGGGGATGCTAGATTCCGGCTTAGAGAAAGTGATGCGAACCTCGTGATCACGCAACCCACAATAAAAAATGAGATCTGATCCTGGAAAGCCAAAATAGGTCTGATAGGAATGTGACATAATGGAAACTTGCCCCAAGGCACCAACACTATTGGAGTGAGTAGAATGACGCCACGAAGCCAGTTACTCTTCGATAAGTTAGATTCAGTTTGTTCAAGAACTAAAGATAGGAATGTGACACAATGGAAACTTGCCCTAAGGCACCAGCACTATTGGAATGAGTAGAATGACGCCACGAAGCCAGTTACTCTTCGATAAGTCGGATTCAGTTCGTTGAAGAACTAAAGAATGCAAGAATCACTTTCACACATAAACTGAAAAGTTCAGAATTAAAATTCATCAATGGCTGCTGAAATTTTGCTAACATGAGTGTAAATAGTCTTTTAAAAACTAACCCTAATGGACCCCTTATGTGGACTTAAATGAGGTCCACTCAAAACTGACCCCAAACCCTAAGTTGGAAAGCCCATGACTAATCCAAACAAGCCTTGGATCCTAGCTGAAAACAAAGTCTTAATTAAGCCTAGACAAGCCTTGGGTTGTACCTAACAAAATTAAATAAAGCCCATAAGTCTTATTTATACCCTTCCATCCAGCCCCTTAATCCTAGAAACAAAAGGAAAAGGTAGCCCATAAGTCCTTGATGATGTTTTTGGGCTGGTTCACATCAGAAAGAAAGTTGTTGTTAAAGAAGATTTGTGCCACCAAAATAATTGATTTTTGTGTCAAACGGTTCCATATGATGAAGATAATTAATATTAGATGTTTTTTTTTGTTTGACCTTGAAAACACTTAAAAAAAATCTGAGCTTTAGTTTTTCTTGTTTTGTTTTAGGTTGATTTTAGATTTTGGGTTGATTGTTTTGTGCTTATGGAGGCCATGGATTGATTCAACAAGGCTATAAAGGTGTTTCCTAGGTACTTTGGGTCAAAATGGTTTTGTAAGGGGACTTGTTATGAAAGGGGAAGATGTATCACTCCCAGTGCACCTTACCTAAAGCAAACCGTATTGTTGTTTGATTATTTTTCTAAGTTTGATTATTTTATTCATTGGTCTTTCCGAAAGCTCGAGGTAGATCTCTCTTTTTGAGAGTCTCTGCCTCATTGGGAGTTCAAAAGCTAACCAAAACAATTTACACTGCTTTTTGAAAACCCCATTTTTAACTATATGCGAGTGTACTTTACAATGTAATTTTACACCGTGATAGCTAAAACAAAATAATTGATAAATTATTTTGATATTTTGGCCAAATTGCAACAGATAATTGTAAACCGGCTACGATATCCAATTTTCATTTCAAAACAAGAGAAAGATGCAACATATATTTTATTACAAAAAATACACCTGAAAAACTTTGGAATTCGTCCGTATGCATGAAAACAACATATTTTTTTGTTTATGATTTTCCATAAAAAATGTATTTTTTAATGTAGATTTTGTATTTTGTAATTATTTTATTTTTCTGTGTGGGTTTTTGCAGCTGCTCAATGAAGAGGAGTGGCTGACAATGCCGGAGGGAAGGCCGCTGGTGCTCGCCAGGAAGTGCACCTGCTCGAGGAGAGAGAGAGTCAATTGCCACTGGTTTTGAGAGAGAGGAAGATGCCGGATGAGAGGGAGAGGGAGAGCTACCAGTGTGGTCCTAGCGGCATTGACGAAGATGACCAATGTTGGTGGCTATGTGTTGTTTTTTTTACAATTTTTCACACTGTGTTCGTCTTTTTCACTATTTTGTCAGAAAGTTCCTCCCCGTGTTCTATAAATGTTTTTTGCCCCACCATCTCCCGGATTTGGGGGAGACAACGACGCGCGGTGAAAATGGAGGTGTGTTTTATAGTTGTAAAAATTACGGCTATAATTATAAGAAGTCGCCACCTAGTATTACAGTCACTAGGAAGCTATTGGTCTGCAAGAGTCTTGGTTAAGGGGACTTGTTGTGCAAGGAGAAGACGCATCACCCCCAGTGCACCCTACCTAAGGCAAGTTGCATTGTTGTTTGATTGTTTTTCCAAAGTTTGACTTTTTTATTTGTCTTTTCCTCAGGTTCGACGTAGATTTCTCTTCATGACTAACCAAAATAAATAAATTTTGCACTACATTTCGAAAATCCCATTTTTTTGTGTCTGCAGGCGTACTTGACAATGTAATTTTACACCGTAATAAAAAAAACTTTTTATTATCTACAGATGTACTTTACAATGTAAATTTACATCCTAATAGATAGAACAAAAATAAATTTAATTATTTTTGATATTTTGGCCAAATTCCAACGGATAATCATCAACCAGTCACGATATCCAATTTTTGTTTTAAAACATGAGAAAGATGCAACATTTTTTTTATAAAAAAATATGATGGGAAAAACTTTGAAATCTGGCCGTATGCACGAAAACAAAAATATCTTTTGTTTTTTTCATAATAATAATAATAACAATAACAATAATTTTTTTTTATCAGGGTTGGGCTGGGTTGTCAGTCCAGGTGGGCTGACCTGGACTGACAACCTGCCTTATTTAGACTGGCTCTCAACCCGGATGGGCTGGAAGCCCAATTGGTTTTGGGTTGGGCTGTCAGTCGAGTGGGCTGGCAGCCCGCCTTATTTTGGACTGGGCTTCGAATCCTCACAAGCTAGAAGGCCACTATATTTTGGGCTGGGCTGACAACCCTCGCGGGCCGGAAAGCCCAAAATTCCTAGACATATGGGTCAAGCACAAAACTCGGCCCATTCACTTAGCCATGGCCCGCGTGAATAGTGGGATGCAAATTGGGTCCCACTGCTCGCATGCAACCGAAGGAGACTATGCACGATAGTTTTTTGAGTGTGATGAAAGATGTACCTACTAGTACCGTTGGGTAGAGGAGGTCGAGGTGATGATTACTGTCGTGGTTGTGTCATCAACAGTGGCCGGAGGAGGCTTCCAAAGTCGTCGGGGCTTACGTTGTAACTACTGCAACCATGGCCGTTGCTTCGCCTGAGAGTGTGGGGAGGTTCACGAGGATGATATGGGTGATGTTAGGTAGTTGAATGGCCTCTAACAGTGGAGAGAGAGAGAGCTCAACACAATTGGTTTTTAGAGAGAGAGAACTCGCAAACCGAGAGGGGGAGAGAGAGCTCAACGCCGAGGGAGATGAAGATGATGGTGTTATTTCATGTGATTTTCCCTTGTTTTTCTTGTTTTTATTTGCTAAAAATCTCTATGAATTTCCAGAACTTCCCCCCATTTTTCCCTGGTTTTTTCCTTTGTTTCCCCCCCTATTTTTTCTGCATGTATCGTGCATGTATTTATAGGTAGAGCTTGCCTTAATCGGTGACAACTACTGCGGCTGTCGGCAGCGACATGGTGGCCTGCTTTCAGCGATGGGTTGTCGGCGGTGGGCTGTCAGCGGCGTGTTGGTAAAGCATGCGCGGACTGCAATGGTATAATTACAATTTGGTCCTTCAATTTGTAAATGTGCTAATTGCACCCCCCCCCCCCCCCAATTAGATTTAAACTTGTAATTTTGTGCAATTGTACCCCGTCAGAATTTTCAACAACAACCTTGGCTTCGTGCGCCTTTTTTTTTTGGTCCTTGGCTTCCGATTAATGCAAGTCGACCCTTAATTGACCATTAAGGTCTCGATGTCTTCAATTTAGCACCTGATTTAGCATAATTGGCTTAAAAAAAATTTCAATTTGGTCTCCGAAAATTCCAATCTTCTCAATTGAACTCGAATTAAGCTCAAGAATTTGATTTTTCATTGATTGAGCCCTTAATTAATTTGACGCGACCAATTTAAAGTATAATTAAGTCCTTGCATTGAATTAAATCCTTCGCCTGGATCCTAAATTAATTCTCAAACATAATTATACTTTAAATTGGCCCGTGATTAAATCAAATTGGCCTATAAAAAAATATAATTATACCTTACGACTTAATTTTTCACATATTTATCCAATGATAAATTATTTTTGCCCTTAAATCTGTACTTTCCTCTATTTTGGGTACAAAAGAGATATGATTGGACTCTCGAAGACAACAAAAATTTGCACATTGATTTTTCTACCAACGCCGACCCCTTTTATTTTTTTTTTGTTATTTTTGGGTGGATTTTGAGGAGTAACCCAGAAATTGGGTGATGACAATAGGTGAAGGAGGCAACCCTTTGGCTGCCCATTGCCTGCAACGATGGGTTGCCTGCCTCCAGACTTGCAGTAGCGTGCCTGTAACAGTGTAGTCCCATTTGCAAGTTTTGGAGGATTTGGGAGAAGGTGAAAATCTGATTTGGTCCCTCAATTTGTAATTGTTCTAATGACACCCCCAATTGACTTTAAAATTTTAATTCTATGCAATTGTATCCCCGTCAGAATTTCAACAACAACCTTAGCTCTGCGCGTCTTTTCTTATTGTGGTCCTTAGTTTCCAATTTCTGCGATTTGACCCTCGACTGACCATTAAACTCTCAATTTTGCTTCAATTTGGCTCCTGACTTCGCATAATTAGCTTGGAAAAATTTAATTAAATCTCTGAAAATTCCAATGTTCTTAATTGAACATGGATGAAGCTCAAGTACTTGATTTTTGATTGATTAAGCCATTAATAAAATTAATTTGATCAATTGAAAGTATAATTAAGTCCTTGCACTTAATTAAATCCTTCAATTGGACCCTATATTAATTTTTAAACATAATTATACTTTCAATTGGCCCATGATTGAATCAAATTGGCCTATAAAAATAATATTTATGATTTTTTACTTAATTTTAGATTTATCCAATAATAAATTATTGTAGCCCTGAATCTGCATTTTCCTTCATTTTTGGGCACAAAAGTGGTGCGATCGAGCTTTCTAAGACGCTCAAACTTTTCACCTTGATTTTTATACCAAGGTCAACCACTTTTATTTTATTTTTGTTATTTTTGTTTTATTTTGAATAAATTTCAGGGAATAACCCAAAAATGGGTTATGAAAAGGGTTAAAAAAACTAACTTTGTTTTTCTTATCACACAATGGCCAAAATCTAGTAATTAATAGACGACACATCATCTATTAAAGTAGAAGATGTTTCTTATTGGCTATGATACCAATAAGAAATGTATATGCAATATATAAAAAATAATAAATGCATAATAAGAAAATAAGAATTGACAAGTATGTGGCGTTGATATACTTGATAATGATATTAAAATATGATCATAGGTTTCCAACCTATATACTTGATTTTAAAGCATTGTATAAAACTTATAAATTTTAAAGTAATGGTGATAATAAAAAAAAACCAACTCCATGTTTACGGGTTCTAGGCTGCCAAATCTTAACACCATGTTCATGATTAAGGTCCTTAGCTTCTTGATCTATATTTTCAGTTACAGACTCGTCTGAAGGTGAAATAACTCGTCTTGCAAACCTTCCACCCTTAGAATTTTTTGAAAGATTATCCCATCTAAAAGGCTAGTTATTAATTCATCCATCCTCAAAAGAAAGATTTAAGATTGGTCTCTTTGGCAAAAACTTTCACTTCCTTTTGTGCAAAGAGAATAACTCGTGCCTTGGTTTCTAAGAGCACAGATAAATTCAAAGATGGTAACTAATAGTTTGTTTACCAACCGAGAACACTGCCATTACATGCTTACTGGTAGGTATTCAATTGATTTTATAATAGTAATGGATAGGAAGCATGTAATGACATGATTAATAAAGGAACAAATATGTTCAAAAGATAAAATAAAATTAGCAGGACATTTAGAAAACAAAGAAGAAAAAGAAAACAAACCATTTGGCATATGCTATCTAACAGTTGCAATGCTTCTTCCCATCTGTTGACTCTGAGTCGACCTTTAACAGGGTGAACTAAAATGCTCAGCTCTACGATCATGTCCGCATACAAATCAAAGCCTTATCAGCTTTATGTGCAAGTGACAATTTATAAGACATTGCAATATTATTCACTCCAATAAGAAAAAGCTTATAGTTATGCAAAAAATCCACGTAGAACAGATCCGCATCCTCCGGCCTCTCAACTCTCACCACACTTTTCAACAACCTTTCCGATTCGAGCGCAATCAGATCCGGCCAAAGCCATTGCAGGCAACAAATGATATAATTATAGTCAATTTGATCAATTGCATTTTTGCTATCTACTAATTAAATTATTGTAAAAGTAGTTAAAACAAACCACCAATCAAATTATTTACTGTATAAAACAAATTACTCATCTGTGCTAAAATTTAACGATTGTAATTTTACTCTTTGCTAATGAAAGAATTCATGAAATAAATAAAACATACACAACAATCAATCGGTATGTTAGACGGAGCACGTGAACCCAATATCAATCAATTTTCTACATAGAAAAAAAGTCCAGCACAACGCGCAGGCAAGTTAGCTCGTATCCTTCGAAAAAACAAACGGAAATACAAGAGAAAGAAAAAAAATAGTTATATTTAAGTAGTGATCTATAATATAAATAATTTTTTTTATGTTTGGTTATGGTGAAAAGATAGAAAAAAAAAATCTATTTTATTTTTATTATGTATTATTGTTAAATTTATATATTAAAAATAATAATTAAATATTTTTATTTTTATTTTGGTTTATATTAAGTATTTAAATTAATAATATTATAATAACTCTAGTTATAAAATTATAACTGACATGACATGTTGACCTGAGACCTGCACTTGTCCAAATTTAAAAAACAAATAAAGGAATGATTAACACAACCTAGCCTTGTTAGAAACCGAGGTCACATGATAAAATATTGTCAAAAAATCTGTTGATTTTTTTCAAAAACAAAATTGATTAAAACAAGATTGCTTTGATTATTTTTAAAAAATGGATAACCTAAGTTGACCATCTTGAATTGTGACCTGAACTTTTCCTTGTATCAACTCTTGAGTAGAGTCTTAAAATTATGATAATAACTATTTTATCATAATATTGACTCGGGTCAACTCCGAGTTTAGTTCTTAATTAAAGTCCTTATTCTTTTGAATTTCAATTTGTTTTCTTGACCTTTTTATACAAGTTTCATTTTTTTTATTTAGTCCTTCAACTGCAATTTGTATATATTAATTTTTACAATTCAATCCTTATTCTTTTAATTTTTAATTTCTTACTTGACATAAATTAAGTCTTCAATTTAATCTTTATTCTTTTAATTTTTTTTCTTGATCCTTCTATAAAAGTTTTATTGATTTTCAATCTCATCATTTAACCCAAGTTTATGGTGTTTTGTTTTTTCTATTTTGTTCCTTATTCTTTTTCTTTTTTTCCTTCTTTTTATTTTTTTTATTTAGCCCTACAATAAAAAAAATTATTGCCTTTAATTTAATTTTTATTTAGATATTCACACCCATTCATTTAATTACAATTTTTTTATTAGATATCATTTTATCTCATTGATTTGTTTTTTGATTTTATCCTATAGTGTTTGATTTGCAAGGGTTGAGCTTCTTGTTTTTTTAAGTCACAAGTTTGAAGAGTTAACACGAGTCAAATGTTTTTTTTCTTCTTTATTTCATTGTTCAATATTATTTTTTTCTAAAATGGCCTTCTATGGACTTAGTCTTGACCTCATGGACCCAATACATTTGGGTCAAAGTTGCATTAAGAGTTATCAAACTTTTGTTTAAAAGTATGTCATATGTCGATAACTTGGGACCTGCCAATACAGGGAAGATTATGTCGAAAACTCGATAGAAATTTTGGTGTAATCTTATCGATTATGAAAAAAAATATTGTCTTTTCTTTGTGAAGGTGTATTTAATGTTTTGTTTTCTCGAGGAACGAGGATGTTACACATCCTGCCACACATTTTCACAATCAGTTCCTCATTCAATAGTTTTTCAATATCTCAAAGTGTAGTTTCATCAATACATTAATAAATACAATTTCAGTTTAACATGAAATAATCTCCAGATCAAACATTATTATAATAATTATCATTCATAAAATGTGATTTTAGGTTTAGGAAGTATCAATGTGCATACATATTTATATAAGTCATGCAATGCGATTTTAAGAAGTATCCATTTGCATATATATATATATCCAAAAATAATAAACAATTAGTCATCAATTATCGGCTTCCCTTCCACCATTTAATTTCCTTATTAAAACATCTATTAAATGATTTCAATATATATGTCGACATCAATATAACCCCTCAATGTCATTAACCATTTCCTTTCTAAAATAGTTACTCAAATTTTCTTTTTATATATCCATGGAAATGCCGATATCAAATTTTCCTTGACATCATTAGATTTCATTGTTGAAATAGCTAATGAAATTTCTTGTTACTGCTGATAACAATGTTCTGCACTAATATCATTAATTATTTCCTTCTTAAATAGTTAATAAAATAAATTTATACCTTAAATTCATTATATGGAAGACATCAATGTCAATCTCATGCATTGATATCATTAGCCATTTCTACCCAAAATGACTAATCAAGTGTATTCTCTATATAGACATATACATTATATTTTTATTTAATTCCATTCTCATATCAATTGTATTTTCCCTTCAACCTATTATAACTCATACCATTCAAAATATACAAAGATTATCATTCTATATATAATCAATAAAAAGAGTGGATAAAATATATTTACCTGCTATATGGGCTCGACTTGTGGTTCATGGTTGCTGTTGTACTCCTCCTGAGTTCCCCCCCCCCCCCCCTACAATAATATATTCATCATATCATATTATCATTCCAATCTATATTATCATTTCATGATAACAATCTTAACATAAAAATATTTTTTTAAATATTTCTTACCCCTCTTAAGTTCCTGTAACCTCTCTTACAAAACCCATTTTGTTTATTTTGTAACTTCTTGTACAAAATTCATTTCCTTACACAATATATTTACTTTGAATGTTAAGATATGAAATTACGCATCTCCTTAAGGGAATAATGCCCTTAGGATATCTATTTTTCTTATTTTTTATGGTTTGTTGAAATTGTCAACAGTGTTGACAATTTAACCTCTCCTTGTATTTATGCCCATCTCTTGAGATTTAGAGCTCCGATTACAACGAGATCAATCTCTTTGATTAGAAGCACCTTCCTCAAAAGCATTTCTAACTGCTTGCTTGAGTAAACTAGTGAGGCGAGCAATACTAGATTTTAGAGAATCTAGGTCTTTTTAGAAGTGAGAATCGTAGTGAGCATGTTCTTCGTCTTCCATATTTCTTTGTTAAAGTTATGTGTTAAAGACTTTACTAGTAGGAGCTCACTTAAGACCTATATTTCAATCTACTGAATGTATGTTATGTACAATAATGGATGCATATGGATGCAAATATATGTACACACATATCAAGTGTGAATTATCATGGAGTTTGTATCCAAAGGACAAGTTCTAGGTCATTATATGAAAAGTGAGCTTTCTACCTAGTCTAAAAAAGTTTATGAATTTCCTAGTGACTACCTTACGTAAAGGTAGTATAGAGGTTTACAAGAAATGATTGGGACACGGTGTGTCAGCCATTATCAAGTAAATATTGGCTCATAAATGGATGTTTCACGAATCCCGACTGAAATTCATGAGGCAAATCATTATTCCTCGCCTAACCTAGAATTGAGTTTATTTTTGAAATTAAAATGCATGATGACATTAATTCATACCCAATGTTTATGCATGAATTAGAAGTAAAAATGACTGATAAAGCAGTAAAAACGTGTGCTAAAACTGATTAGGGAAACAATAAAAAAACAAAGCTTAGTCTGACCAAACTAGTCACCAGCAGAGTTTTCATTTGTCGTGATGACTTTTTTCATGCACCATCCCCGGAGATGGGGAGCGTCGAAAAAGGTTTTTTTTATAACCATAAAATTCTGATTATAATTTTTAGGAGTCACCACCCAGTATTAAGATCACTAGGAAACCTAATGGTTTGCGAGAGTCCGGGTAAGGGAGTTTATTGTGCAAGGAGAAGATGCATCACTCCTAGTGCACCCTACTTAAGATAAGTTGCATTGTTGTTTGATTGTTTTTTAGGTCAGATTTCTATTTGTCGATCTTTTCTAAGGTTTGAAGTAAATCTCTCTTCATGAGGGAGTCTCTACCTTATTGGGTCAAAAACCTAATCATTCTAAGGTCTGAATTTTAACACTATATTGTTGTATTTTTAATATCTAAGGCTATATTTTACAATATAGCCTTACACCCTAAGTATTAATGTCTATAGATAAATAAAATGAACAAAATGGTTGGTGAAATATTTTTGATATTTTTGTCAAACTCTAACAAATAACCAAAACATATCCTTCATTGAATTGTTGTTGATGCTAACCTCTTGATCACATGGTCAAGCAACCCCAACAAAGATAATGTTATACCTTGATAAAAAAAAAAGTTGAAATCAGGTCTGAGAGCATTGATCCAAAGTTAATATGTAACTAAGAACCAAAGGTATTAGAATTCATGAATTGAAACTACAAAGGTCTCTTATACCTTGATAAGTTGGGTTTTCTTCATTGTCACAAAGAACACACTTGCATTAAGCAAAACAGAATAATATTATTAATCTACAGGCTGCTAAAATTTATAGTAAGGAAAATATTATATAGCTCAAGGATAATTAACCTTAATACCATATTGAGTCGCAAACCATTGAGCTTTCAACTAACACAAGCTTAATGCGTAAAATACACCTGTGAAACATTTAATTTGGGCCAAAACAAACCCAATTGAACTTATAAACCTAAAGTGAAATATTATGGTTCAAATAATACTCAAACAACATGAGAACCAAGTAAAACATTCAAAATAACACAAGCAAATAACCACTCCCCAAAGTCATACCTAGCATGATTAATTTCTTTGTGTATTCGGGTTTGACTTGCATAGGAATAATATGTCTTTGCCACCTTTTTTAGACCTCTTTCCATAATTAGAACATGTTGTCTTAAATGCTTGACCTTTTTACCTTGTTTGGCTGAATTAATGCTCTTAGAAATAGGGAAGAGAGTTGCTAAATTATTTCCTTTTAAAAGCCTTCTACAATCTCCCTTTTAAGTAAGGAAATCCTACAAGAGGATAAAAAGTAAACAACAACAAAAAAGGTTATATGTTCTAGAAAATCCAATTTCAAATGCTCATGCTAAGGATGTTGAAGAAAAAGTTAGGAATGAACATCACCTTCATGTTAATGACAATAAAAAAGCTACATATGTGATGTTAGTCAGCATGTTACCTGAACTTCAAAGGCAGCATGAGAATGTTCATACTATACTATGATTATGGATCTCAAATAATTGTTTAATAAGATTAATATGAGGGGTATGAGACCTTTAAGGAATTGTTTTGCTGTAATATGAAATAGGGTTCTTCAATGAACACCCATGTTTTGTATATGATTGACTATAGTGATAAATTGGGTCAACTGGATTTTGTCAAAAAACATGAGTTCAGTGTTGACTTAGTCTTGCATTGATTACCCTAGATCTTTTCACAATTTATTATGCACTATCATGTGAGCAAGTTGGAGAATATATTGCTAGAGTTGCTTAATATATTTAAGACAGCTAAAAAAGGCCCTTAAGAAGAAGAAAAGTTCATTCTTCTGCTCTAGTCTTTTGGAATATCCATAAAGAAGGATAAGAATAAATAATGTGTTATCTCTATAACAAAAAAAAACAAAAAAAAAAAACTCATTCAGGACATCAAGGAAGACAAGGGCATTTGTTATAATATTTGGGGATCATGAAACATTACTACATGATGAACTTGATCTTCAATTATAAGTTAATCAATTGTTGAATTGATAATAAGTTAAATTGTTTAATTTATTTAATTCTACTCAATTAATAATTATAATTTATATTTCGGTCACCAAATTAGGAACCTAATGGGTCACACATATGAAGAATCATTTGTCAAGAAGTAAACTCAAATTATCAAATTAAGTATGACTTGATTAAAATATATTTTAGAAATTAAAAAGTAAAATATAATTAATACAAAGATTATATTTTTAGATCTAGAAAAATCAAGTAAGCACTTGATTGAGTTATTTTCTAAAATTATCTTAAATAATACAAGGATATTATTCAAGGGGCAAATTGATATTTTGTCAATTTATAGAGTTTTTCAAATTTATCTATAAATAGTAGGTTATTCATTTTATTCTTTTAAGAGTTGTTGTTTGCTAAACAAAAACTACGTAAACAAAAAATTAGAGCTAGCACTCTAGGCATAACAAAAAATTGGCAGCTCAAATTCTTTTATTTGGTCACAATGTATCTCATCTGTGATTACTTTGACTTTTTATTCTTCTTGTTTTTTTTATCATTTTATCTGTTAATTTTTTTAAATAATTTTAGATTTGTCTAACAGTATTTTAGAAACTCTTGAATAATTTTGTTTCATAGTTTATGTTGTGTATATGTTATTTGGAAAATCAATTGGCAGGTGAAAAGAATCTTAAAGCCTTAAATATCCTATTTAACGAAATCTATGAGCAAATTAAAAATATCAGTAAGATCCTGAAGCTGAACATGCATGAAATGTTAAGTGATCAGTTGTTGAAACAGCACATATGCATGTTCAAACCTAACATCACCATATCAACAAGTCTAAATATCAGTAAATAATAACTTCTTCATTGAATAGACCCAAAGACAGATCTCTCCACCTTCTCTCACCCGAAAGCTACTGCCATGGAAACTTTCACGACCTTGCTAGTACTGCTTCTCATGAAAGTACTCGTCTGTGCGACCAGTCCAACGGGGATTCCTTCAAAAAGCCAAGACCTTGTCGTTGCCACTAACGAGATGGCAAGAGCCAACTACTTCAGTTTTGTCATGCTCATTAACATGTCCCCCCTTGATCAGAGATTGCAGGAGAATGTCACTTTCTTGATGCCCAAGGATCGTATGCTGTCTAAAATCAGGATGCATCAAAACGCTGTTTCTGGTTTTTTGCTCCGCCACTCAATCCCATCACCCTTGCTTTTTTATCACCTTCAACATATTCCACCGGGATCGCTGATTCCCAGTTCTGATCCCGATTATATGCTTAACATTTCCAACAAGGGAAGAAAGAACTTCTCTCTCAACAATGTCAGAATCACTAGCCCAAATCTATGCACTGCAGGGTCTTCAATTAGATGCCATGGCATCGATGGGGTACTGTTTGTAGCTACGGATAGGCCTCATTTACCTGCTTGTTCTAACAGCTCTAGTCCTGCTGTTGCGCCACCACTCCCATTATCAGATATTCCTCCATCATTTCCATCACCAGCGCCTGCCGGGGCTGCTGCGCCGACAGACCAAGAGCACAGCCCAAAACATGGGGCTGCTGCGCCGACAGACCAAGAGCACAGCCCAAAACATTCAGGGTCTTCCCATCTAGAAAGTCCCTCTCCTGGAGGTTTATTAAAATTCGTGGCGACTTCTATTCTTGTTTTAAATGTTTGGGTTCTCTAGACAGTTGGATTGAATTAAATGATTTGGAGAAGCGTGCACATTGGGTCGCATGCAGAATATTTTTTTAATGAATTATTCTATACAAATAGTCAAATCTATTTTTCCCCTAGCAGTACAGGCTAATTATTATAGAATAGCTTAAATTATTATAGTATATATATTAAAAGAGATCATAGTTCAATTATTGTAGTTTGTGAGACAAATCATTGTGGATTATAATAGTATTGTTTATTTTTCGAATCGGTTCAGGTCGTTTGGTTCGCTAATTTATTGATTTTTTTATATTTTTATACAGTTAAATAATCATTGTCCCTGACAAAAAACAGGTGCTGTCGGGAGGGTTACCACGGTAATTGCATATTTTCGGTCTGGTTTGGTTTGGTTCACCGGTTTATTAATTTTTTTATATTTCTTTGCACAGTAAAAAAATTATTTTATCCCTCAAAAAAGACAAAAGTCAGCTTTGGCTAGAGGGGTGCCACGGGAATTTAATATTTTAAAAAATGACTAAATACAGATATGCCCCCCAAATAAGACAAAATCGAAGAGTTAGTTGTAGGGGTGTTACAATAATTAACAATATTTTTTATTATTTTTCTCTGATTACTGTGGCCGCGTGTGACACACATGGCTAACAATATTTGGCCTCATGTCCTCTTCGGGCGGCACGTTCAGTGTCGTCCTGTGGCGTAAAATATCCATTTCACGTCTCCGTGGATGCGCCGCTGTGTCCTCTTCCTCATGGTGTGATGCGTGCAATCAACAGATGGTTGGAGACAAGACGGTGGGTTGTTGAACTTTTTTTTCTCTTTTCTCTCTTCTTCACCCTAAACTACATAGCAGCCCCCTGGGTTTATGGATTTTTCATTGTAGTCCCTGCTCTTTTAATTGTGTTGTGTAGTCCTTATTTTTGTTATGTAGGTTTTAATTGTGTCATTTGATTGAAATTGATTATATATTATATTTTCATTTCAATTCTTATTTTTTTAATTTCCAAATTGCTTTTAAATCCCTCAATATTTTCGGTACAAAAGATTTGATTTTTTCAATATAATCCTTTGATTGAAATTGAAAATATATTTGGTTTTCATTTTGGCCCTTATACTTTTAATTTTTTATTTTAATTCCTTTATTTTTTTATATTTCTTAAATAGTCCCTATTTTTGTCCATGTTTTTATATATGTGCTCTTAGTTTTTGTTTTTAATTTTTATTATTTTCTCTTTGTTAAGATAACATTGTTTTCAAAAAATTTGTTATTAAATTTTAGTTTGTGTTTATGATCATTTGAAAATTGATATTTCTTAAAAAAAAATCCTTTGTTCTATCTTTTGTTTTTTTTAGTTTTTTTATTATTATTTTCACGTCAAATGATTTGTTTTAGCTAATATTTTTTAATCATTTTTTTATTTTTTGTTTGGTCTTTTGTTGAAGTTTTTAGGCTTTTTAAAAAAATTATTGAATTTATTTTCCCATTATTCATGCAATAATAATAATAATAATAATAATAATAATAATAATAATTTTAGTTTTTTTTTCTTGCTTCAGCTTTTGTTAATATTTTTTAATTTTATTCCTCGGGGTACTTTAATATTTTTTACTACTTTAGCAGTAATAGTAATGATATATTTAGATATTAAACCTTTGATGTTGTTGTTATAATAAGGTGTGTTGATGTATTTTATTATATCAAACCTTGCATATATAGATGTTATATTTTATTTTTAAACTAGACAAATTTATTAATTGTTTCAATCCCAACAGTTATAAAAATTATTTGTTCGGCCCGCAAAGTAGTGCGGGCAATTTAACTAGCTATTATACTAAAAGTTAAAGAAAGTCACGATTTTAAACAGTAAATGCACAATAAAATCATTGTTTCTTTAGACTCAAATTCACTGTGGATTGTAATAGTGAAATTATTATTTTACCCCTCGGTACACAATAACTTTAACCTTGGGTTTGGGGTTATTTTTTGTCTTCCTGTGCACAGTAAAATAACCATAATACCCACGAATAAGACAAAAATGCACAGTTACCATAAGGGGCATAAAGGTTATAGCACATTTTTTTATTAAATAGCTAAATACACAAATACCCCCATATAAGATAAAAATGCACAGTACATGTCAGGGCCAGTAAGGTCATTGCATATTTTTTTTAAATGGTCAAATACATAAATACCCCCATATAAGACAAAAATCCATGAGTTGTCTGTAGGGGTGTGGTGGTAATTGACCATTTTTATTATATTAATTGTCGAGTAACTGTTGGCGCGTCGTCGGATGCGCCGTCCATTTCGATGCTCATGCAGATTTTAGACGGCACGTGTGGCGTTTTACGGCATCCAAAAATACCCAACCGGCGTCTAAAATTATTCTCCGCCATGTGATCTTCCTCCCGATACGATGTGTTAGGTTCCAAGGTGGTCGGAGACATGTCGGTGGTCGGTGGTCAGTTGAAGTTTTTTTCTCCTTTTTCTCTCTCCTGCGTGTGACATTGCACGTCAGCCCCCACTATTTGTTAGGTTTTCATTGTAGTACCTGATCTTTCAATTGTTTGTTGTGATCCTTATTTTTGTTATATAGGTTTTGATTTGTTTCAATTTTTCCTTCAATTGAAATTGTTTATATATTATAGTTTCATTTCGGTCCTCTATCTTTTAACTTCCCAATTGGTTTGAAATACTTAAGATTTTCGGTCTCAAAGTTTTGATGTGTTTCAATTGTATTCTTCCATTCAAATTGATTATATATTTTAGTATCATTTCGTTCCTCAGTCTTTTAATTTCCGGTTTTGTGTTAAATTCTTTAATTGTTTCGGTACCAAAGTTTAGATTTGTTTCAATTTTGTCCTTTAAATGAAATTTATTATATATGTGTTTCATTTCGGCCCTTATACCTTTAGTTTTGGATTTAAGTTTAATTCCTTTATATTTTTTTATATTTCTTAAATGGTTCCTATTTTTATCTATGTTTGTAAGTATATGCTCTTAGTTTTTGTTTTGATTTTTTATTATTTCCACTGTTATTAAGGTTATTTTTTTATATAATGTTTAAAATTTATTTTTGTGTTGGTGATCGTTTGAAAATTGATATTTATTTATTTTTCTCTTTGTTTTTTATTTATTCTTCAAGTCAAATAATTTTTTAAATCTATTAATAATTATTTTTTGTCATTTATTTTGTTTTTTAATTGTTTTTTTTTTTTTGTTAATATTGTTAGGTGTTGAAATTTCTAATTATTATAGATAAGACATTCAAAATAATGATAATGATTATTTGTAAGCTTTTTTTTATTATAAATATGTGAGACTAATTATATATTTTGATATTTATTCAATATTATCGCTTTAATTATATATATATATATATATATATATATATATATATATATATATATATATATATATATATACATGACATAGGTTTTTTGAAATAAAAAAATTAATATCAATTTTTTAAAATATTTTTAATATAATAATATGAAGAATAAATCTTATAAAATAAATAAATAATTTAATATCTTTCTCTAACAATAATTATGGTGTCATCAATAGTATGAACAATAATAATTAAAATATAAATTATTTATAATGACAGTTACAATAATTGTGACAATTTCACAATTATGATAATAACAATGACAATAATAATCAAAATCATTCATCAGTTGATGTTATTTTTCTTAAAGATTGACTTTTGCGGCTTTTTTATATATGATATTTCATATCTAATATTACATGAACAAAAAAATATACGAAGTCACTCGTAGACGAAATAGATGGAAAAATTGGGTAAATCATCTACAATGAAAAAATAGACGAGCTAATTGCCCTGCATTATGCAAAAATATGTTAATGGTCTTAGATTTGTTTTATAAAGCTATATATCTTAGCAAAATAATCAACCGACAAAACTTTCAGTTTTTACTATAGCAAAACTATTTACAATAATAATAATAATAATAATAATAATAATAATAATAATAATAATAATAATAATAATTGTATATTAGGTTTTTATATATTCATTTTATTATGGAAATGCGTTTAAAATAATGAAAATGATTATTTTTAAGGATTTTTCTCTTAAAAAAATTATATATTTAGATATTTTTTTAATATTAACACCTTAAAAATGAAAGTAAGTTTTTTTTTTTTTAAATATCAAATTAATTTATTCTTAGTATTCTCAAATATTTCAAATATAATAATATGAGTAACAAATCTTGAAAAAAAAATTCTTTTTATAACGATAATAATAGTGGCAGAGATAATATTGTTAGTAATTTTTACAATAATCAAGATAGTTTATTAATTATATATTCTGATAATAAATGTTATTGACTTGAGTTAATATTAGATGCTTATTTAATCCTGAATTAGCACTATAAAATCAAAACATATTATTCTAATTAAAAAACAAAATATCAGTCAAATCAAAATTGTTGATGAGAGGAGAAAGCATCTAATACCAACTCAAGTCCATGACATCTATTATCAAGACGCTCAACGAGTTTTATCGTGCCCGCCAACCACAACCCGTGATGCTGGTTCATGTACCAAATAAATTGCAGATACCAAATGCATCGTTGCCTTCCTTGCCAGTGGCAAGTAGCATGGTACACATTGCACGGTCCATACTTAAACCAAAGAAAAACTAATTTTCTGTTGTAATCACCCGAGAAAGAAAAAAACTTGCAGCAGCAATACTACTGCTATCATTTTTGACATCAGTACATCAAAATAATCTAAAAACACCAAATTTTGTTAACTTAAACTTAAAAATAAAAAAATTTCAAATTTTTTAAAAAGTGCTTTTGAAAAGCACTCTCAAACACCATCTAAATAAAGTAAACAGTAAGCTAACAATTAGTTTACTACTAAAGAAACATTGTTCTAACATCTTTTAAGAGCACCAGTTCTTTCTAGTTGGCTTACAATAAGCAAATGGGGATTGGAATAGGAGTGTCATCACCCAATTTTTGGGTGACTCCCTAAAATATACCAAAAAAATAACAAAAATAAAATAAAAGGGGCTGGTGTCGGCAGAAAAATCAAGGTGGAAATTTTGGACGTTTTCGAAAGCCCAATCGTACCTCTTTTTGCCCAGAAATGAAGGAAAATGCAGATTCAAAGCTAAAATAATTCATTATTGGATAAATTTGCATAAAACTTGATTCGAAAGACATAATTATATTTTTATGGGCCAATTCGATTTAATCATCGGCCAATTTAAAATGTAATTATGATTTCGGAATTAATTGAGAGCCTAGTTAAAGGATTTAATTAAGCGCAAGGGCTTAATTATATTTTAAATAGGTCAAATTTTATTAAGGGTTTAATTGATGAGAAATTAAGTTTGGAAACCTAATTTGGGTTAAGTTGAGACGATTATAATTTTCGGTGACGAAACTTTTTGGGTGAAATTGGAAGCCAAAATTGAAGATAAAAACATCATTCTTCCTGTTTTTCCTGTCAGAAAACTATTTTTGTCACAATATATTTATCAAAAAAAAAAAAAAATGTTGGCAGCATGCCGTGCCCATGCCGTGCCCATGCCACACCACCCACTTCACTTAAAACACCATACCAGCCCATGCTTCTCCCATGCCTGCTTTCACTTATAAATAAGAGAAAACAAAGAGAAAAGGAGAGGACGAAAAAAAAAAGGAAAGAAGAAAAAAGAGGCTAAAAACTGGGCACCAGAAAATTAAAAAAGATAAAAAAAAAGAAACCCTAATACTCTTTATTTTGGGGCTGCAGCCGCCAGTCCCTTTGGGGGGCAGCTGCAGCCCCTCCCCGGCCATTCCCCTTCTCTTCTTTGCCGGCCAGCCACCGTTTTCTCTCCCTTGCCGTCAGCTCTCTCTACGGCAGCCTTCCTCTCCAGTCAGCCCTCCTTTCAAGCCGTCGGTGGCCAGCTTCTCTGTGCCGACGGCTTCCCCTTTCTCAGGCCGTTCAGCTCGTCCCTTCACCGGCCAGCCATCGCCTCCTCTCGGTCCCTCCCCACGATCTCACTCCCTCACTTCATCTCCTTCCCGCAGCCAACTCTCTTTTTCTGATCTGCAGCCCAACACTCCGATCAGCCGTGGTCGCAGCCCCATCAGCTCGTCTTTTCTTACTCATCTTATTCTTCGGCAGCAGCGGCGCCGACCGCCGTCGCCCCAAGCGGCTTTCCTCTGTCATCCACGGCAGCAGCCCCTAGCCAACAGATCGGCCACTATACAGCCACCATTTGAAAAAAAAGGGAAGAACCCGAGATCTGAGGGGAGACGAACAGATCTGAGATCTGAAACCGAAACATTGATGCTCTGTGTGTTTGCTTTGTGTGTTTTGTTTGTATTTGCAGGTCACCGGTGCAGTTACCGGCGAGAGAAGGAAGGGAAGACGCTGATCTATCCCCTGCTGTTTTGCTCCTCTCGTGGTGGCGCGTGGGACGACGCGCCGCCAGTGCTCCTGCGGGGATTTGGCTGTCAACATTGTTTCCCGGTTGTTTTTGTGATTGTGAATGTTGTGTTTGTATTTAATTTGTTGCTGTGTTCATTTATTTATTTATTTTGTTAATGTTATGTAATTGTACAATGTACCCAAAAAATATAATGAAAAAAAGAGAATGGGTGTGTGAGTTGCATAAAAAAAACAAACACATAAAAATTGTATTTCAAAAAAAGGAAAAAAAAAAACAAAAAAATGTGTTTTCGCGCATACAGATTTTGTATCTCTGTAAGAGGGATAACGTGATCTTTGGGTGTCAAACGGATACAATAAATTATAGAAAAAAGATGTATTTTTTCTTTTTCATTGTTTTTTCTTATTGATTTTATCAGCACATTGAATTACCCATTTCTTTTTCAAGGCTGATGATTGCCTTTCTTAGTGGTAATCCATGTTTTTTAAGATGCATTATAGAAAGAAAGATATGCGTACTTGTCTAAAATCATCTTCATCATGTAGATTTATTATTCTAGTTCCCCTTTGATCCTTGTAATTCAAAATTTCAGAATCTATTTTTTTTAGCATGAACTTAACCTGCTTAAATAGCTACAAATTTATTTATTTCTTTTCTTTTCGCATTTGAGGAAAATAAATAGGAAAAATATGTTAATTACTTTTTAAGTTGTGATGACAGAATCCACGAGTTGCAGCGCGATCAATTGATATATATATTGTACAATGCGATAAATGCTCGAAATGAAGGGTGATTTCGACTGAAGAAGAGTATGAGGAGATAAGAAGTAAAATGAAAGAGAGTCTATATGTTTGTGATAGAAAATTGGCATATCCTGTGATGATCCTGCTGACATTGAGTACAATGTCACTAGAACTTGGCTCATTGATAGACCTGGCATTCCCAAGACCCCACAAGGTTTTAAAAGGACCTTGGTGCTTAGACGTGATTTCTCCAGACACCATCCCCACAGGATATGCCAAGTTTTCTGTCACAAATATATGGACTCTCTTTCATTTTACTTCTTATCTCCTCATACTCTTCTTCAGTCGAAATCACCCTCTATTTCGAGCATTTGTCGCATTGTACAGTATATATATCAATTGATCGCGCTGCAACTCGTGGATTCTGTCATCACAGTTTAAAAAGTAATTAACATCTCTTTCCTATTTATTTTCCTCAAATGCCAAAAGAAAAGAAGTAAATAAATTTGTAGCTATTTAAGTAGGTTAGGTTCATGCTAAAACAAATAGATTCTGAAATTTTGAATTACAAGGATCAAAGGGGAACTAGAATAATGAATCTACATGATGGAGATGGTTTTAGGCAAGCACGCATATCTTTCTTTCTATAGTGCATCCTAAAAAACATGGATTGCCACTAAGAAAGGCAATCATCAGCCTTGGAAAAGAAATGGGTAATTTAATGTGCTGCTAAAATCAACAAGAAAAAACAATGGAAAAGAAAAAATGCATCTTTTTTCTATAATCTATTGTATCCGTTTGACACCCAGAGGTCACGTTATCCCTCATACAGAGATACAAAATCAACGGCACGAGCAGTAAGAACAATCATATTAAATTTGCACACATATTATTCATCACAGACGCTGAACCGAATCCAACAACCATTATTGAAAGCTGAGGACCTTAAGGCATCAAACGACCAGACTAATGTGGAACCACCAATAAAGTCCCATATCATCAATTTGAACTAGTATCCCCACCCGATAGCAAATACTACTGATTAATCCGCATATAATAATAAATCTTCTTGACTTTTTTTTTTGGTTACGAAGATTAAACATCTTTACAGAGCAAATCGAAGTAAAAATAAAGACAATCTCATTTCAGTGTTGCATGTACAGACATAAAGAGAAATAACAGCATCTCGCACTTGCTTGCTGATAAAATCCCAACCCTTAGCTTTTCCTCAAAAATAAATAAACAAATCTCAGCAACTAAACTCTAAAGAGAACGGATCGGGGATGATTGAATCAGAGTAGTACCTTGCGGGAGGTTTTGGGGGTTGCGGGACTCTGCTCTTTCAATGCCACGAAATAACTGGTCTACCTGACGAGCTGGACCGAGTAACCAGACTCTCCTGGTAACCCAACTAACTCCACTAATAACCAAACAAACCCAACTAATACTTTTAACAGTGCCTCCCACTTGTCTGACTGATGTGGCTGCTGACTCCCCGCCGTCTTGATGTGACCGAGAGATGACTGATGCGACCACACGGGACACATGGCAGGTTACCATGCCGAAGGCACGTGACATAACCACACTTGTGAAACCTGCCCACGTGGATGTATGGCCCTTCCTCAAAAAACCACATTGCACGCCCGGAACCGCTCAAGCCCAAGCCACGTTCTCTCCATTCAACCACCCTCTCAACCCTTTTAAATCCCCATCTTCCAAATTCCTACCTCGCACTCACTAAAAAACATAGAAAAAACAAACTATTTCTCAAACTTTGGAAATGCCAGGACTTACTATTGGAGACAATAATGAAAATGTAGAGATTTCCTTGTTCTCACATGCCACCCTATTGATTTCCTTTTTATTTTGGGTCTAGGTAGTAACAGAAGAAACAATTAGAGTAGTTGGGTTTGGGTGAGTGTGGTGACTAGTTACCATAGTTAATTCAAACTCATGGCCAATCAAAATCCACAATTTTCTTAAAAATATATTTTTCCATTGTACAATTCCGGTATGTTTGAAGTGAATCTATAATAGAATGAAGAATTCATCTCTAATGAATAAATTAAATTGATTATTTAAGTTATATTCACACATGAATGTTGAATGACATCTATATTCATTACATTTCAATATGCTTTAGATTTTTTTCTTGATTTGAATGCTAGTAATTTTGATAACATGTAATGATGTGAACCTTGTGATCACGTGGTCATGCAACCCACAATCAAGATTGGAATTTGATCCTAGAAAGCCGAAATAGATCTGATAGGAGTGTGACATAATAGAAACCTGCCCCAAGACACCAACACTCTTGGAATGAGTAAAATAATGTTACGAAGCTAACTATTCTTCGATAAGTTATATTCAGTCTGTTCAAGAATTGAAAAATGCAAGAATCACTCTCACACTTTAAAAAATCAACCACACATAGTTAAATGGTATGTAAGAATATTTTAGCTTTCATTATCCTTGTACAAAATATAACCTCATCTAGAATCCACAATTCTCTTTAAAATATCAAATATATTTCCATAATTCAACAATATCAGTAAGTTCCAATTTAAATTTCACATTTATAAGATAAAATTCTTAAGTTAATTGATTACTTAAATAATAAACATGATAGTAGAATAAACTTAATTGATTGTTTATAATAGTCCATTATTCAAGCATGCATTAAGATATTAAAAAATGGAAAAAAACTACTTTCATGGATACAATTAGTTATTCAACATCTAATGAAAAAGATAAATAAATTTGTCATTCATAAAAACTATAAGAAAAAATAACAGGTTTAAAGCTTTATAAAAAAAAACTCATAAAATATGTAATTCTAAGTAATTAATAATCATATAAATAGTATATCTTAGTAAATATAGGATTAAATAGAAATTTAAAATCAACAACAAACTCATAAATAAGTAAACATTTTGTAGAAAATAAGAAAATGATAAACCAAAAAGGTATAATTCTTAAACAAAAGTATTTTGTCCTAGTTTTTTGCATGTTAGATAAAAACAAAAGCTTGCAGTTTCATGTCTTCGACCTCAAGTCAACCTTGATTTGAGTTTATTTTTCAAAGTATTACATGAAGTTAAAGTCTACATAATTTTCTCTTGAGGATGCAAGGATATTCAATCATATTATTTTTTTTAAATAAAGAATTTCTAGCATTCAAAAGAAGTTTTTTAGTCTGCAAAGGAAACAAATGTGCTGTCAAATTTGTTTTCTAAGCTAGGGGGATTATTTAATGATTCTACTAGTCTAAGAAGATAACATAGAAGTAAGCAATATTAAAAACCAAATCACACCTTTTGTTATCTTATTTATATGTGACAATAACTTAAAATTTTTAATTTAGATTTGTGTTTTAGTGTTAATAAACATTAATTGAGCTCAGATACTTGGGGATTTAAGTTTCATTGTAAGTGAGCTCTATACAAGTCCACATCTTTAGGTATTATAGGATTTAGGTTAGGTTGAAAATGCATATGTAACCTAAGTTTAAGATTATGTTTTTGCTTAACGATATTCAAACTACATGCTACAAATTTGAGTGCTTATGAGGGTGAGAATTATCTCGTTTTTAGTTCTGCATAGGATTGAAACAACTTATCAGGGTTCAATTGACTTCATGTATCAATTCATACTTCTCATTCGTAAATTGCTATTCATTGGGTGGGGATTTGAATTCAATAGTTTTGGTGTTTAAATACAGGTTATCTTTGTGTCACATTCCTATCAAATCTGATTCACTTGGCTTTCTAGGGTTGAATTGTTTGCGTGTGGGTTGCTTGACCATATGATTACGAGGTTTGCATCATATGATATTAGTTACTAATGAGGTTATATCCTTTGTTAATTTTATTTTTTCTTGTGTCGCATCAAAAGCTCTTGTTTATAATCCTTTTCTTTTCCATTCAGTAGTGGTTTCTTCTTAGTACACAAAAGAAAATGAAAAAAGTTTTTATTTCAAATTGTTACTATCTCTCTAAACATCAATAGCATAAAAGGTCAAAAAAGAGAAATAATTGAAGAAAAGATATTATAGATTATGTTGTATAAAACTAAACAAGAAGAAAATAAATCAAGTTAATTCAGAATTAACTCAAACTTGATATTTTGTTCACTAGAGTCCTAATTGCACTATTTATTAGTTTTTGAGTCAATTAGATATTGTTTGCCTTAGGTTTCAAATTTGGCTATTAATGAGGCTATTTCACATTAAAAAAGGGAATGCAAAGTACACAAAATCTTATATATAAAATGGTAGAATTAAAGAAGAAAATAAAACAATGGTTTTCTTTTTAAAACACCAATAATTAAATCTTGGTGCATTTTGGCTAACATTTTTTAAAAAATATGAATTAAGTTATTGACTTGCTTGTTCAAGCTTGAAAGCCCTGCCAACTTAACTGTAGCAATTAAAGCCTTCTTTCTTTCCTTTTCTTGTCAATGTATACACCATGAAGTCAAATACTATAGCTAGCTTGCAATTTCTATTGCTTCTTGCACTTGGAGAATGAAGAATTCCCCAATCATCATATCAAAATATAAACACAATTTAGGGTATGTGTAATAAATATACACACACACATACATACAAACATACATCCACACACACACGCACATGTTATTATCCTTAACTTAGCTAATTGTCATAACCCACAACCGTGTGCAGTTGTAATCAACCGAGTAATTTGAACTCTCTGGTTCATAAAACAAATTTTATTGCTATCATCATTATCATTAATAATGTCATTATTATTATCATGATTATAACAAATAAAATTATCATTAGTATTACTGTGTAAACAATAAAAAATATTAAATTATTCCGAAGAATTTTTAAAACAAGCAAAAAACTTCAACAAAAGAGCAAGCAAAAGAACATTACAAAAATAATCATTATTATTATTATTATTATTATTATTGCATAAGCAATGAAAACCATAAAAGTATCTTGAAAAACAAAACAAAACCCCCTAAAAATTTATCAAAAGAAGCATACAAAAACAACAAAATAAATATTATTAACATAAACAATCATTTGATTTGAAAAAAAAACTAAAAAAAAAGAACAAAGGGAAAAAAGAAGAAATATAAATTTTAAAATGATCATCAACATAAATTAAAATTTCAAGACTAATTGAATAAAAATAAAACCCAAAGAAAATAGAAAATGATATAAATTAAAAATCAAAACAAAGAGCATAGATACATAGATATGGATAAAATACAGGGACTAACCCAAAAGGACCATAAAAATTAAATAAATCAAAACCAAACGAAAAATCAAAAGAATAAAGACCGAATTGAAAAAAAACAAATATATGATTGATTTCAATTTGAAGACAAAATTGAATTAAATCAAAACCTCAAGACCAAAAAAATTAAAAACAAATCAAAAACTAAAAAAATTAGGGCTAAAATGAAAAGTAACATATATCATCAATTTGAAAGAACAATGGAAAAAAAGAAAAAAAATATCAATTTTAAAATGACCATCAACCCAAATTAAAATTAAAGAACTAAATTGAATAAAAGTAAAACCTCAAAAAAAGAGAAAATGATAAAAAAAACAAAATAAAGAGGATTGACACATAAATATGAACAAGAAAAAGGATTGCTCCAGAAGAAATTAAAACTAAATAAAAATTAAAAGAATAAGGGACAAAATGAAAAAAAATATATATGTTCAATTTTAATTGAAAAACAAAATTGAAAAAAATCAAAACTTATATATCAAAAAAATCAAAGAAATTAAAACCAAACCAAAAATTAAAATAATAAGGACCAAAATGAAAAAAAAGATATATGATTAATTTCAATTGAAGGACAAAATTAAAACAAATCAAAACTTCTGTAGTAGAAATCGGGATGAAAAAAGAAATCAAAAGACCAAGGATTGAAATGCACAATTCATAAACAAAGAGGACCTGCATGCATTTTCGATTCTAGAAGAGAAAAAAGAAAAAAAAAACAACCGATCATCGACAAGTTTCTGACCACAATGACCAACACGTGCACCACCATGTTGAAGAGGCAATGGAGGGGCCTCTAGTAAAATGGCGGTTGGACATTTTTAGCCACCGTCTAACAATGCACGTGCAGCTTGTATGGCGCTGGCAGAAGAAAACTATTGGTGCGTTAGGCAAACGCGCAAACAGTTTTTTTTTTAAAAGTATTAAAATATGAATTTACCAAAACACCCCTCAGAGTCTGTCCTAACAAAGAAAAAACACACGCACAAATACCAAAATAAGCCTGAGTTAACTCTCTGTTTTTATCTTTTCTGAGGGAAATTTGTTGTTTCTCCATTCATAAACAATGGAAAAAACAATAATACCCTGTCAGCAACTCTTATTTTTTTCCTCATCTAAGGCCAAAAGGGTTTTGGCGGTAATTTACCATTTTTTATTATATTTTCTACCAAATTACTATTGACGCGTCGCTGGACGCGCTGTTTGTTTCCGCGCTCACCCCCCTCTATTTATCGGATTTTCATTGTAGTCTCTGATCTTTCAAATGTTTTGTGTAGTCCTTATTTGTGTTATACATTGTAGTTTCATTTCAATCCTCAATCTTTTAATTTCACGATTGATTTGAAATCCTGAATATTTTTTGTATCAAAGTTTTGATTTGTTTCAATTGTATCCTTCAAGTCAAATTGATTATATATTTTAGTTGCACTTCAGTCCTTAGTCTTTTAATTTCGGTTTTGTGTTAAAATTTTTAATTTTTTCGGTACCAAAGTTTAGATTTGTTTCATTTTTTTCCTTTAAATAAAATTTATTATATATGTGTTTTTCATTTCGGCCCTTATACTTTTAATCTTGGATTTTATATTAATTCCTTTATTTTTTATACATATTTCTTAAATGATTCCTATTTTTGTCTATGTTTATATGTACATGCTCTTAGTTTTTGTTTCCAGTTTTTATTATTTTCACCGTTACTAGGGTTTTGTTTTTTTTAATGTTTAATTGGGGTTTCAAATTAATTATAATAATTTCTAATTATTACGGTTTTATTTTTTTAATGTTTAAATTTTAATTTGTGGTGGTGATCATTTGAAAATTGATTTTTATTATTTTTCCTCATTGTTTTTTTATTTTTATTTTTATTTTTTTTTCAGGTCAAATAATTTTTTTAAATCTACTATTTTTTTTTGTTATTTGTTTTGGTTTTTAATATTGGTAGGTGTTGAAATTTTTAATTATTATGGATAAGATATTTAAAATAATGATAATGATTATTTGTGAGTTTTTTTTCTTATAAATATGTGAGACTGTTTCAATTGTATCCTTAAATTCAAATGAGTTATATATTTTAGTTTCATTTTGGTCATTATTCTTTTAATTTCTGATTTTTTGTTAAATTCTTTAATTTTTTCGGTACCAAAGTTTATATTTCTTTCAATTTTGTCCTTTAAATGAAATTTATTATACATGTTTTTTTCATTTCGGCCATTATACTTTTAATCTTATAATTTATTTTAATCCCTTTATTCTTTTATACATATTTCTTAAATGGTTCCTATTTTTGTGTATGTTTATATGTACATGCTCTTAGTTTTTTTTTCCATTTTTTTTATTTTCACTTTTATTAGGGTTTTGTTTTTTTAATGTTTAAATTTTAATTTGTGGAAGTGATCATTTGAAAATTGATATTTATTATTTTTCCTCCTTCTTTTTTTATTTTTTATTTTTATTTATTTTTCAGGTCAAATAATGTTTTTAAATCTAGTAATATATATTTTTTATTATTTGTTTTGTGTTTTAATTGATTTTTTTGTTAATATTGGTAGGTGTTGAAATTTCTAATTATTATGGATAAAACATTCAAAATAATGATAATGATTATTTGTTATTTTTTCTTATAAATATGTAAGATTGTTTCAATTGTATCCTTCAATTCAAATTAATTATATATTTTAGTTGCACTTTGGTCATTAGTCTATTAATTTTCGGTTTTGTGTTAAATTCTTTGATTTTTTTGGTATCAAAATTTAGATTTGTTTTAATTTTGTCCTTTAAATGAAATTTATTATATATGTTTTTTCATTTCAGCCCTTATACTTTTAATCTTGGATTTTAATTTAATTCTTTTATTTTTTTATACATATTTCTTAAATGGTTCTTATTTTTGTCTATGTTTATATGTACATGCTTTTAGTTTTTGTTTCTAATTTTTATTATTTTCACTGCTATTAGGGTTTTTTATTAATGTTTCAATTTTAATTTGTGGTGATGATCATTTAAAAATTGATATTTATTATTTTTCCTCTTTTTTTTTCAAGTCAAATAATGTTTTTGAATCTAGTAATATTTGACATTCAAAATAATGATAATGATTATTTGTGAGTTTTTTTCTTATAAACATATGATACTTATTATATATATATATATATATATATATATATATATATATATATATATATATATATATAAAATGACCTAGGTTTTTTTTGAAAAAACAATTACCATCAATGTTCTGAAATATTTTTAATATAATATTATGAGGAATAAATCTTATAAAATAAAAAAATAATTTGATTTCTTTTTATAACAATAAGTAGAATATGAATTATTTATAATAATATTTATAATGACAATTATAATAATTGTGACAATTTAATAATCATGATAATAACAATGACAATAATAATCGAAATAATTCATTAGTTGAATTATTTTTTATGTATGATGTTTCAGATCTATTATTACATGAATAAAAAATATAAGAAGCTACACATAGATAAAACAGGTGAATACACATAGACAAAATAGGTGAAAAAATTTGATCAAATACAAATACAAAATATATGAGTCACTTGCCCTGCATTTCATCGGAGACAGCACAAAATTTTATAACATGTCAAAAAATATTAATGGTTCATGATTTTTTTAATAATGCTACACATTAGAGCAAAATAATCAATCTACAAGACTTTCAATTATATAATTCTTTAATATATTCATATTATTATAAATAATGCATTTAAAATAATGAGAAATATTATTTTAAAGGTTTGTTCTCTTAAAAATAATTATACATTCTGATATTTGTTCAATAATAACGCCTTAAAAAAATATAAGAAATAACTAACAACTGAAGATTAACTATTATGATATTTGTTCAATATTAACACCACCAAAGGTGAACTTACTCTGTTTTTTAACCAAAGCTACAATTAATACAAAGATAAATTCTAATAAAAATTAAAAGTCAAAACTAAGAGTATAGATACATAAATACAAATAAATTATTTAGAATTATACCATAATTATTGAAAAAATAAATGGATCAAAACTAAATAAAAAAAATAAAATAATTATTTATTTTTTCCTTGCAACACTTTTAATATTTTTAATTTAATCCTTCGGTTAAAATTATTTACATATTTTGTTTTCATTTCGATCCATATACTTTTACTTATTTATTTTAATTATTTTATTTTTTATGTATATTTCTAAATAGTTCCTATTTTTGTCCATGTTTATATATATACGCTCTTAATTTTGGTTTTTAATTCTAATTATTTCCTCTTTTGTTTAGGTTGTATTTTTTAGAAAAAAATAATCCTTAGATTTTAGGTTGTTTTGGTTAAAAAATTACTTTTATAATATTTTTATGTATAATATTACATAAATAATAAAAAAAAATGAGACAACATATAGACAAAATGGTAGACAAATTTGACAAAGTTATCTACAATGAAAAAAATATATAAACCACTCCCCCAGTGTTTCAATTACAATGTACCTTTTCGGCGGGAAAAAAATAGTTTCTAATAGATTTTATCTATTACAATTTTACTAATTAAATATTAAGGTAACAAATTACAAGAAGCAAAAAATGAATCAATTTCTTATATAGAAAAAAAGCCTAGCGCAGCTCGCAGAGAAGTTACCTTGTTATAACATATAAGAGGTAAGGTCGACTACTGTAGATTGCGAGTGTTTTTACTGTGGATTAGAATAGTGTTTTTCAGTCGGTTTGGTTCGATCGGGTTATTGGTTTTCTGATTTTTTATATTTATTTGCACAATAAAATAACCTTTCTATCTCTAAAAAAAGACAAAAACCAGCAGTTGCCGGGGGGTTCAACGATAATTTCACATGCCATTGCATAGTATAATTATTGCTATTGTTATTAATCTTATCACTATCACTGCTATTATTTTTATTATTATTGTCATCACTATTATTGTTATAAATATCATTATTTGTAATAGCATTGGCAATTCTATTAACATCATTAATATCATTACCATCACCACTATTTTACTCTATTATTATTATTATTAGTAATAGTAATAGTACTACTATAATATCATAATTGTTATTTTTATTATTATCATCGTTATCATCATCATCATCATAATAAATACTATTATTATTTTGTTAATCAAAATGTAAGTATAGATGAAAGATCAAATGTAACCATGTTGGTTAGCCAACAAGTCCATATACACGCACACAAGATAGAAAAGACTACCATTATTATCATCATTATTATTACTAATACCGTTATTATTGTTATACTATTATCAACATTATCAGTATTATTAACATTATTCTCAATGTTGACATTATTATTATTATTAAAATCAAAACATGATTTCAAGTATAAAATTGAAAATAATAAACTACTACTTTTACTATTAGTTGTATCATTACTATTATTGTTATTATTATTACTACTACCACCACTATCATCATTATAATTTATTCATTTATTTTTATTTTTATTATTATTATTATATGCACAACATCGAATGATGGTGTTGCCTTCTCAAATTAAAGGAATTTTAAGTTTAATAATAAGTTATAATTTAAGAAAATCACCACCAAGTATTATGGTTACTAGAAAACACATTGTTTGCAAGAGTTTATGTAAGGAAACTAATTGTGCAAGGATAATCTGTGTCACCCCTAGTGCACTTTATCTAAAATAAGTTGTGCTATTTATTAAATATTAATCTAAGTCATGTTTCTATTCGTTAATCTCAATTAAGGTTCAAGGAAAATATCCCTTCATGAGTAAATTTCTACTTGTTTATGTTTAACAACACATTTTTTTTTATCTTTAATGTCTAACAATATAATTTACTATGTAATTTTATATACTAAAATATTAAAGTCAATGGCTAAATTCTAATACTCTAAAAATTGATTGAACAAATTATTTGTTATGAGATTTTCTAACTTTTAGCCAAATCGGATAATCATAAATTAGTGCTAGAAAAATAGAAGAATAGGTGGATATAAAATGTCTTCTTCTCTTTCTTCTTGCATTGGCAATTAGTGTCATCGCTACTTTCAAAAATTCCAAAACATACAAGGTAGTTCATTTTGTTTCATTTTTGTATAGATATAACTATTCATATAGCAGCAATACCTCTACTATCACCCATGGAATCCTAGTAAACACGGATCCCTATAGACTACACGTTTCCATAAAAGTACTAACATTGTTCTAACATCTTTTAAAAGCACCAGTTCTTTCTAGTTGGCTTACAATAGTCAAATGGGGATTGGAATAGGAGGACGAGGACAGGGACAAAAACCAACAAGAACACACAAGGTAATTGCAGGAAATGCTCACCAGACCAATCACACAAGTTACAAGACCCCAACACAATTTACTGCAGATCAACTGACAAAGTTCCACTTCAAGCTGAATCCTTTAATGCCTTCTTTTTATTGCTTTTTCCAATAGAAGGAATCTTTCTCACAACATGTTCAGGGATGGTGTCTTCCATTACCTTTGGGGGAGTAAAATTGAAGGCAGAGAGCTTTACATCTTGGTATTTTGGATTTGTTTCTATAAATGCTGCTATCTCATTGTGTGTTCTCAGCTTCTTTCCTGTGGGAGTGAAATAGTAAGCATCCATTCTGGAGAAATCACGTCTAAGCACCAAGCTCCTTTTAAAACCTTGTGGGGTCTTGGGAATGCCAGGTCTATCAATGAGCAAAGTTCTAGTGGCATTGTACTCAATGTCAGCAGGATCATCACAGGATATGCCAAGTTTTTTGTCACAAACATATGGACTCTCTTTCATTTTACTTCTTATCTCCTCATACTCTTCTTCGGTCGAAATCACCCTCCATTTTGAGCATTTGTTGCATTGTACAGTATATGTATCAATTGATCGCGCTGCAACTCGTGGATTCTGTCATCACAGCTTAAAAAGTAATTAACATCTCTTTCCTATTTATTTTCCTCAAATGCCAAAAGAAAAGAAGTAAATAAATTTGTAGCTATTTAAGCAGGTTAGGTTCATGCTAAAACAAATAGATTCTGAAATTTTGAATTACAAGGATCAAAGGGGAACTAGAATAATGAATCTACATGATGGAGATGGTTTTAGGCAAGCACGCATATCTTTCTTTCTATAGTGCATCCTAAAAAACATGGATTGCCACTAAGAAAGGCAATCATCAGCCTTGGAAAAGAAATGGGTAATTCAATGTGCTGCTAAAATCAACAAGAAAAAACAATGGAAAAGAAAAAATGCATCTTTTTTCTATAATCTATTGTATCCGTTTGACACCCAGAGGTCACGTTATCCCTCATACAGAGATACAAAATCAACGGCACGAGCAGTAAGAACAATCATATTAAATTTGCACACATATTATTCATCACAGACGCTGAACCGAATCCAACAACCATTATTGAAAGCTGAGGACCTTAAGGCATCAAACGACCAGACTAATGTGGAACCACCAGTAAAGTCCCATATCATCAATTTGAACTAGTATCCCCACCCGATAACAAATACTACTGATTAATCCGCATATAATAATAAATCTTCTTGACTTTTTTTTTGGTTACGAAGATTAAACATCTTTACAGAGCAAATCGAAGTAAAAATAAAGACAATCTCATTTCAGTGTTGCATGTACAGACATAAAGAGAAATAACAGCATCTCGCACTTGCTTGCTGATAAAATCTCAACCCTTAGCTTTTCCTCAAAAATAAATAAACAAATCTCAGCAACTAAACTCTAAAGAGAACGGATCGGGGATGATTGAATCAGAGTAGTACCTTGCGGGAGGTTTTGGGGGTTGCGGGACTCTGCTCTTTCAATGCCACGGCTCTCTCCGTCTCTCTTCTCTTCTACACTCTTGAAATACTTTTCGACTCTTCAGCTTCTTTCGGGACTACCGCCTTCTTCGGAGTTCGGACAAAACACCCCTTTATATTTAAGTAAAACACAAAATCTGTTTGGGCTTTCTTAAACTTACCCGCCCTCCTTCCCTCCCAAAGTCACTTCCTGTCTTATCTTTTACCACGTACACGCTCCTTGCTAACTAGAGTTAAGTATAGCTTGGTCCTTCTAATTTATTGAAATTAATTGATTAGTCCATTGTTTCTTGAACGACATTGATTACCCCCTTCTTCTTTTCGGTTAGAAGGCTAGCAGGATACTTCTTTATATCCATCAAGTTCGAATGAAAATGTAATCTTTTATTGACCTGATCTCTTAGCCGCGATATCGGCTAAAAAGACCCGTACCAAAAGCAATTTAATTATTTATTGACTCTGACGACTTGATTAATTACTCTTCGACCCGGACATACTGACCCGAAATAACTGGTCTACCTGACGAGCTGGACCGAGTAACAAGACTCTCCTGGTAACCCAACTAACTCCACTAATAACCAAACAAACCCAACTAATACTTTTAACAGTGCCTCCCACTTGTCTGACTGATGTGGCTGCTGACTCCCCGCCGTCTTGATGTGACCGAGAGATGACTGATGCGACCACACGGGACACATGGCAGGTTACCATGCCGAAGGCACGTGACATAACCACACGGGACACATGGCAGGTTACCATGCCGAAGGCACGTGACATAACCACACTTGTGAAACCTGCCCACGTGGATGTATGTCCCTTCCTCAAAAAACCACATTGCACGCCCGGAACCGCTCAAGCCCAAGCCACGTTCTCTCCATGCAACCACCCTCTCAACCCTTTTAAATCCCCATCTTCCAAATTCCTACCTCGCACTCACTAAAAAACATAGAAAAAACAAACTATTTCTCAAACTTTGGAAATGCCAGGACTTACTATTGGAGACAATAATGAAAATGTAGGATTTCCTTGTTCTCACATGCCACCCTATTGATTTCCTTTTTATTTTGGGTCTAGGTAGTAACAGAAGAAACAATTAGAGTAGTTGGGTTTGGGTGAGTGTGGTGACTAGTTACCATAGTTAGTTCAAACTCATGGCCAATCAAAATCCATAATTTTCTTAAAAATATATTTTTCCATTGTACAATTCCGGTATGTTTGAAGTGAATCTATAATAGAATGAAGAATTCATCTCTAATGAATAAATTAAATTGATTATTTAAGTTATATTCACACATGAATGTTGAATGACATCTATATTCATTACATTAATGCTAGTAATTTTGATAACATGTAATGATGTGAACCTTGTGATCACGTGGTCATGCAACCCACAATCAAGATTGGAATTTGATCCTAGAAAGCCGAAATAGATCTGATAGGAGTGTGACATAATGGAAACCTGCCCCAAGACACCGACACTCTTGGAATGAGTAAAATAATGTCACGAAGCTAACTATTCTTCGATAAGTTATATCAAGTTTGTTCAAGAACTGAAAAATGCAAGAATCACTCTCACACTTTAAAAAATCAACCACACATAGTTAAATGGTATGTAAGAATATTTTAGCTTTCATTATCCTTGTACAAAATATAACCTCATCTAGAATCCACAATTCTCTTTAAAATATCAAATATATTTCCATAATTCAACAATATCAGTAAGTTCCAATTTAAATTTCACATTTATAAGATAAAATTCTTAAGTTAATTGATTACTTAAATAATAAACATGATAGTAGAATAAACTTAATTGATTGTTTATAATAGTCCATTATTCAAGCATGCATTAAGATATTAAAAAATGGAAAAAAACTACTTTCATGGATACAATTAGTTATTCAACATCTAATGAAAAAGATAAATAAATTTGTCATTCATAAAAACTATAAGAAAAAATAACAGGTTTAAAGCTTTATAAAAAAAAACTCATAAAATATATAATTCTAAGTAATTAATAATCATATAAATAGTATATCTTAGTAAATATAGGATTAAATAGAAATTTAAAATCAACAAGTCATAAATAAGTAAACATTTTGTAGAAAATAAGAAAATGATAAACCAAAAAGGTGTAATTCTTAAACAAAATTATTTTGTCCTAGTTTTTTGCATGTTAGATAAAAACAAAGGCTTGCGGTTTAATGTCTTCGACCTCAAGTCAGCCTAGATTTGGGTTTATTTTTCAAAGTATTACATGAAGTTAAAGTCTACATATTTTTCTCTTGAGGATGCAAGGATATTCAATCATATTATTTTTTTAAATAGAGAATTTCTAGCATTCAAAAGAAGTTTTTTAGTCTGCAACGAAAACTAATGAGTTGTCAAATTTGTTTTCTAAGCTAGGAGGATTATTTAATGATTCTACTAGTCTAAGAAGATAACTTAGAAGTAAACAATATTAAAAACCAAATCAAACCTTTTGTTATCTTATTTATATGTGACAATAACTTAAAGTTTTTAATTTAGATTTGTGTTTTGTGTTTTAGTGTTAATAAACATTAATTGAGCTTAGATACTTAGGGATTTAAGTTTCATTGTAAGTGAGCTCTATACAAGTCCACATCTTTAGGTATTATAGGATTTAGGTTAGGTTGAAAATGCATATGTAACCTAAGTTTAAGATTATGTTTTTGCTTAACGATATTCAAACTACATGCTACAAATTTGAGTGCATATGAGGGTGAGAATTATCTCGTTTTTAGTTTTGCATAGGATTGAAACGATTTATCAGGGTTCAATTGACTTAATGTATCAATTCATACTTCTCATTCCTAAATTGCTATTCATTGGGTGGGGATTTGAATTCAATAGTTTTGGTGTCTAAATACAGGTTATCTTTGTGTTATTCCTATCAAATCTGATTTACTTGGCTTTCTAGGGTTGAATTGTTTGCGTGTGGGTTGCTTGACCATATGATTACGAGGTCTGCATCATATGGTAATAGTTACTAATCAGGTTATATCCTTTGTTAATTTCATTTTTTCTTGTGTCGCGTCAAAAGTGCTTGCTTCTAATCCTTTTCTTTTCCATTCAGTAGAGGCTTCTTCTTAGTACAAAAAAGAAAATGAAAAAAGTTTTTATTTCAAATTGTTACTGTCTCTCTAAACATCAATAGCATAAAAGGTCAAAAAAGAGAAATAATTGAAGAGAAGATATCATAGATTATGTTGTATAAAACTAAACAAGAAGAAAATAAATCAAATCAATTTAGAATCAACTCAAACTTGATATTTTGTTCACTAGAGTCCTAATTGCACTATTTATTAGTTTTTGAGTCAATTAGATATTGTTTGCCTTAGGTTTCAAATTTGGCTATTAATGAGGCTATTTCACATAAAAAAAAGGGAACACAAAGTACATAAAATGTTATATATAAAATGGTAGAATCAAAGAAGAAAATGAAACAATGGTTTTCTTTTTTAAACAACAATAATTAAATCTTGGTGCATTTTGGCTAAATATGAATTAAGTTGTTAACTTGGTTGTTCAAGCTTGAAAGCCCTGCCAACTTAACTGTAGCAATGAAAACCTTCTTCTTTCTTTCCTTTTCTTGTCAATGTATACGCCATGAAGTCAAATACTACAGCTGGCTTGCAATTTCTATTGCTTCTTGCACTTGGAGAATGAAGAATTCCCCAATCATCATATCAAAATATAAACACAATTTAGGGTTTGTGTAATAATACACACACACACACACACATACATATAAACTTACATCCACACGTTATTTATGATCATTATAATTAATAACGTCGTCATTTTTATCATGATTATAACAACTAAAATTATCATTTATTATTACTGCTTAAACAATAAAAATTATTAAATTGTTCCGAAGAATTTTTAAAACAAGAAAAAAACTTGAACAAAAGAGCAAGCAAGAAAACAATAAAAAAATAATCACTAAAATTATTATTATTATTGCATAAGCAATGAAAACCATAAAAGTATCTTGAAAAAAAAAACCCTAAAACTTTATCAAAAGAGCAAACAAAAACAACAAAATAAATATTATTAGCATAAAAAATCATTTGATTTGAAAAAAACTAAAAAAAAAGAACAAAAGGAAAAAAGAAGAAATATAAATTTTAAAATGATCATCAAGATAAATTAAAATTTTAGGACTAATTGAATAAAAATAAAACCCCAAGAAAATAAAAAATGATATAAATTAAAAACTAAAACAAAGAGCATAGATATATAGATATGAATAAAAAATAGGGACTGCCCTAGAATGACCATAAAAATTAAATAAATCAAAACCAAACAAAAAATCAAAACCAAACGAAAAATCAAAAGAATAAAGACCAAATTGAAAAAAAAAAATATATGATTGATTTCAATTTGAAGACAAAATTGAAATAAATCAAAACCTCAAGACCGAATAAATTAAAAACAAATAAAAAATAAAAAAAATTAGGGCTAAAATGAAAAATAACATATATCATCAATTTGAAAGAACAATGGCAAAAAAGAAAAAAAATATCAATTTTAAAATGATCATCAACCCAAATTAAAATTTAAGAACTAAATTGAATAAAAGTAAAACCTCAAAAAAAGAAAAAAATGATAAAAAATAAAAACCAAAATAAAGAGGATTGACACATAAGCAAGAAAAAGGATTGCTCTAGAAGAAATTAAAACTAAATAACAAATTAAAAGAATAAGGGATAAAATGGAAAAAAAATATATATGTTCAATTTTAATTGAAAAACAAGATTGAAACAAATCAAAACTTATATATATTAAAAAAATGAAAGAAATTAAAACCAAACCAAAAATTAAAATAATAAGGACCAAAATGAAAAAAAATATATTATCAATTTCAATTGAAGGACAAAATTAAAACATATCAAAACTTGTATACTAGAAATCGGGATGAAAAAAGATATCAAAATACCAAGGATTGAAATGCACAATTCATAAACAAAGAGGACTTGCATGCATTTTCGATTCTAGAAGAGAAAAAAAAACAACCAACCATAGACAAGTTTTCGACCACAATGACCCACACGTGCACCACCATGTTGAAGAGGCAATGGCGGGGCCTCCAGTAAGATGACGGTTGGACATTTTTAGCCACCGTCTGACAATGCACATGTCGCTTGTATGGTGCTGGCAGAAAAAAACTATTGGTGAGTCACGTAGACGCACAAACAGTTTTTTCAAAAAAGTATTAAAATATGAATTTACCAAAACACCCCTCGGAGTTCATCCTAACAAAGAAAACACACGCTAATAATCCAAAATACGCCTGAGTCAACTCTTTGTTTTTATCTTTTCTGAGGGAAATTTGTTGTTTCTCCATTCATAAACAATGAAAAAACAATAATACCCTTGTCAGCAACTCTTATTTTTTTCCTCATCTAAGGCCAAAAGGGTTTTGGCGGTAATTTACCATTTTTTTCTTATATTTTCTGCCGAATTACTATTGACGCATCGCCGGATGCGCCGTTTGTTTCCGTGCTCAACCCCCTCTATTTGTTGGGTTTTCATTGTAGTCTCTGATCTTTCAATTGTTTTGTGTAGTCCTTATTTGTGTTATACATTGTAGTTTCATTCTCAATCTTTTAATTTCCCGATTGGTTTGAAATTGTGAATATTTTTTATATCAAAGTTTTGATTTGTTTCAATTGTATCCTTCAATTCAAATTGATTATATATTTTAGTTGCACTTCAGTCCTTAGTCTTTTAATTTCTGGTTTTGTGTTAAATTTTTAATTTTTTTGGTACCAAAGTTTAGATTTGTTTTAGTTTTGTTCTTTAAATAAAATTTATTATATATGTGTTTTTCATTTCGGCACTTATACTTTTAATCTTGGATTTTATATTAATTCCTTTATTTTTTATACATATTTCTTAAATGATTCCTATTTTTGGCTATGTTTATATATACAAGCTCTTAGTTTTTGTTTTTAATTTTTATTATTTCTAATGTTTTTCATTTTGGCACTTATACTTTTAATCTTGGATTTTATATTAATTCCTTTATTTTTTATACATATTTCTTAAATGATTCCTATTTTTGTCTATGTTTATATATACATGCTCTTAGTTTTTATTTTTAATTTTTATTATTTCTAATGTTATTAGGATTTTCTTAATGTTTAAATTTTAATTTGTGGTGGTGATCATTTGAAAATTGATATTTATTATTTTTCCTCGTAGTTTTTTTTTTCAAGTCAAATATTTTTTTTTAAATCTAGTAATATTTATTTTTGTTTTTTAATTTATTTTGTTTTTGAATTTATTTTTTTTGTTAATATTTGTACGTGTTGAAATTTCAAATTATTATGGATAAGGCATTCAAAATAATTATAATGATTATTTGTCAGTTTGTTTTCTTTCTTATAAATATGTGAGACTGTTTCAATTGTATCTTTCAATTCAAATTGATTAGATATTTTAGTTGCACTATGGTCATTAGTCTTTTAATTTCCAGTTTTGTGTTAAATTATTTAATTTTTTAGTACCAAAGTTTAGATTTGTTTCAGTTTTATCCTTTAAATAAAATTTATTAAATGGTTCTTATTATTGTCTATGTTTATATGTACATGCTCTTAGTTTTTGTTTTCAATTTTTATTATTTTCACTGTTATTAGGGTTTTGTTTTCTTAATGTTTAAATTTTGATTTGTTGTGGTGATCATTTGAGAATTGATATTTATTATTTTTCCTCGTTGTTTTTTTATTTTTTATTTTTTAGGTCAAATAATTTTTTTAAATCTAGTAATATTTTTTTTGTTATTTGTTTTGTTTTTTAATTGATTTTTTTATTAATATTGGTAGGTGTTTCAATTTCTAATTATCATGGATAAGGTATTCAAAATAATGATAATGATTATTTGTGAGTTTTTTTCTTATAAATATATGAGACTGTTTCAATTATATCTTTCAATTCAAATTGATTAGATATTTTAGTTGCACTTTTGTCATTGGTCTTTTAATTTTCGGTTTTATGTTAAATTCTTTAATATTTTCGGTACCAAAGTTTAGATTTCTTTCAATTTTGTCCTTTAAATAAAATTTATTATATATATGTTTTTCATTTTGGCCCTTCTACTTTTAATCGTGGATTTTATTTTAATTCCTTTATTTTTTTATACATATTTCTTAAATGGTTTTTTTCTAAGTTTATATGTACATGCTTTTAGTTTTTATTTCCAATTTTTATTATTTTAACTTCTATTAGGTTTTTTTTAATGTTTAAATTTTAATTTGTGGTGGTGATCATTTGAAAATTGATATTTATTATTTTTCCTCATTGTTTTTTTTTTAGGTGAAATAATTTTTTTGAAACTAGTAATATTTATTTTTGTTTAGTCAATTATTTTGTTTTTTAACTGTTTTTTTGTTAATATTGTTAGCTGTTGAAATTTCTAGTTATTATAGATAAGACAATCAAAATAATGATAATAATTATTTGTGAGTTTTTCTTTCTTATAAATATGTGAGACTGTTTTCATTGTATCCTTTAATTCAAATTAATTATATATTTTAGTTGCACTTTGGTCATTAGTATTTTAATTTCCGGTTTTGTGTTAAATTCTTTAATTTTTTCGGTATCAAAGTTTATATTTGTTTCAATTTTGTCCTTTAAATGAAATTTATTAAATGGTTCTTATTATTGTCTATGTTTATATGTACATTTAGTTTTTGTTTTCAATTTTTATTATTTTCACTGTTATTAGGGTTTTGTTTTCTTAATGTTTAAATTTTCATTCGTGGTGGTGATCATTTGAGAATTGATATTTATTATTTTTCCTCGTTTTGTTTTTTTATTTTTTATTTTTATTTATTTTTCAGGTCAAATAATTTTTTTAAATCTAGTAATTTTTTTTTGTTATTTGTTTTTTTTAATTGATTTTTTTGTTAATATTGGTAGGTGTTGAAATTTCTAATTATTATGGATAAGACATTCAAAATATGTAAGACTGTTTCAATTGTATCCTTCAATTCAAATTAATTATATATTTTAGTTGCACTTTGGTCATTAGTCTATTAATTTTTGGTTTTGTGTTAAATCCTTTAAATTTTTCGGTATCAAAAATTAGATTTGTTTTAATTTTGTCCTTTAAATGAAATTTATTATATATGTATTTTTCATTTTGGCCCTTATACTTTCAATCTTGGATTTTAATTTAATTCTTTTATTTTTTATACATATTTCTTAAATGGTTCTTATTTTTGTCTATGTTTATATGTACATGCGCTTAGTTTTTGTTTCCAATTTTTATTATTTTCAATTCTATTAGGGTTTTTTTTAATGTTTAAATTTTAATTTGTGGTGGTGATCATTTGAAAATTGATATTTCTTATTTTTTCTCTTTTTGTTTTTCAGGTCAAATAATATTTTTTTGTAATCTAGGAATATTTATTTTTGTTTAGTCAATTATTTTGTTTCTTAGCTGTTTTTTTTTTGTTAATATTGTTAGGTGTTGAATTTTCTAATTATTATAGATAAGGCATTCAAAATAATGATAATGATTATTTGTGAGTTTTTTTCTTATAAACATGTGATACTTATTTTATATATATATATATATATATATATATATATATATATATATAAATGACCTAGGTTTTTTTGAAAAAAACAATTACTATCAAAGTTCTGAAATATTTTCATATAATATTGTGAGGAATAAATCTTATAAAATAAAAATATAATTTAATTTCTTTTTCTAACAATAAGTAGAATATGAATTATTTATAATAATATTTATAATGATAATTAGAATAATTGTGACAATTTAACAATCATGATAATAACAAGAACAATAATAATCGAAATAATTCATTAGTTTGAATTATTTTTTATGTATGATGTTTCAGATCTATCATTACATGAATAAAAAATATATGAAGCTACACATAAACAAAACAGGTGGATACACATAGACAAAATAGATGAAAAAATTTGATCAAATTATCTACAAATACAAAATATATGAGTCACTTGCTCTGCGCTTTGTCGGAGACAAAACCAAATTTTATAACATGTCAAAAAATATTAATGGTTCATGATTTTTTTAATAATGTTATACATTAGAGCAAAATAATCAATCTACAAGACTTTCAATTATATAATTTTTTAATATATTCATTTTATTATAAATAATGCATTTAAAATAATGATAAATATTATTTAAAAGGTTTGTTCTCTTAAAAATAATTATATATGCTGATATTTGTTCAATATTAACGCCTTAAAAAATATAAAAAATAACTAACAACTGAAGATTAACTATATACATGCATAAGAGAGAATTTTACTTTCATTTCACATTACCAAAGGTGAACTTACTCTATTTTTTAACCAAAGCTACAATTAATACAAAGATAAATTCTAATAAAAATTAAAAGTCAAAACTAAGAGTATAGATACATAAATACAAATAAATTATTTAGAATTATACCAAAATTATTGAAAAAATAAATGGATCAAAACTAATTAAAAAAATAAAAAAAAATATTTATTTTTTCGTTGCAACACTTTTAATATTTTTAATTTAATCCTTCGATTAAAATTATTTACATATTTTGTTTTCATTTCGATCCATATACTTTTAATTATTTATTTTAATTCTTTTATTTTTTATATATATTTCTAAATAGTCCCTATTTTTGTCCATGCTCTTAATTTTGGTTTTCAATTCTAATTATTTCCTCTTTTGTTTAGGCTGTATTTTTTTAGAAAAATTTAATCCTTAGATTTTAGGTTGTTTTGGTTAAAAAAATACTTTTACAATATTTTTATGTATAATATTACATAAATACAAAAAAATACTTTTACTTCTTTTTTTTAATTCTTTTATTTTTTTATATATATTTCTAAATAATCTCTATTGTGGTCCATGTTTATATATATACGCTCTTAATTTTGGTTTTTAATTCTACTTATTTCCTCTTTTGTTTAGGTTGTATTTTTTAGAAAACTTTAATCCTTAGATTTTAGGTTGTTTTGGTTAAAAAATTACTTTTACAATATTGTTATGTATAATATTACATAAATAAAAAAAAAGACAACACACAGACAAAATGAGTAGACAAATTTGCCAAAGTTATCTACAATGAAAAAAATATATGAACCACTTCCCCAACGTTTTGATTACAATGTACCTTTTAGGTGGAAAAAAAATAATTTCTAATATATTTTATTTATTACAATTCTACTAATTAAATATTAAGGTAACCAATTACAACAAGCAAAAAATCAATCAATTTCCTATATAGAAAAAAGCCTAGTGCAGCGCACAGACAAGTTACATTGTTATAACATATAAGAGGTAAGGTCGATTACTGTAGATTGTGAGTGTTTTCACTGTGGATTAGAATAGTGTTTTTCAGTCGGTTTGTTTCGGTCGGGTTATTGGTTTTTTGATTTTTTATATTTATTTGCACAATAAAATAACCTTTCAATCCCTAAAAAATACAAAAACCAGCAGTTGCTGTCAATATTAATTTGTGTATGCACCGAAAATGATCACTTGTCTTGAGTGTCTTGTTCACTAAATAGGCATCAAACCAATTTACACGAGTAGCTAATAATTCGGGCTAAGTATGAAAGAAGGATAAGTGTCCTATTACAATCTACTAACTACTATTTACATCTCTAATTAATTTCCTAATTAATACATAATCACATCATGTGACATCCCCCCTCAAATTGATGTTGGTCGATCAAGAAGTATCAATTTGTCAACTAAGACTTTATGCCGATGCCGAGAGAGAGCTTTAGTGAAAATATCCACAGTTTGATGTTCGGTGGAAATGTGAGGTAGTGTAATTTCATGTCGGTGAAAGGATTCACGAATGGAATGACAATCAACCTCAATATGTTTTGTACGCTCATGAAACACTGGATTAGCCGCAATCTGAATCGCACTGGTATTATCAGCATGAAGAGGAGTGGAATGATTCTGAGGAAAACCAAGTTCACTCAATAACCCACGAAGCCATGTAATTTCCGAGCAGGCTGAAGACATAGCCCTATATTCGGATTCTGTGGAGGATTTGGAAACTCGATCTTGCTTCTTACTCTTCTAAGAAATGAGTGCATTACCAAAAAACATACACCATCCGGTAACAAAGCGACGAGTATCTGCACAACCAGCCCAATCAGTGTCACTATATCCTTCTACCGTAAGGAAGATTCCTTAGGAAAGAACAACCCTCGTGAAGAAGTACCTTTCAAATAGTGGATAATGCGGCGAACAACAACAAAGTGAAGATGTCGAGGAGCCTACATGAATTGGCTAACCTGCTGTACCGCAAAGGAAATATCAGGACGAGTAATCGTCAAGTAATTCAAACTTCCAACTAGTTGCCGATACAAGGATGGATCTGACAGAAGCTCGCCTTCCTCCTGGCGAAGCTTAACGTTGACCTCTAATGGAGTAAGAACAGAATTACCCATTTGGAGACCAGCTAGTGAAATGACTTCCTCTGTGTACTTGTGCTGATGTAATAATGTACCGGTCGGAGTAATCTGAACCTCAAGGCCAAGAAAATACTATAAGGGGCCAAGATCTTTCATGTGAAAAGAGTCATGAAGATGCTTTTGCAAGTGTTGAAGTAACTCATTATCTGAGCCAGTAATCACAATATCATCAACATAGACCAGAAGTAATACAATTCATGCAGATGTCTGGCGAAGAAACTGAGAGGAATCAAACTGACTTTGAATAAAGTGAAAGGCAAGTAAAGTAGAGCGAAATTTATCAAACCATGCCCGTGGAGCCTGCTTCAAACCATACAAAGATCTGCGTAGCCGACAAACCTCGGAGGAAGGTGTTTTAAACATGCCCGGAGGTGGAGACATATAAATTTCTTTCTTCAAATCTCCATGTAGAAAAGCATTTTTCACATCCATCTGTCTAAGAGACCACTCCTGTGATGTAGCAAGTGCCAATATAGTCCGTACAGTAGTCATTTTAGCTACTGGTGCAAATGTCTCTTCATAATCACTACCATACTCCTGTCGGTTCCCAAGAGCCACGAGGCGGGCCTTATACCGGTCCAGGGAGCCATCAGATCGAAACTTGACCGAGTATACCCATTTACAACCAATAGGTTTGACTCCAGGCGGACAAGTCATAAGATCCCAAGTGTGATTGTCTTGAAGAGCTTGAATTTCCTCTTGCATGGCCTCCTGCCAGCAAACTTGGGTGCCTGCCTGAGTATAAGAGTGAGGGACAGAAATAGTATCGAGAATGGCAGTAAGCGAGGTATGAGAAAAACCATACCTATCTGGTGGATGAGAAACCCGAGTGGATCGTCGAGGTGCTGGTAGTGTAGAATCAGATAACGAAGTGGTGTCTAAAAGGGGCGCTGAAGGAGGACGTACTTGATACACTATACCTGGTTTAAACCGCTTAATAGAAGGAGGGACATCATCATATAGGGGAAGCAAAAAAGTAGGAGAATCAGACATGACATGAGATTGAAAGAAATATTGATTTTCAAAGAAAACTACATTTCTAGAGATTCGAAATTTATTAGCATAATCAAAAGGAGAGAGAATTTTTATTGCCTAAAAAACCATGTTTCAAAAGATGAGTTAAGACAACGGAATTAGGATGACCTAATTTCTTATGCCATACTTCATTATTAGTGGATGTAGCCATACAAGTAAAGAAAACAACATTCGGAATTGAAAAATAGAGAGGAAAAAGACGTCTTACTTTAGGCCCCCTCGCGATCACCATTCCCAACACCTGATCCTGCACAACACAACCACCATGAGAAAAATGAGCATCAAGGTTATCATCCACCAATTGTCTAACAGAAATTAGAATAGTAGATAATTCAGGAGAGACAAAAACATCCTTAATTGACGAATCCAAATTACCAACAGCAGTAATAGGAAGTGTACTGCCATCAACAATCTGAATAGATTGCGTGCCGTCATACTTATGAACATCATGGAGTTCCATCGTACTATCAATCATATGATTAGAAGCACCTGAATCAGCAAGCCAAGGAGTGGAGGTAGGAATTATACCTTGTAGGCCCAAAGCCGTAAAAGTTGAGACAATCATCTGTTGAATCAGTACTTACAGTGGGAGGCGCAGAAGCTGAGTCCTGGACAGTAGCTTGAAAAACTTGAGAGTGGTGATTCCGAGGTCGTACCCGACAGTCTTTGATGAAATGGCCTGGTTTCTTATAGTAGTTGCAAACTTTCTTCGGACAGTTACGATCAATGTGACCAAGCTCTTTGCAGCTGAAACAATGCAACCTGTGCGGTCCTCTTCCTTGTGCTGCATATGCTACAGTAACAGGCTCGAAAAAAACCTTCTGAGAGGCCATGCCCATCTGAGTGGATAATCGTTGCTCCTCACGTAATAAATCCCCCAAACAAATATCCAAGGAAGGAATCGGATCACGATTCAATAAACTAGCCCGAACATGCTCAAATTCCGGACTAAGCTTCATCAAAAATTGATCGCGTTGACTCTCAGCATGTACCGCTTGAAGAGCCACGAGAGCCGTGGTAGGAACCTTAGTATGAACAATAGCAGAATACTTGCACCTTATATTAATAAAACCAGAATAAAATTGTTCAATGGTAAGGTTACCTTGACTGTAACTGCTAATCTCCGACTCCAACTGGAATTTTCGAGCGTTGTGATCTTGATGATAAATACGACGTAGATAGGCCCACATAGCGTGAGCCGTAGTGAAACACCGAAGATTTGCAATAAGATGAGGCTCAATCGTCCCCAATAGCCATGAAATCACCTTAGCATCTTGAACGTCCCATTTGGCTAATTCCTCTTTATCAGTGGGAATTTTGGTAGAGCTATCAATATGCTCTGATAATTCTTTCCCTTTTAAGAACATTTTGAATTGAAACTCCGATGTAGAAAAATTCTTTCCAGTAAAACGAATAATATTATTCTCCAAAGACATGATGCAAATCCATAGAAAATTAGCCCAATAAGTCCAAATATTAAGCTAATTAATTAAACAAGCCCAACTAATAAGGCCCAGAAATTGCCTTAAAAAATACTCTCGGCCTAGCACCCAATGAGGAAAATAAAGCCCAAAATGAAAGCCCAACCTGAAAGAGAAGAGGAGAGAGCCCACGCCACGCAGCCCAGCAGCCTAGTCAATCCCAGCAGCCACACCACGTGTCAGCAGAGCAAGCCGACGCGTCAACAGGACAGAGGCAAGTGGAGTGCTGACGTGGCAACAAGAAGAAAACAATAGACCGTCGTCTTCTTTCAACAAGCACCCACAGAACCAAAGTGCTTCCTCCGCAACGAATTCCGGCAACAAGACCCAGATCGCCGACCACTTGTGGCAACCACCACAGAACCCGTAGTGAGCACAGAGAGCGCCGATGTGCCCAAAACAACTCAGCCACAACCGAGAATCACGCTAAAATAGAAGATATCACAACCACACCCAGTCTCCGATCGTTCTCAGAAGATCGCAAAGAAGAATGATGACAACCACAACCCAAAAAAAATTATTCCCAGGAAGCCTTGCTCAGAAGCAGAGCAACCGAAGACACAGAAATTTTTTTGTTACACACACGATGAGCTACAGGTCAGTAGAAGCTCCGATACCATGTCAATATTAATTTGTGTATGCACCGAAAATGATCACTCGTCTTGAGTGTCTTGTTCATTAAATAGGCATCAAACCGATTTACATGAGTAGCTAATAATTCGGGCTAAGTATGGAAGAAGGATAAGTGTTCTATTACAATACTACTAACTACTATTTACATCTCTAATTAATTTCCTAATTAATACACAATCACATCCTGTGACAGTTGCCGGGGGGTTCAATGATAATTTCACATGCCATTGCATAGTAAAACAACCCTTTTACCCTCCAATAAGACAAAAACCATGGCTTGCCTGCGAGAGTGTTTATGTTATTTCATATTTTCTGAAAATGTCTACACTAATTTGCACCCAAATAAGATAAAATAGAAGAATTGATTGTATGGGTGCTTAAATAATTTACCATATTTTTATTATTATATACTGTCGAATACTGTGTGCGTGTCTAACACACGCGTCTATAGTATTCGGCCTCATGCCCGATTTGGTCTGCGCATGAGGTGTGTTTAGGTGTCAAAAATATCCATCCGGCGTCTCCATGGATGCGTTGTGGTGTCCTCATTCTCATGGTGTGGCATGTGGTTTCACACGGTGGTTGGAGACGTAACGGTGGTCGGTTGAACTTTTTTTTCCTTTTCTCTCTCCTTCACCTACATGGCATGCCCCAGTTTTATGGTTGTTTCATTGCAGTCCATGCTCTTTTAATTGTGTTGTTTGATCCTTATTGCTTTTATATAAGTTTTGATTTGTTTCAATTGTGTACTTCGATTGAAATTGATTATATATTACGTTTTCATATCAGTCCTTATTCTTTTAATTTTTGATTTGGTTTTAAATCCCTTAATATTTTTGGTACATAAGATTTGATTTTTTCAATTTTGTCCTTTGATTGAAATTGATAATATATTTGGTTTTCATTTCGGTCCTTATACTTTTAATTTTTAATTTTAAGTATTTTACCTTTTTATATTTCTTAATAGTTCCTATTTTTGTCCATATGTGTGCGTGTGTGTGTGTGTGTGTGTGTTCTTTTAGCATTGGTTTTTAATTTTTTTAATTTTCTCTTTTGTTGAGATAACATTTTTTTAAAAAAAAATTGTTCTTAAATTTTAGTTTGTTTTTATGATCATTTGAAAATTGATATTTTTTTTTTTCCTTTGTTCTTTCTTTTGGTTTTTTTTTTATTTATTTTCATGTCAAATGATTTTCTTAGCTAATCATTTTTATTTTTTTATCATTTTTTTATATTTTTGCTTACTCTTTTTTAAAAGTTTTTAGGTTTTTTTTTATTTTTTGATTGAATTTTCCCCATTATTAACGCAATAATAATAATAATATATTTTTTTTCTTGCTTCCTCTTTTGTTAATGTTTTTGATTTTTTTTCCTCGGGGTAATTTAATAATTTTTATTGTTTTAGCATAATAGTAATGATATTTTTAGATGCTAAGGCTTCGATGTTGTTGTTGTTATAATAGAGTGTGTTGATGTGTTTCATTATATCAAACCTTGTATGTATAAATATTTTATTTTATTTCTAAACTAGAAAAACCTATTATTATTTCAATCCCAACAATTATAAAAATTGTTTACTAAACCCGCAACATAGAAATATTAATATAAAAAAAAATTATTAAATATGACCCGTGCCCAACCTAAGTTAACCATCTAAACATGTGACCTAGTTCAAGAATTTAATTGGGATCAACAATCTTTATATATATATATATATATATATATATAATTGTTTTTTTTATCTAAAATAGACTTTTATAAAATTAAGAACCAACAAAATATTAAAGTGATTGTAAAAAAAATCAAATCAAAAAAAATTTTATCACTTAATTTATAATTAATCAAATATTAAATGATGAAATTGAAACAAAACATGAAAATAAAATAAAGGTAATCGTAATGAAAAAAACCAAAAAAAAAGCTCAATCTTTAGGGTTAGGAAGACCTAGATATCATAGACCTCTTGAAGAAAAGCTCAAATATCCTTGGGCCGTATTTTTTTTTTAAAAAAAAAGCAACATGTCGCCTTCCTCATAAAGACAACCAGCGTGTCGCCTTTACTGCTCACATTTTACTCGAAACCAATTTTATTTTTGAATTTAGATTTAGAACTTCAAGCAAGTTTAAGGGAAAAAATATCATATATAAACTCTATGCATCAAAAGGAATTCATTGACACCAAAATCATTGATTTTAGTGGTCAAAATCATTATCTCCTCTCGAAACCCAGGGAAACAAAATAAAGAAAATAAGGTTTGGGATCAAACTTGAACTTCAAATATTATTAGAGACTAATATGTTATAATATAAAAAGTTGGAGGACTAAAGTGCATGATTAACCACAATTTTAGAAAAACCATTCATTTTTTTTAGTTGTGTTTCATTTTGGCCCCTTGTCTTTAAATCTTTACCTATTTTAATAAATGTGCTTTTATTTGACATCAATTTGGTCTTATAAGGGTGAAATAAAAAAATAAAAAAAAGGTTTTAAAAAAATCATTATGGGCAATCCATAATGATTTGTCTCATAATGAATAATAGTGTGGGGAAAGTATTTGTCTCACATCTTTTAGTGTATTAGTTAATTCTAAGTGCAATGTTTCTTGTTTTTACTGGGTTAATACTATCTTTGTTCTTGTATTAGTCAAGAATAAAATGACTACACTTTAGAATTGTCCTTGGACAAATAATGTTGGTTAGTCCATACTTTTTAGTATCCAACAACTAGATGTAAGCCAACAGTATGCCACATATCTGTATTTTTCTCTATAAAAAATAAATTTTAGGCAATATAAGAACATTTTAAATAAATAAGAAAAACAAATTACTCGAGTTATAATCCAAACTAAGCTTAATAAATTGATTTGATTTTAATTAGATGACAATAAAACAACAATGATGAAAAAGCAACATAAATAACGAAGGATCATGATAACCTAAAAAATACCTCTTAATAATGAAGCAATATAAGAGCATGTTAGTCGCATCAACTTTTCAAACTCATAACCATGGTTATTAGATCAAAAGTACTATATATGAAAAAAAATAGTAAAACTCAATTCCTAAACAAATCTAACATTGAATGATGAATATTACTCTTATAATTATTGTTGCTACTCCTACTCCTACTCCTACTACTACTATCATCACTATGTAATTATAATAATTACATATATTATTACTACTACTATTACTAATAACTATTATCATCAAAATTATTATTGGTATTTTTGTTGTTGTTGTAGCTGTTATTTGTATTAATCTTATCACTCTCACTTTGACTATAAGTATAATATTATCATCATCGTTATCACCACCACCACCACTAATACTACAACTACTATTATTTTTATTATTATCATTATTTGTAATAGTATTAGCAATTCTATTAACATCATTACCATCACCGCTATTTTACTCTATTATTATTATTATTATTATTAGTAGTAGTAGTAGTAGTAGTAGTAGTAGTAGTAGTAGTAGTAATACTACTACTATAATATCATAATTGTTATTTTTATTATTATAAAAGTTTTTTATTGAGCAAAAAGTTATCTATTGATTAATAAGTTGGCCTTTATATAGCCTTACACATAATAAACCCTAGATATTCCTAATTACCAATATAACCCTTTATTTCTTATAGTTCTCAACACTCCCCCTCAAGATGGGCAAAAGATATCCACTAAGCCCATCTTGTCACACAACCTAGATAAATTTACTGAACTAAGTCCGTTGGTGAGGCAGTCAGCCACTTGATCTCCAGTAGTCACATGACTTAGCTTCAGTAGTCCGTCATTCAATTTTTCCTTGATGAAGAATCTATCAATCTCCACATGTTTAGTCCTGTCGTGCTGTACCAGATTATTAGCAATGTTGATTGTCGACTCGTTATCACACCACAACTTCATCTGGGCTCCTTGGTCCACCTTGAGCTCTACCAATAGGGCTCTCAACCACAGCATCTCGGCAACTCCTAAAGCTATGGCCCTGTACTCTGCCTCTGCAGTCGATCTCGAAACTACCGACTGCTTTTTGCTCTTCCAAGAGACTAAGTTGCCCCCTACAAACATGCAATACCCTGATGTTGACCTCCTATCATCAGCACAACTTGCCAAGTCAGCATCACAATATCCCTCAATGCCCAAGTGTCCATTCTTCTTGAAGATTAGCCTTTTCCCTGGTGCACTCTTCAGATATCGCAGAATTTGGTACACCACTTCCATGTGGCCTTTCCTCGGATCATGCATGTAACGACTCACCACACTTACTGCAAATGAGATGTCGGGACGAGTGTGACTCAGATAGATCAACCGGCCTACCAGCCTCTGGTACCGTTCGCGATCAACTGGCTCTCCCGCTTCTGCACTCAGCTTGAACTTCTGATCAATCGGAGAAGGTGCCGGTTTGCATCCCAGCATGCCCGTCTCTTTGAGCAAGTCTAACACATATTTTCTCTGGGACAGAACCACCCCCTCTTCTCCACGAGCTACCTCAATCCCAAGGAAGTATCTTAGCTGCCCTAGATCTTTCACCTCAAACTCCTTGCCCAGTCTCGCCTTCAGCTAAGCAATCTCTCCCTCATCATCCCCAGTAATGATCATGTCATCAACATACACAACGAGCATCGTGGTGTGACCTCCATGTTGTCGGAAGAATACTGTATGATCTGCGTTGATCTGATGATAGCCCACACCTATCATAGCTCTCCTGAACCTGTCAAACCAAGCTCGAGGAGACTGTTTCAATCCATATAGTGACTTCCTCAACCTACATACCTTGCTTACTGTTTGTTTTGTGCCAAAGCTTGGGGGTATCTCCATGTACACCTCCTCCAGTAAGTCCCCATGGAGAAATGCATTCTTCACATCTAGTTGGTGTAACTTCCATCCCCCATTCACAGCAAGGGAGACAAGGGAGACGAGGGTCCGGACTATGCTCATCTTCGCCACTGGTGCAAAGGTCTCATCATAGTCGATGCCATATGTCTGACTGTACCCCTTTGCCACCAATCGTGCCTTGTAGCGGTCAATTTTCCCTTCTGGAGTCTACTTCACTGTGAAGACCCATTTGCACCCAACCGCCTTCTTGCCTGCTGGTAATGGTACTATCTCCCATGTCTTGTTCTTATCAAGGGCCCCAAGCTCTTCATGCATAGCTGCCTTCCACTTTGGATCTTCCTTAGCAACCTGCCAAGACTTGGGTATAGAGACAATGTCCAATGATGTAATGAATGCTCCATGTACAGGTGATGTAATGTTAGAGTATGAGACAAACTGAGCAATATCATGTGGGAAACCAAAACGGTCAGGAGGATGTCCCGCATTGCTGCGAGAGGTCCTCCTTAAAATCGTGGGGTTAGGAGAAGGCAGAGGAATCATATCACCTGTGTAATTTGAGTCTGAGGTGGATGGTGTAGGTGTCTCGGGAGTCGGGGTAGGCCGGGACAAGGGACTTGCGGGCACAGCTGGCACTACTAGCACCTTTATATCATTCTGCCTCCTCCTCCTCGTATACACCCTTAACTCCCCCTGAGCTTGAGTCTTACCCCCTTCGAGTTCAATCTCATCTTCCGGTTCCTCAACTGATTCCTCCACCACAACAGTACAGGGTACATGTACCTGTCTTTCACCATCGCTACTACTACTCTCCCCCTCTCGCCTCATATCTGAAGTATCGGGCGAGTCGCCAAAGGGTGAGTTCACCTCCAGCGTGTAGTATGACTCGAATTCTCTAAATGTCACATCCATACTCATAAATAACCTCTTCTCAACTGGGCTCCAGCACACGTATCCTTTCTGGGTAGCAGAATATCCCACAAAAACACTTTACCGCCCTGGGATCCAACTTTCCTACCGACGGTCTGTTATCCTTCACAAAGCATACACACCCAAACACCTTTAATGGAAGGATCCCACCATTATCTCCTTTCAGCATCTCACAAGGGTACTTCCACTCCAACACTCTTGAGGGCATCCTGTTGATCAATTGAGCGGCTGTCAAAACTGTCTGCCCCCACAAGGGCTTTGGAACATTCATTGAAATCATTATACTGCGGGCTACCTCTAGCAAGTGTCTATTCTTCCTCTCTGCTACTCTGTTCTGTGCTGGTGTGTATGGACATGTGGTTTGGTGTTGTATCCCTTGAGCCGACAAGTATTCCCCAAACGCCTTGTTGGTATACTCCGTCCCATTATCAGACCTCAATACCTTCACTACTGCCCCGTATTAAGTCTGAATGGCCTTGTGAAAATCTTTAAAGCAATTCAATACATCACTCTTGTTTCTCATCAAATACAACCAAGTAACACGAGAGAAACAATCAATAAAAGACACAAAATAACGATAACCATGCATAGAACTAACAGAACAAGGTCCCCAAACATCAGAGTATATTAAATCAAAAACACTAGAACTCCTATTCCCAGAACTAACATAAGAGCTTCTAGTAAGCTTGCCAAACTCACAAGCATCACACACCAGTTTCTGTTTATTTGCTTTTTTATACAAAGACGGATACAAACGACTCAACAAACTAAAAGAAGAATGTCCCATGCGCCTATGATGTAGCAGCAGCACATCATCCACACTCTGCCCAACTCCTCCTACTCCAACACTCTCAACCATGGATGTCAAGGCTGCGTCCATCCCCTCTCTATCCAGGTACCACAGTCCATTATACCACGTGCCAGTCCCAAGTCTCCGGCCACTCCCCTTCTCCAGGAAGATCACCTTGGGAATATCAAAAATAACAACACATTTTAGGTGGAGAATAATGGCACTAATGGATAACATATTCACTAGAAAAGAAGGAGCATGTAAAACATTGGACAAAGTCATAGAATCGGTACATCTCACAGTACCCTTACCAACCACAGGCTGTGCTGTACCATCAGCGGTCTGGATGCTCTCTGGCACCGCTAGATGACTATAAGACGAGAACTCACTAGAAGTTCCTGTCACATGTCGAGATGCACCAGAATCTACTATCTATTCTGGTGATCTTGAGGTGGATATAGAGGCAAGAGCATGTGTATCGTGAGTACCTTTAGCTGAGTGAGCATAGGAAGCAAAGTTACACCAGGATGATGTGGATGTGGATGCGCCTTCACTCGCACCCTTCCTGTCTCCATCGACTGCCACTCTCTGCTTCCTCTTCAACATCTCCAGCAACTCGTGATCTTCATCAGTAAAGACCACATCTGCCTCTCCCTCGTCATCTGCTACCATCAAATTTGCCCGGTAGCCTCCTCTTCCACCACCTCTGCGACCTCCACGCCCACGACCACGACCTCCAGTCTGGCCACGACCACCCGAGTTCCTCTCATTTGGAGGCTTGGTGCATGTCTGCTTCAGGTGGCCTACCTCGCCGCAGTTGTAGCACTCACGAGTTTCAACCCTGGCTCCTGTGTTTCCCAAGTTGGAGACAGCCAAAGCAGACTTCACTCCCGGAGGTCCACCTGTCCCCGCCTGTAGCTTAATGCGACTCTCTTCCTGTATCATAGCTGATACTGCCTCCTCAAGTGAGGGAATCTTCGTTTGGGCTAACAACATCGCAGTCCTCTGCTCAAACGCTGGGGCCAACCCCTGGAGAAATAACATAGTCCGCTCCTGAACCAATGCCTCTCTCTCTTTGCACTCAGGATCTTTGCAGCTTGCTCGAGGTGAGAAATGATCATGCTCTAACCACAAGCGCTCCAGCTCTATGGAATACTCCTGCACCGTCCTATCTCCCTAGACTGCAACATAGATTTCCCTCTTGATCTGGAACACCCTCAGATTATTCCCCACCCCATCATAAGTCCTCCTCAACTTCTCCTAGACATCCTTTACCTTCTCAATACCATCCACGGTGGCAGCAATAGATGGGACCATCGAGTTCAGAAGCCAGATGTACACCAACATGTGTGTAGACTTCCACTCATCTCTCCCTGTAGCACCCTCAATCGGCTCTACTCTGTCACCCATCAGAGTATACCTTACCCGACATGACCAGCTCAAGTATGTGGCTGGCCCATCAAGTTTCAGATCAATAGGTGGAAGCTCCACCTTCACAGACGGTGGCCTCGTGACACTTTCACCCATCGACATCCTCATAAACTGCATCAAGGTCGCAAGGTCTGCAGGACCTAATTTCTTCACGATCTCCTCCATCGGATTCTTGCTAGCCTCCATTAATCCGACTCGTATTTAGATATCTAGATCACAACCTTGCCCTTCTTCCTCTTCTTGACCCTTCTCTTGATTCTCCTCACATCAATGTCTAGGTCTCTATCCCTTCATCTCTACCCTTCCTTGGGATCCGTGGGGTATCGCCCTCCCCCCACACGGGCTCCCTTCAATAGAAGATCAAAACGGAGAGGTGGTGGCCTTGAAAAGGGAAGACTCGGCCTAGGAAGAGGGAGACGGGGCGACTAGGAAGGCAGCGCTCGCTGGCTGGTGGCGCTACAGTAGCGTGCTACAGTGGCGGCGCTACAGTAATTTTATTTTTTTTGTGTGGCTAACCCTAGATCTGTGGTGGCTCTGATACCAAAAAGTTTTTTATTGAGCAAAAAGTTATTTATTGATTAATAAGTTGGCCTTTATATAGCCTTACACATAATAAACCCTAGATATTCCTAATTACCAATATAACCCTTTATTTCTTATAATTCTCAACAATTATCATCGATATCATCATCATCATCATAAATACTATTATTATTTTGTTAATCAAAATGTAAGTATAAATGAAAGATCAAATGTAACCATGCTGGTTAGCCAATAAGTCCATATACACGCACAAAAGATAGAAAAGACTACAATTATTATCATCATTATTATCACTAATACTATTATTATTGTTATACTATTATCAACATTATCAGTATTATCACTATTAATAGTATTATTAGCATTATTCTCAATGTTGTTGTTATTATTATTATTATTAAAATCAAAACATGATTTGAAGTATAAAATTGAAAATCATGAACTAATACTTTTACTATTAGTTGTATCATTACTATTATTGTTATTATTATTACTACTACCACCACTATTGTCGCGATGGCGATTTTTTTACGCGTTTCGCGCCCCGCCGTCACCCCTTGATTTGGGGGAGACAACGGCGCGCGGTGAAAATGGGGTGGTTGTTTTATAGCGTAAAAATTTACGACTATAATTATTAGGAGTCGCCACCTAGTATTAAGGTCACTAGGAACCTATTGGTCTGCGAGAGTCTAGGGTAAAGAGACTAGTTGTGCAAGGGGAAGACGCATCACCCCCAGTGCACCCTACCTAAGGTAAGCTGCATTGTTGTTTGATTTTTTTTTCTAAGTTAAAAATATGTTTTTACACTACATTTTCAAAAAAATATTTTTTGTCTGCGGGTGTACTTTACAATATAATTTTACACCACAAAAAATAAAAATAAAAAACTCTTTTTTTATTATCTACGGGTGTACTTTACAATGTAAATTTACACCGTAGTTAAAACCCCTTTTTTATCCATGGGTGTACTTTACAATGTAAATTTACACCCTTACATCGTAGTAAAAAAAAAACTCTTTTTTTATTAACTACGGGTGTACTTTACAATGTAAATTTACACCGTAGTTAAAAACCCCCTTTTTATCCATGGGTGTACTTTACAATGTAAATTTACACCCTTACATCGTAGTAAAAAAAAAATATTTTTTATTATCTACGGGTGTATTTTACAATGTAAATTTACACCGTAGTTAAAAACCCTTTTTTTATCCATGGGTGTACTTTACAATGTAAATTTACACCCTTACATCATAGTAAAAAAAAAAACTCTTTTTTATTTTTTTTATTTTTTTAAAATAACATAAGGTAAAAATAAAATAAAAATACAATAATGGAAAAGAAGAAAAAAAATATGTGGGCTGTCAGTCCAGCCCTGATGGGTCGGGCTGACAGCCCATTATTGCAAGGCTGGGCTGACAGTCCAGCCCTGATGGGCCGGACTGACTGCCCAGTCTTTTCATGGGGCTGGGCTGAACTTATGGAATGGGCCTCAGTCCAGGTGGGCTGGAAGCCCACCTGGATTAAGCGTTTGGGCCGGGCACAAAGCCAGGCCCGCCCTTCTCAGGCCCAGCCCGCATGAACAGTGGGACGCAGATCACGTCCCACTGTGCATGTCGCGGGCTGGAGGAAGAAGACGATGAACAGGGATGTTTTTCGAGAGTGACGAAATGCGTACCTGTTAGTGCCTTTGAGTAGAGGAGGTCGAGGTGATGATTCCTGTCGTGATGGCGCCGTCAACGGTGGCCTGTGGTGGCCGGAGGGAGCTTCCAAAGTCGTCGGGCTTGTACTGCAACTGTCACCGTTGCTTCGCCTGAGAGTGGGGTTCGGTTTCTGGTGTATGGGGGAGTTTTATGGTGATGTTAAGGATGGCAATGGGTGGTCAAAATGGATGTTAATGGTGGAGAAAGAGCTCGGCTGAAGCGTTTCTAGAGAGAGAGAGGTTGCAGGCCGAGAGAAAGAGAGAGACAGCTGGTTGTTGGGGACGATGATGATGGCTTTACGTTCATTTTTCTTGTGTTTTTTATTGTAGAAATCTCTATAAACCTTCTCAGAACTTCCTATCTTTTTCTCTTTTTTTTTCTTCCCGTATGCAGCGTCCATGGCTGCTATTTATAGGAGAGTTTGGCCTGACATGGTGGCTGACTGTCGGCAGCATGGTGGCCTGCAACAACGGAGTGGTGGCCTGCAAGAACGGCGTGGTGGCCTGCAACATCGGTGTGGTGGCTGTCGTCGGTGGGCTGTCGGCTGGCATGCAGGTAAAGGCAACGGCGGGACTGCAGTTTTGGGATAAAGTAGAAATGCAATTCGGTCCTTCAATTTGTAATTGTTTTACTTATACCCCCAATTGGATTTAAATTTGTAATTTTGTGCAATTGTACCCTTTTCTGAATTTCAACACCATCCTTAACTTTGAGCGCCTTTTTCATGTTGGTCCTTGGCTTTTGATTTATGCAATGTGACCCTTAATTGACCATTAAACTTCAATTTGACCCTTAATTTTGCACAATTAGCTTGGAAAAATTCAATTGGGTCTCCAAAAATTTCAATCTTCTCAATTGAGCCCGAATTAAACTCAAGAATTTGATTTTCCATCAATTAAGCCCTTAATAAAATTAATTTGACCAATTTAAAGCATAATTAAGTCCTTGCACTTAATTAAATTCTTCAATTGGATCCTAAATTAATTCCCAAACATAATAATATTTTAAATTAGGCCATGATTAAATCAAATTGGCCTATAAAAAATATAATTATAATTTTTGACTTAATTTTTACCTTGAATTTGTATTTTCTCTCATTTTTGGGCACAAAAGAGATATGATTCAGCTCCGAAAATATTCAAAATTTTCACCGTGATTTTTCACCGACACCAAATCTTTTTATTTTATTTTATTTTATTTCGGGGAGGAACCCAAAAATTAGGTTACGACAACTATCATCATTATAATTTATTATTATTATTATTATTATTATACGCGCAACATCGAATGATGGTGTTGCCTTCTCAAATTAAAGGAATTTTAAGTTTAATCATAAGTTATAATTTGAGAAAGTCACCACCTAGTATTATGGTTACTAGAAAACACATGGTTTGCAAGAGTTTATGTAAGGAAATTAATTGTGCAAGGATAATCTGTGTCACCCCTACTGCACTTTATCTAAAATAAGTTGTACTATTTATTAATTGTTAATCTAAGTCATGTTTCTATTCGTTAATCTCAATTAAGGTTCAAGAAAAATCTCTCTTCATGAGTAAATTTCTACTTGTTTATGTTTGATAACACATTTATTTTTTATTTTTTTTATCTTTAATGTCTAACAATATACTTTACTATGTAATTTTATATAATAAAATATTAAAGTCAATGGCTAAATTCTAATACTCTAAGAATTGACTGAACAAATTAGTTGTTATGAGATTTTCTAAATTTTAGCCAAATCCTAATGGGATAATCATAAATTAGTGCTAGAAAAATAGAAGAATAGGTGGATATAAAATGTCTTCTTCTCTTTCTTCTTGCATTGGCAATTAGTGTCATCGCTACTTTCAAAAATTCCAAAACATACAAGGTAGTTCATTTTGTTTCATTTTTGTATAGATATAACAAGTTATTTGCCCTGCGTTGCGCCATAGAGAAAAAACTTTTTTTTGCCTCGTTTCAACATATGTAATTTTTGTTTTGCATTTTGGTCTTTATTCTTTTATTTTTTTGGTTTAGTTTCGACCCCTTTGGTTTTTTTGGTCTTTCTAGGATAGTTTTTATTTTTTATTCGTATTTATGTATCTATACTCTTAATTTTGACTATTAATTTTTATTGCTATTTATCTCTGTATTAAATGCAATTTGCGTTAAAAAACAAAGTAGGTTTAGATTTGGTGGCGTTAAATGAGAGTGGAACTCTCTCTTATGCAAGTATAGTGAATATTCTATTGTTAGTGATCTGTTATCTTTGTTTTGTCTACGTGTGATGATATATTTTTAGTTTAAAGTGATTTTTATTTAGAAAGAAATTCAAATATATTTTTTTTTAATTTTTTAAAATTTATTCTTGATATTATTATATTAAAAGTATTTCAAAACACTCAGATTATATTAATTTGAGATTAAAAAAAAAAATCTCAGTTCATTTTTTTATATACATTTTAATGCGTTAATATTACAAAAATATTAAAATATTTAATTAGTCTAACATATTTTTAAGAAAAAATACTTTAAAAATAATCATTATCATTATTTTCAACACCTTATCCATAATAAAATTAACATAATAAAATTAATATAAAAAAAATTAATATATAATTGAAAGTTTTTTAGGCAAACAGGAAAGAAAATAAAACATTAACTTAGATTGTGTTTGATAGTCTGATAATATTAATTTTGGTTTTTATCCTTTAATTTGTTCTTCAAATATTTCCATTTTTTCTTTATTTCATTTTTTTTCAATGATGCTAATATTATTTTTTACTTTCAATCATAATAATAACAATAAGAATAATGATTCAAGTAATTTATCATTCGGTGTTGTATTTATTAAGAATTAAATTTTGCAACTTCTCTATATATAATGTTTCCAATATAATATCCCGGATTAAGGATTTGAAAAACTTTTATGGCTTAATATTGTTTTTAATTTTTTATCTTATTTTTTTAAAATTGTATGACTTAACATTAGTATTAAAAAAAATATTAAACAGCAAATTTATTATAATCCAAGTGATTATAATAATTATATTCATAATGATAATAGTACAAATTTTGCTTTTATCCTTTAATTTTGTCCTTTAACTTTTTTCATTTGTTCTTCAAATCATATAATATATTTTCTATGCTGATAATTTTATTTTTTTTGCCTTCAATCATAAGAATAACAATGAGAATAACAATTCAAATAATTTATCATTTGATGTTGTATTTATTACAAATTATTTTTTACAGCTTCTCTATATATAATATTTCAAATCAAATAATTATCATTTGATATTGTATTCGTTAAAAATTCTATAACTCAATGTTTTCTTCAATTTTTTTTACCTTATTTCCTTAAAATTATATTATTTAACATTAGTACTAAACACAAGAAAATTATTTTTTTTTCACATCACCTAAGAAAAATTATGCCTGGGCATATCATTTCGCTTAGATGTATATCATCATAAAAAAATCTAGCACCATAACATTTTTATTTACATGTTAAGAAATCTAGCACCATTCTGCCTAGGTTTATCTTATTCTTTAATATTTTTATTAATATCATTATTATAATTATTTTTATCATTATTGATATTATTTTATGAGTTATTGTTATTATTATCATCAAACCATAATTATTAACACCATAAGCTCTATAACCATTACAATAAATTATAATTGTAATTATCATTATGATTAGTAATGTCACTATTATTACCATAATTATAGAACCTAAAATTATTATTATTATTGATAAACAATAAAAACTATTATTTACTCCAAAGAATAAAAAAAAACCTAAAACATTTAAAAAAAGATCAAACAAAAAAATAAAGTACATGAAAAAAAAATTATTAGCTTAAAAAAATCATTTGAATTGAAGAATAAATAAAAAAAAAGAAATGGAAAAAAAGAAGTATCAATTTTCATATGATCACCAACACAAATTAATATTTAAGGACTAAATTGAATAAAAACATAACCTCAACAAAAGAGAAAATTAGAAGCCAAAACTAAGAGCATATACATATAAACATGGACAAAATATAGGGACTATTTCAGAAGGATAGAAAAAATTCAAGGAATTACAATCAAATAAAAAATTAAGAGAATAAAGGCCAAAATGGAAAAACAAATGATCAATTTTAGTCGAATGACTAAATTGAAAAAAAAATATAAACTTCAATATCAAAAAAATTAAGGGATTTAAAACCAAACCTAAAATTAAAAGAATACGAACCGAAATAAAAGCCAAATTTATACTCAATTTCAATTGAAGGACAAAATTGAAACAAATAAAAAGTTTTATAGCAGAAACAAGGACCAAACAAAACCATCAAAAGAGGAAGGACTGAATTGAAGACACCATAAATCAAGGGGAGTTTCGTGTAATATAGGGGGGAGTTTTGTGCAATATAGGCTGCAGGAGGGAGAAAAGGAAAAAAAAGAACAACCATCCACCGTCATTTTTTCGGCCTTTGTGAGATAACATGTGCACCACTATATAGAAGCGGACATGGTGGTTCATCCGGTGAGACGCCGGATAAACATTTTTCACCACTGCATGACGTTGCATGCGCCACTTAAAAGGAGCATGAGGAAGAAACCATCAGCGCGTCTGACCGAGGCGCCAACAATATTCTGTAGAAAAAATAATTAAAAAATGTAAAATTAGCTAAGCATTCCTACAGTCAACTCTTTGATTTTGTCTTTTCTGAGGGCATATCCATATTTGTATTGTTTAGAAACATTTGAAAAACCAGAAACACCCCACAACAACTTTTCTTTTTTATCTTATTTGAGCGTAATATGGTTATATAATTGTTCACAGCAGTGTAAAAAATCAAAAATACTCCCGGGTAGTCAACTGTTTATTATTTGCTAACAAGGATAAAAACATAGTTTTATTCTACAAAAAACTCGAAAAGACTCAAATAATCCTAAACAATTAGAGAATATCAATCGGTCCCATGGAAAAGTGAATACAGCCCCTAACACCAAGACTTAAATTTTAACGCACTGATGGGCAAAACAATAATTATAAAAGTAATTTGTGTCTACTAGTAGAATGAAAAGCCTACAGAGTATTTTTTTTTTTTTAGTTTCACTTTCCTTTTCCTTTTGTATTATTGGTAAGGGTTTCTGTGATGTTAAAGAGTTGACAACTGCTAGAGGACGGAGGTTGATGATGTTTCCATAGGGAAGAAAAAAGTGAGGGGAAGCTATTATATTATCGCGGCACAATTTCTTCTCTTTCACTTCTAGTGGCTAGTGTTTAATGATCATAAACAAATGCTACAATGAAAATCTGCCAATATAGGTTGCTTCTATCTACCGATCGAAGAAGAAGCTTAGAAAGTGCACTCCAAGAGAAAGAGATAGGGCTAAAAAGTGTATTGCTTGATTGTTTAGGGCTAGAAAACACATTTAGAAAGGAAATAAATAGGGCTAGAAAACACATTTAGAAAGGAAATAAATAGGGCTAGAAAGTGTATTAGTTGATGATTTATAAAACAAATTGGAAGGTATAAAACAAATTGGAAGGAAAAAAAGGGATAGAAAATGCATTATCTGGTAACTGAGACTAGAAAGCTCACTTGGAAATAAAAAGATAGGACTTACAAATGCATTATCCAAGAAATAAGGGCTTAAAAGTGCATTTAAAAAAAGATATAGGGATCGAAGGCACACTATATGAAAGATGAGGGATCAAAGGCACACTTAAAAAGGAAAAGATAAGGCTTACAGACACACTCAAAAGAAACAAGATAGGGCTCAAAAGAAAGAAATAGGATTCAAATACACATTATATAATAGATGAGGGCTCAAAAACACACTTAAAATAAAAGAGATGAGGCTCGAATACGCTCTATCTAAGATATGAAGGTTCAAAGGTTCAATCAATAGAAAAAATATAAGGCTATAAGGTGTATTATCTAGGAGGTGAAGGCTTAAATGCATACTATAGAGGAAAGAGATAAAGTTCAAAGGCACTCTATCTATGTGATAAAGGCTCAAATATGCACTTAAAAGAAAAGAAATAGGGCTTAAAGGCATACTATCTTAAAGATGAAGGCTTAAATACACCTTTAAAAGAAAAGGATATAGGGTTTAAAGACGTATTATCTAGTAGATGAAGGCTTAAAAAAGCAATCCAAATAAAATAGAAAGGGCTTAAAGGCGTATTACATGAAAGGTGAGGGCTTAAAATCACGCTCAAAGACACATACAAAACAAAAGAGATTGCGCTCAAATGTTCAGTAACTGGTATGTGAGCATTAGAAAGTGTGCTAGAAAAAAATAGATAAGTCCTAGAAGAGTTCAAGGGAAAGGGTGGAATTGTTTTAAAATTGGAATTCAATAAGTAAGGAGTTACCTTTGGAGTGGTCGTCGTTGTCTCAGTTTGAGAAGGAGGAGTAGGTTTCTTCTTGCTACTTAATTTAGTTTCTATCTCTTCTTCTTCCTCCATCTCAACTTGTTTTGACTTGTTTTCTGCAAGTTATTTCCCACTTCGCAACATGATTGCATTAACATTCTTTTTTGGATTCAATGCTTGGGAGGGCAATTTTCCATTCATTTGTGTTTCCATTTTGCCCACACTTGAAGCTATTTGCCCCATTTGTTTCTCCAAGTTGTGAATACTTGACCTTGTTTCCTGTTGAAAAGACATGACATTTTGCTGCAAGGTCACAGTGTTAGAAGCCAAAGTTTTCTTCATCTCACGAAGATCATCACTGGATGATGACCCCATAACAATGGAGTTGGTGGACGAAGGGGGTTGTCTCGCTTGATAATTTTGCTGGGGTTGTAGTTGAAATCCATGGTAATGGAATTGTCTCCCTTGATTACCTTGTTGAGGTGGGTTCCCGTAGCGGAAGTTGGGATGATCTCTCTATCCGGGATTGTACGTGGTAGAAAAGGGATCATATTTAAGCTGGGGTTGTCCATTGAATGTTCCATCAACCGCATTCGCTTGCTCAATGTAATCTTCTTGCATTGTTGGGCACATATCTGTAGCATGTCCTTGTAGTGAGTATATGCTACAAACTTTTACCTGTTGTACATTTCCACAAGCCAAAGAACGCATAAGAGAAGTAAGATCATTAACTTTATTCTCAAGGTTAGAAATACTTACCCCATTCACTCATTTGTTTGAGAAGTCTCCACGAGTGCCAAATTGTTTTGAGTTGGCTGCCATGTTTGAGATTAATTGGCGTGCAACATCGGGTGTCTTATCTACCAATGCCCCTCCACTTGCAACATCAATGATACTACAGTCAGTAGGTATCAATCCTTCATAAAACTATTAAATGAGCAGTTGATCAGGTATTTGATGATGAGCGCATTGGATGCATAATAGCTCAAATCTTTTCCAATACTCAGTGAGTGTTTCTCCATGAGATAGTCGAATCCCACATATTTCTTTTCTTATGTTGGCAACTCGAGATGCTGGGAAATATATTTCAAGGAAGATCGTCTTCAGTCATTCCAAGTGTCAATGGAACCTGGGAGAATAGAAAAAAGCCATGCCTTCGCTACCCCTTTTAAAGAGAAAGGAAAAGCTTTCAACTTAACTTGTTCCTCTTCAATTCCATTCGGTTTCATGCCAACACAAACCATGTGAAACTCCTTGAGATGAGTGTGGATCTTCTCCTGAAAGACCATTGAATGTTGGCAGCAAATGTATAAAACCAGATTTAAGTTCAAAGTTCACATTACTGACTATGTTTATGCACAATGGTTGGTTTTCCACGTTAGGAGCAGCAAGCTCCTTAAGTGTTTGTTGTCATGCAACAACCATGATGTTGACGCAAGCTTCCTTTAATAACCTGCGTAAAGTGTTTTCTATTTCGAGATCAACCTGCACTTGATGACTTTGATTAGCAGAATAGGTTACAGGCATAAATCGCAAAGAAAACTCAAAAGAAATCAAGCACACAAGAGATTGAAAACAACGCAATCGGCAATAGGATCCTACGCTAGAAAACTAAAAGTGTCCAGAAACCTTAGAAAATGATAGAATTTGGCCTGGATAAGGTGGGGATAGTGGCCATAAGGAACTAGTTCTTCTCATAACGTTGTTTTCCTTCAGGAAACAAAAGACCAATACCTAATTCCACCAAAAATTCTGTTTTGAACAGTACCGCCTCTAACACAAATATGTTTTCTCTTTTTTTTTTCTTTTTTTTTTGGTATTTTTTTATTAGAATAAATAAAAATCACAGTAAGTAGAATAAATCACAGCATAACACAAGAACACAAGAATCAACTAAAATCACGTCCCCGGCAACGGCGCCAAAATTTGTTGCGATGTCGCGGTCGCACAAATTAATTACCCTAGCTTAAAACAAATCAAACAAGATAGTATAGAGCAAGCAAGGGGTTGGTCCCACGAGGATGATTTAGTTCAGATTTTCTTGCTATATGTTATGCAATTGGGGGGGATAGAAGTTGTCTAAGCTAGGCTTAAGCAAACTAAGCAAAAATTATATAAAACTGAAATTTATCAATAAAGTAAACCTTGGTCGCAAATCAACATCCAACTACAGAAATCAGAACTGATCATGGAAACGACACATCAATTTATATTCTGAATATTTATCTCTTCTTAAAATTAATTCGTTAACGGATCCGCCGTATAAATTACCCTAGCCATAAAACAATCACAGTGTCCGCACTAGTAATTTGATTCAATGGCTGCATTAAAATCTAGATAAATTGATCAATTAAGAAATATAATTGTCCACAATATATGTTTAGTTCAATTGAATGTTCTCCCTACGATTAATAACATAGATCCGCTACAATTATTAACTTAATTGTTTCATAAGTTCATATACCACAACTCCGGTTTTGATATCAAACTTAGCAATCGATTGTCTATAATAATAACTTTGAGTCCGCTCTTAGCAATGAAATAAAAAATAATAGGAAAATAAGCATAGGAGAACAAACATATTCATCATATAAACTGAAAAATTGAGGTAAAAATAGATCTCACAGTTCTTGAAATCTGAAGGTTTTCGTGTCCTTGCAACCAAACAAAAGAGTCTAGCCTTGCATGTTTTTTGAACAACTAAATAAAAAGATGGAAGAAAACATGATTTAGGGTTTGGAGGAGGAAGATTTGTGTTTTGTTTCCTGCTGGCGGAAACTTCCTTGCTCCTCTCTTCTTTTATATATGCTTAGAAACCCTAATATCTATTTTACAAAATAGTCTTTCCTTAAGTTGACAGAATTTAGTTATCCCTTGTAAAATTCATATCGCCTTCATATCACATCGTTTTGAGCTTCCATTTGGAGTGTGTATAGGTCTTTGAGTTCTGAATCCAGGCAAATTGAGTTTGCATCAATCGGACTTCTGTAGCTTGAGATATTGAAGTTGGAATGGACAAAGGTCGATATCGGCAGATTGCAAGATTGATTTTGAAGGCTGCGATTTCCATGTTCTTCCTTATTTTATTTCTTTTTCCTTAGCTTTCCATAAATTTATGGATGTTAGCTTTTGAATGTCACTAGAATCACTTCATTTCGATCTCTAGAGCTTCCGCTCTGCACAAAACACCGACTGAAGGTCAAATCTGTCAATCAGCTCCAATTACCTCTTTTTTGCATCTTTCATCCAAAAATGCCTTCAAAACATAAAACAAAGAATATCAAGACATTTTATACACAAAACATATGCAAAACACTAGGTAAATATGGATGAAACTATCAAATAATATGGTCACATCAATAGGGCTCGAAGTCATATTATCTTAAAGATGAAGGCTTAAATACACCTTTAAAAGAAAAGGAAATAGGGTTTAAAGACGCATTATCTAGTAGATAAAGGCTTAAAAAAGCAATCCAAATAAAATAGAAAGGGCTTAAAGGCGTATTACATGAAAGGTGAGGGCTCAAAAACACGCTTAAAGACATATACAAAACAAAAGATATTGCGCTCAAATGTTCATTATCTGGTATGCGAGCATTAGAAAGTGTACTAGAAAAAAATAGATAGGTCTTGCTAGCACACTATCTTTTATATGAGGGATGAAAAGTTCTCTAAAAAATATAAATAAAACTTGTAAAGGAAAATATGATGTTTATGAAATAGTATGAATATACCACGTGACATACCTACAAGTAAATTTTAATGATTTTTGAAATGGTTAAATTGTTATAGGCGACCTATCCAGGTGAAAAATATAAATATTTTTCAAAATAATCTCATTATAATGGTTGACCTGTCCGAATGAGAAATATAAAGATTTCTCAAAATTGTTTCATTGTAATGGGTGACTTACTTGAGCGAAAAATACAAAAAAATTTCAAAATGATCTTATTGTAATGAGTAACCTATCCAGGTGAAAAACATAAAAATTGGATCTTATTGTAATGAACGATCTACTTGGGTGAAAAATACAAAACATTACAAAACGATCTCATTATAATTAAAGTAAATATTATTTTATCACAATTATCATCATCATAACTACCAAAATAATAAATGTTCTTGCCCATGTATGACTATCAAGGCAGCCGACGAGCTATATTTCCTAATCTTTTTCATCACTTGCATCGTAATTTTCTTTGACTTTTTTTTTTTTTAATTTTAAAGCAGCAACTAAGCGAAAGATATGGCTAATGTAATCCCATGAAACACACTTGCCTTCCATAGAAGCTGTGGTGAGTGTCCTTCATTCACACTTGTCGACCAATCGCTGACATAGACTGGAGAGAGAGGGAGAGAGAGGGAGAGAGGCAGGGAGAGAGAGGTAGGTGAGAGGTTTGACTTCGATGGAAACTGCATGAACCAATGGGTTTGGTTTCTTGAATGTGAGATGGGCATGCTCTGATCCGCTACTTCCCTTTCTACTTACCACATCTACAACAAGCCATCTTAGCTACCTCTCTCACCACTACTTCCACCAAACTTTCTCTGCTCCTATATTTATTACGCTCAGACACGCCACACAGAACTGGAATTTGGTGAGTGTTCTGCGTTAGATACATTGATCACGCGAACAAACTCCCTTTCATCTCAAGAATTATGATGTCCGTGGCCACGGTTGAGCCCACGAAACCCGAAATACCTCCTCCACAGAGCCAAAACGCGCCATCCTCCGATGAAACTGATCATGTTTTCAGATCCAAACTGCCAGATATACCCATCTCGAACCACCTTCCTCTGCACACATACTGCTTTGAAAACCTCTCTGACTTCTCCGACAGGCCATGCTTGATCTCGGGTTCCACGGGGAAAACCTATTCTTTTGCCGAAACCCACCTCGTATCTCGTAAGGTCGCGGCTGGTTTATCCAAACTGGGCATCAAGAAAGGCGATGTAATCATGACCCTGCTTCAAAACTGCCCGGAATTCATCTTCTCCTTCGTGGGTGCTTCCATGATTGGTGCAGTCACAACCACCGCGAACCCTTTCTACACTCCCAGTGAAATATTCAAGCAGTTCTCTGCTTCTCGCGCGAAACTGATTATCACCCAGTCTCAATATGTGACCAAGCTAAGAGATAGTGATTGCTGTGAAAACAGCAAAACCCCGGGGGAAGATTTCGTAGTAATCACCATTGATGACCCACCAGAGAACTGTCTGCATTTCACCGTGCTTGCTGAGGCTAACGAGAGTGAGATGCCAACAGTTTCAATCCATCCGGACGATCCTGTGGCATTGCCGTTCTCTTCAGGGACAACAGGGCTCCCCAAAGGAGTGATTCTGACTCACAAGAGCTTGGTGACAAGTGTGGCTCAGCAAGTTGATGGGGAGAACCCAAATCTATACCTGAAGCAAGACGATGTCGTTTTATGCGTTCTACCTCTGTTTCACATCTTTTCATTGAACAGCGTGTTGTTATGCTCACTGAGAGCCGGTTCTGCTGTCCTTTTGATGCAAAAGTTTGAGATGGGATCACTGCTGGAGCTCATTCAGAAACACAATATCTCAGTCGCGGCGGTGGTGCCACCACTGGTGCTGGCGTTGGCCAAGAACCCGATGGTGGCGAACTTCGACTTGAGCTCGATCAGGATAGTGCTATCCGGGGCTGCGCCACTGGGGAAGGAGCTCGAGGAGGCGCTCAGGAACAGGATTCCTCAGGCCGTCCTGGGACAGGTTAGTGTTAGCTCTTTTGCCCTAATTAATGAAAGTTTTCATGAACATCCATGGCATGCATGCATATTGATGAGGATGGTGTGGTGCGCGCGTTTTCATGCTGCTAAAATGTATGGGAAGGGCAGGGGGGAATCACTATTTCTGAGTTAATATTTCTTTAATATCAGTATATTAAAATTAAAAAAAAAAAACACGTTCATAAATTATTATTACCAAAAAAAAAAATAAGACCTTAATTACCGAGGTGTCACTGGAGGACTCTTACCTCTTTTCATATCTAGTAAAAATCTGACACGTGGAATAAGATTTAAAAATAAATCACAAATTAAAATGAATGGACGCGGATGAAAGAAATGTCAGAGACTTGAATCAAATTTCTTATTATCAAGAGTTCATGGTTGGGTTTTTATTTTTATTATTTTCTTAGAAGAATAATTATTTATGTGGACTGCCCTCGTAATTGATATGGACACGTCACACTGTACAGGTAGACATATCACACACTATTGAGTAGATATAAATATTTTCATGTAACGGGAAAAAAATAAAAATAAAAAACCAATAATTTAACAATTTCTCGCTTGATTATGACCGGAACCGGTGAACGGTGGTTACATGTCTAGATCTTAGATCTGATAACGAAGAGAGAGAAAATGGAGGCAGAAATATCCGAGCCAATAAAAATTGTATTTAAATTAAAGGCATCAGACGTGGCAAGATTTGATCCATTGATTTGACCAAACTATTTGTACGGGTCAAGAAATCCAATTGTGCGGCCCGTAATGACAACCAGCTAGCCTCGGCACTCTGGGTTATGTCCTGGATTGAAGTAGGACACCATCTTAATGGCTATTTTAATATTTTGATTTTGAATGTTTTCTGAAATATTTTTAATTTTTAAAAATTTATTTTTTTATATTAAGACGTCAAGAAACTAAATAAATTAATTTATAAATATTTTTTTTCAAGTGCTTTTAAAACACAATAAAAGTAATTTAAACTTTATAATTAAATAATTTTAATGGACTCTGATTTTTTTGTTTGTTATTAAATTATTTTTATTTAACGAGCTGAAAGTGATTAAGAATTTGAACTTAGAAAGTGTGGTGAATGTAATATATATTATTTTTTTATGAGTCTTATCATGATTCGATAATTTGACTTGGAAACTAATGATCTAGAATTGAGTTTAAAGTTAGACCATACAAGTACTTGACATGATCATAACTCTATTTTGACATTGACATGAAAAACAAAAAAGGAAAAACATAGTGGATATTCAATTTAAAATAAGAAAAATTATATATATGTAAGTGGTGGGATTTAGTGTCTTGGAAGAATAGTTGAGATTATTTTTTAAAGTGATTTTCGTCCAAAAATATATGATTGTGAGTATATATGCCTGTTTATGAGTATGATTGACATTGCTTTTGAAAATATTTTTTGTTTAAAAATATATCAAAATAATATATTTTTTATTTTTTTAACATTATTTTGTGTATCAGCACTTGAAAACGATCTAAAAAAACCAAAAATTCAATTTTTTTTTCAAAAGTGTTTTTGAAACACAGTGTTAAACACTCTGTTAATAGAAATTCTTCCTTAAACATAAGACTATCGTCCTCCAAGGGACTGCATTTTAGACTTTATCAAAAAAAAAAAAATCGACAAAGGGATTTTGATTATATTTGAAGAATTTATGACAGTGTACGAGAAGTGAAGTAAAATATTCGTAGCGTAGACGAGCCATTATTTCTCATATGCATGCATGCACGCACGTGAGGAAAGTCTTGATGAGGGCTTGCACATGACCAGGGTTACGGGATGACAGAGGCCGGGCCAGTGCTATCGATGTGCTTAGCATTTTCAAAGCAACCCCTCCCGACCAAATCTGGATCATGCGGAACAGTGGTTCGAAATGCGGAGCTCAAGGTCATTGACCCTGAAACCGGTCGCTCTCTTGGTCGCAACCAGCCTGGTGAAATCTGCATCCGTGGGTCCCAAATCATGAAAGGTTCAGTGATATCTCCACTCTCGGCTTGATATGTCAGAAACACAATTAATTATATCATTCTTTTGTAGGAGAGGCAATGTCATAATGCCATCTACAGTGTACTCTCTGCAAATGGTGCAACCCCTTGAAAATATATGTATTTTCTGAGGTTCATCCATTAAACATACGAGAGTTTCGGGCCCTGTAGACGAAAAGGACCTGAATTTCGAGTTTTTAATTTCGACTGATAATGGCCTGAAATCTTTTGATGGGGTGCAGGATATCTGAATGACGCGGAAGCCACGGCAAACATCATAGACGTTGAGGGCTGGCTCCACACCGGAGATATAGGTTATGTCGACGACGACGACGAGATTTTCATTGTTGATAGAGTGAAGGAAATCATCAAATTCAAGGGCTTCCAGGCATGTCTGACATTAATTGTGGCCATTGATTGTTAAGAAAAAAAGAAATTTACAAGTCTTCTAACAAGTATATATGCTCCATGATCTATGGTCAGGTGCCGCCGGCGGAGCTGGAGGCTCTCCTTGTGAGCCACCCATCCATCACGGATGCAGCCGTTGTTCCGTAAGCACAATCAAACCCCTCATCGTATATTTGTCTCATCTTTCTTAATCTAGTAAGAAACAGGAAGGTGTTATTCTATCATGTTTTTCGTTGATGTGGTGGATATCATGTTTTCTGTCGAAAATCCGATGGAAACAACAGGCAAAAGGACGATGTTGCTGGTGAAGTTCCGGTGGCGTTTGTGGTTCGCGCGAATGATTTAGACCTCAGTGAAGAGGCTGTGAAAGACTACGTCGCAAAACAGGTAATCCTAACACTGAACTGCATCTGAATGGGTGTTCTTCAATCTTTAATTAGCTAAAATCACAGGCAATCCTTTCGTTTTTTCAAACAGGTGGTGTTCTACAAGAAACTGCACAAGGTGTTCTTCGTTCATTCTATTCCCAAATCGGCTTCTGGGAAGATTTTAAGAAAAGACCTCAGAGCCAAGCTTGCCACAGCCACCACCATTTCCTAGAATTCATCATTAATTTGTGCTGTGTTTCACTCATTTGGTTGCAATAAAGTTGCTACAAACCCATCATTCTGTTTTCAATTTAACTGTAAAATTTGCCCCTTCTTTGCTCGGGATGTAATTTTTTTATGTTCCTAATAAGCAAACTTCTGCATGGATTGTATCATAAAACCGATCAAATTCAAATTCAAATTCAGCCCGTCTGGTTTGATAACCCCATGGTTATTCTGGATGTATCTTTGATTTGAATCTTTACAATTTTGTATGTCTGTACGGGCCAGTTCAGCAAAATATTCTTGTTTTCATGGCGGCTATTTCAGTCACCCATCGCTGCTTATACATTCCAAATCCTTTGGGTTTTGACGATGATCTTGTTAGAGAATAATATAAGTCATATTATGGAGTCTCGTCTAATAGGTTAAATTTTTAGGTAAAATAATTCTTTGATATAGTATCAGAGCCTTATTAACCTAGCAATTATAAGTTTAAATCTCACCATTTAACTATATTTGAATCGGATTACACATATTTCGACTAAATTTTTAAGCTCTTGTGTGTATATCTATAGAAATTACACGCACAAGAACAAGATAAGTTATTAGTTTTTCCACCAAGAGCATACCTTCATTTAATCAAATGAGAATAATATAGACGTGGAGTGTATATTCAGACACCATCAAGGGCGTTTGGTACAAAGTTATTGATCCCGTCCCGTTCCGGCCGGAACGGCCGGAACGGCCGGAACGGCCCGTCCCGTTGCAAAATCCGGGACAAAACGGCGACGTTTTTGTCCCGGCCAGATCCGGCAATTTCGGCCGGATTCCGGCCGGAACGCCCCGGTTCCGTACCGGGAGTACCGTTCCGGGTTCATCAAAACGACGTCGTTTCATATATCCTTAAAAAAAAACTTAAACCTCTTTCAGAAAACCATGAAACTTGGAAAGAGGCTGCTTTGATGTCGAAGGCTGAAGCTTAGTTTTGGAACATTGTGAGTAGAAGCAAGCTGACATCTCTAGATAGTAGCTACAAATCACAGCGATAGAAACATCACAAACACAATCAGACTGAAAATTGCAGGCCAAGCTAGATGATTGAAACAGAGAAGATCCCAGAGTTTGGAGCTTGAAGGGAGAAATGGAAAGAAAAGAAAAGGGTGTGGAGAGAGAAGGGAAAGGCAAAAAGATAGTTGACCGTTGGTTGGAACTTGGATTATCCAAGTTGGATATGCTGCGGATGATGAGGAAGTGAGGCTGTGAGGGTAGAAGAAGAAGATAGCCGACAGTGTTAGGGTTTTAATGTTTTATAACGTGGGCTTCCGGAAAATGGGCTAAATATCACGGCCAGACCAATTTGTAGCCCATTCGTCTAGGGCTTAGTTTATTATGCATATTTATAAACAGGTCTTGAACAAGATCTTTTTTTTTTAAGAAAAAAACTTTAAGTTTTATTTCAATTAATAACAGAGCATAACTAGTTTTGGAATTTTAGAGATGTTTTTAATTTTGAGATTATATTTGTATTGTATAATTTAAAGTTTATTTATCTTGAATTTAAATTATACTTGTTAAATTAATATTTTATTTTTTTCATATATATAATTAAATAAAAATGAACAGTACAAAACCGGAACGGTACCCGGAACGGTACCGAAACCGGGACGTCCCGTTCCAAACACAAATCCGGAACCGGGACCGGGACGGGATCAATAACTATGGTTTGGTAGCGTGGTGTGTACGGTGGTTTGAAAAAAGTTGTAAAAGCAGAAAAATTTTAGTGGACCCCAGTTTTAAAAATTTGCGAAGCTGCTTTTCATAGTCGTCGGTTCTCATCCTCTGCTCTGTATGGCACACGATCCAGCTCCGGGTTTGTGAAACCCATCTGCTCTCCCTCACCCTCCTGAAAGAAGATTCTAGCGGACAGTTTTCTTTTTTGTTTCAGATGATACTTTACTATATATTGTTCTGGGATCATAAAAGCCTTCACGTATAAATTTATAGTTCGTGATGAAATTACAAGTAATTTGATGGGAGAATAAAAACAAATATCTAATTTACTTGAATTATTAATTACATTTTATTATTACAATTATTATATATTTAAAAAATAATATATACACACACACACACACACACACACACACACACACACACATACTTTAAAGTAATTTCACAAGTTGAAAGCAATATGAAAAGTCTGGTAACCAAACACTTGAAACTGGTTTTCATTAACCTCAAACTCAACCACAGTTTTAACCAAACACTTCAAAACTTATTTTGAATCATAGTTACAGTGATTTTTATGAAACTGTTTTTTTTAAATCTCAACCATAAAAGTAAAAACAAACACACAGTGCAACTCTCTCGATATCTCTTGTATACCCTAAGCAAAATATTCGAACAAATTTTACATCTTTGACCTCTTTATATAACATCATAGAGACCTCACTTCTTCCTTTTGCATTTGTACTCGTGGTTCTTTTGCTTGACATAATCACTCGGTTAATGTGTCACAAATCACTGTTTATTTTTTATTTATTAATATAGATGTTTCACCAAACTTATTCATACCTCGACTGATCTCACGAGTTTTAAAATTAATTGTTTATCCTTTTTAATTTCAATAAAACTAGATTTAACAATGCTAGTATATTGATCATAAAAAAACACCAATCACATGATAAACATATATAAAAGTGAAAAATAAGTTTTTTTGTTAGAAAAACAGTAGGGTTAGATCAATGTATCTAAATTAATCACCCCTATATATTGAATTCTCTTATGTGGATTACAATCGTTGTATAAATGTATGAATAAATTAAGCAAACAAGTTTCAAAAACACTTAGAAAATATTTTCAACAATAAAACAGCCTAGACCATGTTCTTATTATGATAGTATTGAAGTATTTGGCACAGCAAAATGTTATTGACACTCACCCTTGTCACCTGACAAGCCAGTAGGCTTTAACAAGATGATAATTTATCCTTTTTTGACATTGCATTATAAAAAAAAAAAAAAATTTTATTTTTATTTTAAATTAATTTTTTTTAATATCATTTTCTGATATCAAAATAATTTTATAAAAATAAAAAAAAAAAAACATCATTCTAATAATACTTTTCTGAACGAAAATCATATTTAAAAATTAATTTCCACCATACTCTTAAACAATATATTAACAGCTAAAAGTACATCCCCTTCAATTCCCAAGCCAACCTAATGTACATTTACCATTCCGTGACCTATAAATATAACTGTGTAATGTGTACAAGCAAGGAAGAACACAGTCCCATAGGCATACCAAAAACATCTGGGCATATCAATTAAAAGAAAAAAATTGTAATCGGTAATCAATAATTTATTTTCTTAATATTTATTATTCTTTTTCTAAAAAAATAAAAAATTGTGCTCAAAGATTTCCAAATAACGCCACCTTGCAGGTAGGAGCAGTCAGTAATAGCAAAATACAAGAAACAAAAAATAAGTTGAATCATCAATGCACCTTAAGCTCCTTGATGAAAGAATCTTACCATGCATTACATTATCAGCATCTACGGACAAAACTGATACCTGTCTGTCGTTTTACAGAGAAAGAGACTATTCTCATCTGATAAATAATACTAACTTTACAGTACTGCATTTTCCCATTTCTTCCAGAATTGAAAATTTTCCACTGGTAAATTCAAACATAGATGAACGCATACTAAACTACACTTGCATCATCTTTAGAGCCAGTGTTGCCTTGGGAATTTCCTTCTCATGCAGCTGAAGACCCACATCCTTGCCAAGAAAACCAAGAGCACCGCCATGGGTGAAGAGATATCGTCTGCCGTCAACGTAAAAAACGTTATTGAGGGGAGCACAAATGCCGTAATTCGTCCCAGGATTATAAGGCACAGAATACAGATCATCATGTGCCATACCTAGGCTATAACTACATTGGCGGTGTACTCTGATGAACAAATCCTTGATCACAGTTTCAAAACTCAGTTTCAACTTTTTAAGCTGAAGGAGCTCTACATGTACACAAACCATGTGCAATTTGCTCGTATTTTCTCCTCATTGAAGTTTTTTGGCATCTCTCCGAATCCCCCGTCTTCATAGTTCATATAGCTGAGAGCTCTATACAAGGTTTCGCAACCACATAACACTTGTTCATCAGCAGTCTTTATCAACATCACAACTCTATAGCATTGCTCACTGTCAAATAGTACCTTGGTCGGTTGCCCGGGATACGTGGCTGGGGAGTTGTATCTTCAATCCAACTTCAAGCTCATCAAGGAACAAGATCCTCAAATTCTTCATTGATTCAAAAACAACTTCAGCTTCGAGTTTCTTTCCAGCTGACTTGTACAAATGCACAGCTGCACTCATTATAAATCTGTCTGCTTTTACTGACTCCCTGATCTGTTCAAAAAATTTGATGCCTTTTTCCACATGTCCATAGTCCATGTAACCTCTAAGCATAGCCCGACAGCAGGGAAGGTCTGGATTTAAACCAGCCGATAATAGCTCCATATACACCCTTTCTGCTTCGATCATGAGACCAGCCTTTACAAGAGCATAGAGCAAATGCTTAAAATGGGCACAAGAAGGAGGGATGCCTTTCTTCCGCATGGCATTTATTGTTTCCTCTGCCTCCAAGCATTTTGAACTCTCTGAATAAGCTTGAACAAGGGAGAGGTACGTGGACGAGTCTGGTGGACAACCATCTCTCTCCATAGCTTTGAATAGGTCTTCAACTTCATGATAAAGCCCTGACATGGCATATACTTTGACCATTATATTGTAGCTAACCTGCAATTCCCCAGGAAGGATAAGAAGCAAGTCTTTCATTCATTTAATAATAATTTGGAAACACATACAACTTGATGGAGAAATTTAGTTATATTACTACTTGTACTCCAAGATTAAGCATTCTAACATCACAAACAGGAATATCTTTTCTTAAATGAATGTTACATATCACCAAAATTATCACCATAAAGTGGGTAATACACACTCCCGTGCCAAAAACATACCCATTCTAAGCATTATCTGGAAAAGAAAAAATATTTTTAAAAAATATATATAGTAATTTTCATGCAGAGCCACAGGAAAATTATAACAAACAAGTAATATATATAGTAATTTTCATGCAGAGCGATAGGAAATTATAACAAACAAATATATTTGATAGATATTACTAATACATGGTGTTCATTTCTCTTTGTGAAATTTCAGAAAATAATCTGTAAAGTTTTGGCAGCGCATATATATATGAGCATTACCACCCCAGGTTTTATCCCCTCTTCCTGCATTTTGGCAAACAGGAGAGATGCTTCATGTCTCTTACCTACAAAGTAAAAAAAATAGTGATGTCATGGAATATGTTGAGCAATGAAGAGACATGGCTGCTACCACAATAAATCTACTGATACGAGAAGATGTGAATCAGACACCTCTAATGCAATAAGCATTAGATTGGCGATGAATAAATGAACTGAATATATCCTTGCTAGTGAATATGCGCTTTAAAAAATGATCAGTAGAAGGCATATATATGCTATAAAACAGTGATGCTCTGTTGGTGTGCTGATTCTTAACCATATACTAAGGCAAAAGAGGACAAGAATCACCACTTCATTCTAGTGCAATTACTATTTTGGGACACATTGTATCCTCAAGTTTCTGTGGTTTGTTCATGACAACTGTCAGCTGACCAATAAAAAGTGGTGTCATCAAAATTTGACAGAGGGAGATGGCGTATCCACAATTTTCTTTGGCTTATTGTTTACAACTGTCTAGTGATCAATGAGCAGCAGTAACATGGAAATATGACAGGCTCTTCCTACTATTCATGGAGTCAGGTGTAATTTAATCATGTGTTGACAGACAGATATAATGTAAATGGGGCAGGCATGTTTGGTTGAATCTGGTGTATGGAGAATATGGGGAGATTTTCTTCAAATGGCTCACCGTGGATCATGCAGAATTCAAATATGGTTGTGGACACCATCACCATTACTCGAGAGAGAAATGCTACATATAGGACCCAGAGAAAAGTAGGGGAGGCTCTATCCTATTTTGAACTAGGTTAAGCTCAATACTAATGAGCAAGTAGAGTGCTGAGGCATTGGTTTGACAGGTGGCTCAGGAGTTACTATAATGTCAGTTTTTTCCACTATCAAAGCTTAGGACAGTAAGAAGGGGGCTGGAGATAGCCTGGAATGGAGAATTTAAATACATGATTTTACAGGCAGATTTCCTAGTGACTGTACACCTGGACTGGCAAGCCTCGAGCAATGGAAACTTGCTACTTGTGGTTGCAATTTAAGTACTTTACAGGAATTGGAGATCTTGCTCTGTCAAGCATGAAGGGAACTAACTGGTTATCCAACCAAGGGAAGGAGATGGGCAGAAATTGCACTTATTCAGCTTCACTTCCAGTATGCACGACATCTTCATGAAAGACTTCACAGGGACTTGTAATGCCTAGTTTCCTCTCTTTTTTTTCCTTTCTTTGTCAGGCCTAAAACAGAAATAACTCCAGTACTGCAGGAGTACTCACCAGTTCCATCCCCTTAAATCAAGCCATGTGTACTAATTGACAATAACATTGAAAGTTTATATGATTTTCGTTTCCATTTTCATTGATCACATAAATCAAATTAAGTGAATGGGTACATGTGCCTCAATTTAAGGGAATGGAGTACAAAGAGGTGGATAATCCTAGTTATTTCCATCCAAAAACTAGGAGGCCATAACTAACGATCCAGGAGGTTATATATATTGGGGGGAGCAAGATTACGCAGACAGAAATAAGTTACTTTATTAACTTCACAGATTTGTTATCAAATCAGTTATTGCTTTAAGGCATGAACAGGAAAATAATATAATATAGGTGATTATTACCAGCCTTGCCATAATAGTTAATCATATTCATGTATGCCTTTTCATCCAAAGATACACCCAAGCTGCAAGCCATATTGAACACCTCCACAGCCTTATCCAACTTTCGACCACGTCCATATACACTGCATAAATTGTTAAATAGTTTGAGTGGAAAAACAACTCACTGCACAGATGGGCTCAATCATACAGCATTATCAAGATCATTGTTTGGGTAATTTTTTCATCCATCAAGCTCTTACCTAATCATAGTGTTATATGTCTGAATCGATGGAGTGAATCCCAATGACAGCATGTGCTCATAGATGCTGGCTGCAAAATGCAATCTACCTGCAACATTAGGTTTACAGATATTATTGTGTGCTCTTTTCTTCCCTAAACAAATAACAATAGGATGGTCTGTATCAACCTGCTTCTAACATTGCCTTGATAAAAATATTGTACGCCACAGTATCAAGCTCCATCCTGTCCTGAATACTCCTGCAAATAATATTTTCAGCCTCTGGATGTTTACCTGAGGATTAAACAATTTTTACCATTAATCAGCATTGTAGCAGAAGTAGCTTTCTTCTGAATCAACTTTGAGAATTCATTAGCTTTTTAAAGCACTTTTTACTTTGTTCTTTGTTTTCCTTTACTCTTTCCCTTTAATCCATTTCCTCCTGCACTTACAAGTCTCTTCATTTGTTGATTTCTTTAAAATAATTCACAACCAGTCCCTTGATTAATGCTGGCTCAAATATTCCTAATTTCAAGCAATAACCCACCATAAAACGAAATGTATGCAGATTACTCTGCATCTGTTACGTCACAACCATATCAGCTATAACTGCCTTTTTATGAAGTTATAATTACCAGATTATGACAATGAAAGTTGTATAGACCAAAGAAACTATTCTAAAATTACCAATATCAAAGAGGATTGCAACACATGCACATGCATAAAACTGTTACTATCAAAATGTATTGATAAATGCTGGTCTACTAGAGAATTGATAATCATACCAGAATTGGTCAAAGCATTCACAACCATGCCAATACCAACAGCATCCAGATTGTGCCCTCTCTGTACCGCTTCTTTATAAAGTAAGTATGCCTCCTCAAATTTACCACATTTGACACATGCATCAATCATTGAGTTAATTATTGGGTTTCTCAATATTGGAGAATCTGCAACTGCTGTATAGACCTCCTGGGCCTGTTTCAGCTTGTTTTGTCTCCCATATACACTAATCAAAGAAGCAATTGTTTCATCCTCTAGTCTAGAGCCTAGCTTGATTAAGTGACCATTTACTGCCTCTGCTTTGAATAGATCACCTATAGAAAATATTGATATCTCTCAACAAAAAAATTGAATGAAAAGTTGATACCTTCATATAGTAGAATTAACGTATGTAGATGTAAATAGTAAAAATCACAAAAAAAGAGTGAATTTTGTGAGTTACATACCTTCTCTAATAAAGTTGTTTACTAGTTGGCTCACCACAGACAAGCCACTACCAGCCTCAAGTATGAACTTCAGGAATTCTTCTGTCTTGGTGAAATTGCCATTTTCCAAGTATAAACTCAGGATAAGACCCAGAGCCATGGTGTCAGCAGAAACCATAATGTTTTCCAGTTCCTTATTTTCTCCATACATAACCTTAGAAAATGTCTTAAAAAATCTATTATCCTTGAATGATGCATTAGTGCCCATCTCATATACCAATTGTTCAGCATCTTTTAGCATGCCTTCCTTGCAAAATACTTTAATAACTGTATTGAAAAGTTCATCATCAAAATCTAATTGGCCTTTCCTTATTTGGACAATAAAATCCTTGGCCTTTTCAGTCAAGCCAAGTCTAACATATAAATTAATCATGTCACTACAAGAACCAGCATCAGGACATCCAATCTTCGATAGAGCTTGAAATGTAGCTTCAGCAGAGTCCAAATCTTCTTTCATGCAATAACACTGCAACAACACAATATAAGCAAATCTTGATAACCAGATGTTTCTAGATTTCATCACTTCAATAACACTCAAGGCTTTCTCAAAGTTTCCTGAACTGAGATGCACTTGTGCCATTGCTAAATATGTTTTCTCATTACTCAGTAGACCTGATTGCTCAGTCTCTTCAAATGTTTTTTGTGCATCCTCATAGAGACCAAGTTTGCCAAATATTCTTATAAGCAATCCATATATAACTTCATCAGCTGCGATCTTCTTGCTCTGCATTTGTGTAAAGAGGGAAAGGGCCTTAGAATAGTCTTTGGTCTTGTAATACATAGTCAGAAGTGAAGCACAGGTGAATTTACTAGGAACTATTCTATGAGATCTCATGTCCTCGTACAGTCTCATTGCTTCATGCCAGTTACTGTTTTTGGTACTTATAGTAATAAGCAAGCTATATATTACTTCCTCGGGAACGAGCCCAATGGTCCTCATCTCATTGAAAGTCTTGAAAGCCTCCTCGCGAAGACCTTCCTTGACAAGCGAACTAATAACCACTGTATAAGTAAAATTATTGGGTGCAACCCTTTTTTCAACCATCTGCCTCCACAATACTATAACTTTTCCGTGAAGTGATTTCTTCTGCAATGAAGACAGCATAAAGTTGTAAACTGCAATAGAGACTACAATCCCTCTTTCTTTTATAGCTGAATAAAAAGAAAACATAGCCCTATGGTGTCCCCATCTGGCATAAGAACACAACATGGTGCCGCATGCAACTTCATCCGGTTCACATCCTACTTCAAGCATCTCCAAGAAGGTTTGTTCAGCTAACTTGATCTTTCCAACTTGCCCATATAATCGCAAAAGAATCGTATAGACAATAACGCTCGGATGATAGCTTAACTGTCAAAGAACAATTCTATCATTGCACAAAATCAATTTCCAAAACTTCTTCTGTTGCTAAGAATAAAAGAATGAAGGAAAAAAAACAATGGAATTCTAAGTTCTTAAAGAACATGATTTCAACATCCCATTAAACCATAAACCATTTCACAATCAACTCTAACAAGTTTACGATCAAATTTAAACCAAATAAAACATTAAAACAAGACCCACTTCATTCAACATCTAAAAAGCCCAGAATCACACACATACACAAATAACAAACGAAACCCACCTGCAATTTCATCCAGGAAAAGAAGTCTCTGGCCTCCCTCCACCCTTTCTGCTCTTTTAAAACAACACACATTTCTCTAAAACTCAACTTACCCACAAACCCGCTCATAAGCAACCTCATATCCCTCTCTTCATTTTTCTTGCCTGCCAATCCCCTCACTCTCTTTATAGCTGCCCCAACATGCTTCCCATAAAGATGTCCATTTCTATCATCCTCCAAATACTGCACCATCTGTTCAGGAGTTCTCTTTATCCACTTTGGTGTTTGAGCTTGCGGGCCTTGGTGCTTACGCAACAAGCTCAAGTATCGCGCTTTGGCTATAATTATGCGCCTGGCGTTGTCATCCGATAATGGGTTTTTGGGGTTTCTGGATTTGGGTTTGGGTTTAGATATGTTGTTTCCGTCGCTTAAGGACCAAGGGTCTGGGTGGATTGAGGATTTAATGGGGATTTTGTCGGGGTTTATGGATTTTGGTTTTGGTTTTGTTTTAAAATTAGGAGGGGGAGGGAGAAACGGGGATTCTAGGATGATGATCTTCATTTCACTCTTGTTGCCTCCCTCTCAGTTTTATTTTTTCCCGGGAAAATATGGTTTTCCGGGGAAGTATGTCAATAGGGAGAGATTGGATTTTCCCTCAGGTGACAGTAGAATGACAGTAGATTGGCGCAGGAGCACGGGTTGGAGAGGATAAAGCCTCTTCTTTTACCGTCTCTACGGAAACTACTAGCATTTTAGGAAATAAAAAGAGACTAAATTGAAGAAAAAAATTGAGACCGGAAACAAAAAGTAAAAGAGAAATTCTTTTGTTTGGTTTAAGAGAAACGAGAGATGATTTTTTATTTATTTGTATTTATCGATGGAAAAAAATTCATTTCCTTCACTTTCCCCCAAATTGGGTGCAAAAAATTGAATATCTAAAAGTAAAATGGAAGATTTTTTATTTATTTGTATTTATCGATGGAACAATGTCATCTTCATTTTGGCCTATCCATTCAAGACAATAAATACGGGGAACTTTCCAAATTATGACAAGGGGGCACCATAGAGGAATATCAATGTAAATTTGAGCAATTGGCAACTCGTGCAAGCCCTCTCACTATAGAGCAAGAAGTGGAGATTTTTATTAGTGGGTTACTGGAGTGCATTGTGATTGAGGTAGAATTGCATTGACCTAGAGATTTAATCAGTGTCGTAAGTCTCACCCGGTTATATGAGCGATATAGTGGAGCAAATAGGATCATGGCGCTTTCTTATAAACCATCACCAAATACATCATCAATTCCTTCCCACCAAAGAGCATTCAAAAGACTTAGTTGCACAGAGATGGACGAAAGACGAGCCAAAGGTTTATGCTTCAATTGTGATGAGATCTACAACTGGGGACATCAATACAAGCGTTTGTTCTGGTTAGATGGTGTGGATGAATCCATCCAAGAGATAAATGAAGACCATGAAATGGGAGAAGAGCTTACACCAGAAATATCCTTGCATGCTATTACGGGAGAAAGTTCAGGAGGCAAAACAATGAGAATTCATGGCATCATTAGGAAACATAACTTATTGTTTCTAATTGATTCTGGAAGCACTCATAGCTTCCTGGATTCTAGATGGGTCACCGAATTGGGACTTGTGCACTAAAAGATGGGTTGCAGGTAGTGATTGCAAATGGCAATAAGATCAAAAGCTCAGGTCAGTGTCAACATGTTCCTATTACATTGGGAACTCAATTAATTCACATTGATTTCTACATTTTTACTTTAAATGGAGTTGATGTTGTTTTAGGTGTGAATTGGCTTCAGACATTGGGTCCCATTCTATGGGATTTCAAATCCAAATCCATGGTATTTAAACAGAATGGACAAGTTATGGAATTGAAGGGATCCGACAGCCCACATTCTACTACAACTGTACAACTTCAAGCGGCAGAAATGGAGCCTTCGGTAGATATGACCCTCAATAATCTTTTGACTTAATTTGATGTTTTCTTTCAATAACCATATGGACTTCCTCCTGTAAGATCATATGATCATCGCATCATTTTAGAGCCAGAAACACATTCTGTCATTGTGCAGCCATACAGATATCATTATGCACAAAAAGATGAAATAGAAAGGCAATGCAAGGATATCTTAGAGCGTGGCATCATCAAATCTAGTCAATCTCCTTATTTATCGTGAGTGCTATGGTCACTAAGGCAGAAAACACATGGCAATTATGCATCGATTGCAAAGCCTTGAATTTTAAGACCATCAAAGATAAATTTTCTACACCAATAATTGATGAGTTATTGGAGGAATTGCACAAAGCAAAATACTTCACAAAACATGATTTGCGCTCCGGGTATCATCAAATCATAACGAATCCATTAGTCGTGGAGAAGACTGCATTTTGCACACACCACGACCACTTTGAGTTCTTCGTGATGCCTTTCGGCCTCACCAAGGCACCTAACACATTCCAAGCTTTGATGAATGAGGTAATCCAGCTATACCTACATAAATTTGTTCTGATATTTTTTTTTATGATATTCTTGTCTACAATCATTCCTGGGCAAATCATTTAGCCCACTTGCGGCTGGTCTTTGATATCCTTACTACCCAATGATTATTTCTAAAGTGATCCAAGTGTTACATTGCATAATGCCAAGTCTCCTACCTTGGCCATATTATATCATGGGACGGGGTTGTTGCAGATAAAAGCAAAATTGCAGCCATGCTTGACTAGCCAAAGTCGATTACTGTGAAAGGGTTAATAGGATTTTTGGGTCTTACAGGCTATTACCAAAAATTTGTACAAAATTATGGCACCATTGCAGGTCCCCTTACAGCCATGTTACGCCGAGATTCCTTCAACTAGACAGAGGATGCAACCCAGGCCTTTGAGCACTTGAAAATTGCTATGACTTGTGTCGCAACGGTGTTTTTTTCGCGCATTGCGCCCCGACATTCCTGGATTTGGGAGACAACTGCGCGCGGTGAAAATGAAATGTTTTATAGTCGTAAAAATTACAACTATAATTATTAGGAGTTGTCACCTAGTATTAAGTTTACTAGGAAACCTATTGGTTTGCGAGAGTCTAGGTAAGGGAACTTGTTGTGCAAGAGGAAGACGCATCACCCTAGTACACCCTACCTAAGGTAAGTTGCATTGTTGTTTGATTGTTTTTCTAAGTTAAAAAATTTTACATTGCATTTTCAAAAACCATTTTTTTGTCTGCAGGTGTACTTTACAATGTAATCTTACACCGTAGTAAAAACTTTTTTTATCTATGAGTGTACTTTACAATGTAGTTTTACACACCGATAGTTAAAACAAATTATTTTTTTTGATATTTTGGCCAAATTCCAACGGATAATCGTAAATCGGTTACGATATCCAATTTTTGTTTTAAAATATGAGAAAGATGCAACATATTTTTTTACGAAAAATATGATGGGAAAAACCTTAGAATCCGGTTGTATGCACGAAAAGAACACTTTTTTTAATGTAATTTTTGTTTTTTTGCTTTTTTAAAATAAAAATAAAATAATATAAAAAAAATCAAGTCGGGGTGGGCCAAGGGCCCAACACTTCTGGGTTGGACTCGGCCCAGCTAACTGGATTGGGCGGCGGGCAACCGAACCCAAAAATTAAAAAAAAGGATATTGGGTTGTTGAAGACACGTGAACAGTAAGTGAATTATACTGTTCACATGTTACGTGAATAGTAAAATGGAGGGTGGTCGACGATGACAGGAGGCTCACCTGCCACTACCTCTCGGTAGAGGAGGTTGAGGTGATTGGAGGAGGCGTTGGAAGCTATCGGGTTTATGGTGCTGCCACTGCTACCGTCTTTGGTGCTTCGCTAGAGACCGTGGTTGGGTTGTTGGTGTTGAGGGGGAAGCTTCCAGTGGTGATGAGGGTGGTGTTAGGTGGTCGGCCAACCGTTACTGGTGGAGGGAGAGAGCTGTCGAGCGACTGGTTTTAGAGAGAGAGGGAGGGGTTGTCAAACCGGGAGAGAGAGAGAGAACTGGTGGCAAAGGATATTTGTGTGATATCTTATGTTTTGGTTGCCTTTTATTTGCCAAAATTCTCTTGTAAATTCCTTGTAACTTTCCTTCTCTCTGCGTATTTTCTCTTTCTCTGTTACGTAAAAAATTTTCTTGTTGCCTCCCCCCCTGTGCATGGTTTGTTTCTCACTTTTTAAAGGCATAACTTGCCTGTATCGGTGGCAACTCCTGTGATTGGTGGCGGCGGCATGGTGGCCTGTCAGCAATGACATGCCTGCAGTGGTGGCTTATTGGTGTTGGTGCAAGCAGCCTGTCAACAGGAAGTACAAGTAAAGGTATGCGGCGGGACTGATTTTTGGGAGAAGGTGGAAGTGCACCCCCAATTTGTAATTGTTCTAATTGCACCTCCAATTAAATTTAAACTTGTAATTTTATGCAATTGCATCCCCGTTAGAATTTCAACTACAACCTTGACTTTGCGTGCTTTTTTTATTTTGGTCCTTGGTTTCTGATTCCATTAAACTCTTAATTGTTTTCAATTTGACCTCTGACTTTGCACAATTGGCTTGGAAAAATTCAATTAGGCCTTTGAAAATTCAAATCTTCTCAATTGAGCCTGAATTAAGCTCAAGAACTTGATTTTTCATCAATTAAGCCCTTAATAAAATTAATTTGACCAATTTAAAGTATAATAAGTCCTTGTACTTAATTAAATCCTTTAATTGGACCCTTAATTAATTCTCAATCATAATTATACTTTAAAATGGTCGACGATTAAATCAAATCAACCCATAAAAATATAATTATGTCGTTCAACTTAATTTTTACACAGATTTATCCAATGATAAATTATTTTTGTCCTAAATATGTACTTTCCTCTGTTTTGGGGACAAAAGATATACGATCAGACTCTCGAAAACAACCAAAATTTCCACATTGATTTTTTCTACCAACGCCGACCCCTTTTATTTCATTTTTTTGTTATTTTTGGATAGATTTTGGGGAATAACCCAAAAATTGGGTTATGACAACTTGCACTCTAGTTTTGGCACTTCCCAATTTCATCACACTGTTTATTTTAGAATTTGATGCAACGGATACTGGAATGGGTGTTGTGTTACAACAAGAAGGGCAACTAATTGCATAGTTTAGCAGACCTCTAGCAATTCATTATAAAAGCCTTTCGGCTTATGAAAAAAACTCATTGGCTTAGCTAAGACAGTTCGAAATTGGAGAGAATATTTGTGGGGACACCACTTTCTCATTTGAACATATCATTATAGCCTTAAATTCCTACTAGACCAACACATCATCACTCACCCCCAGCAAAACTGGTTGAGTAAACTCATGGATTTTGATTTTGCAGTGGAATATCGTGCAGGTAAACATAAGAAGGTGGTCGATGCCATACCCCATTGCTTAGATGATCATCCAAGTCTTGCTTCTATTTCCATGCCATACCTGCCTCTTTTTTATTCTATTCATAAGGAGATTTAGAATTCAGACCAATTACAACTGTTACAGCGCAATATACAACAAGGCAAAGTTGTTGGACCTTGGGAATTCAAGGATGGATTGATTTTCTTTAAATGATGTGTTTATTTGTTGCCCAATTCATCTCTTGTCCCTTTAATTTTTTCAGCTCTTCACGATAGTGGACATGAAGGCTATCAGAAGACACTCCATTGCATTGCACAGGATTTCTATTGGCAAGGGATGAAGGCTTCTATTCAAATTTTGTTCGTCAATGTCTTATCTGCCAAAAATACAAAACCAAACATTTGCATCCTGTCGAGCTTCTCCAACCCTTTCTTGTTCCTCTTCAAATTTGGTCGGATATCTCTATGGATTTTATTGAAGAACTTCCTCCCTCCCAAGGGAAATTAGTTTTCTTGGTGGTGGTAGATCGTTTTTCGAAGTATGCACATCTCCCTCCCCTTGCTCTTCCATATACTATTGTGAGTGTAGCTCAATTGTTCTTTGAAAATATCTTCAAACTTTATGGCTTGCCGGAGACTTTTATGAGTGATCATGATGTCACATTCACTAGTTTGTTTTGGACTGAATTATTTCGCTTAAGTGGAACAAAATTAGCTTTTAGCTCAGCCTATCATCCACAGAGTGATGGCCAAACTAAGGTTGTCAATCGCACTATTGATATATATCTGCATTGCTTTTATAGTGACCATCCCCGCCGCTGGTTTCAGTGGTTTCCATGGGTAGAATATTGTTACAACACTAGCTACCACTTGTCTCTTAAGGCGACCCCTTTTGAGGTGGTTTGTGGTCGCTCTCCTCCAACTATGTTGTCTTATTGTCATGGATTAACTAAACTGGAAGTTGTGGATCAAGAATTACATAACCAGGACTTGATTCTTCAAGACCTTCATAACCATTTACTTCAAGCTCAGAACTCAATGAAGGCTAGGTACTATGCTAAACATTATCTTGTTCAATTCCAACTAGGTGATCAGGTTTTACTTAAACTATAGCCCTATCACCAGCTTAGCCTTTCATCCACAAAATACACTAAACTCTCGCCCTGTTTCTATGCCCCTTTTACTATTATAGCCAAAATTAGAATGATGGCTTACAAACTGGACCTTCCTTCTACAAAACTACACCTTGTTTTTCATGTCTCATGTCTTAAACCTTTTCATGGCACATTTGTTTCCATTGAACCTTTTTTGCTTGTCCTTACCCACAGTGAATTGCAACCTCTTCCCAAAGCTATTCTGAATTCCCGTGTCATGCACAATCAATGCCAAGTTTTGGTCCATTGGGATGGGTTGTCACCTACTTATTCTTCTTGGGAGGATGTTTCCTCTTTTTAGAACTGCTTCCCTTCTTTTGCACTTGCGGACAAGTGCCACTTTAATGGAGGTAGTAATGTTATGTGCAACACCATCCACATAGACAAGAAGTTGGCAAAAGGAGAATTTATCAGCAACATGGAAGATGTGGCTGCTGGAGATTAGGAGTTGTGGCTATTAAAATGAGGGAGTTAACAATAGGGGGGTCAACATGGCATCATGCTTCATCTTGCAGTTTCATTTTATGTAATTGTTATTTCCTATTTTTTGTAATTGTTATTTCCATTGATATGTTAGTGGTTGAGATAGTACAATAGTGGCACCAATTTTTTAGGAGTTGGTTATTGATCAATTTCTTTAAATTGTAAGTAGAAACATGGAGGAAATCATAGAAGAATTTTAACCTCCAATTTCATTGAGATCGTTGGGTTCTCTCTTAAATGAGCCCTTCCTATCTTTTCAAAATAGGTCATAAAGAAAAAAGGTAAGGTAAACATCATTCCTTACAGGTAGATTTCATAGTCAATCGGCCTCTAACTCGATCACAAGCTTGGGACCGTAACACATACACAATATTATTGTGTTTGAAAAGGCAAATTAAACGGTCCTAAATTGCTAAAAATATATCGTTAACAATATTTTATATCCTTATCTTTTTACTTGCAATTTACATAGCAATCTCACTTCACACCTTGAATTTTTAAAATCATTTGTGAAATTTATTTTCTTTCAAATAAAATGTTTAAATTAACTACCTTTTAAGAAATGATTATCAACAAATAAATTATCACCCTTTTGCTAAACAACTCCATTGCAAAACCTTTGTGCATAAAAACCTTCACTAAAGTAAAATTGCATAAATTCACATAAAAAACATATAATTTGCAGCAAAAATAAATTAAAGTGTACAAGTGTGCATGTTGAAGCTTCTACTTTCTTTCTAACCATTTGTCAGGCCTCAACTCTTCCATTATCATCAGGTCTATAAATTGAGCACCCTTTTGCTCTTCTAGAGGAAAACCTTTTATTTTTACAAAACTCATCAATGAAACTATTATTGCAAAACCCATAAATAAAGCTAAATAAGTTCATGAACAAGCATAAAAAACACCTATATAACTACATGAGCATGGAACCGTTTATAAAAAAATCATTAATTTCATCACACAAACTCATTACATGTGTTGTGATGCGCGATACATTAAATGATGGATTTGGTTTCTAGATTGATGAGGTTTTGAACATTGTAATAATAATCATAAAATCATGATTTGAATGGTTGAGGAGTCATCATCTAGTATTATGGTTATTAGAAAACCTGCTCATTTACAAGAGTTTGAGTAAGAGGATTGACTATGCTTAGGTAAGACGCATTATTTTTAGTGCGCTCTACCTATAGTAAGCTACATTATTGATTGATATTTTTTCTAGGTCATGTTTAATCTCTCACACTAAGGAGGTTTTTACCTTATCAAACAAACATTTAATCATTCTAATATCAAATTTTAATATTGTATTTATTTTTTATTTGTATCTTTAATTCTTGGGATTCACTTTATAGTGTAATTTTATATTCCAAATATTAAAGTACAAAATTAATTCCTAACATTTTATTTTTTTAATTCATCTAATTTAACACCTAGAATATGCATTACGTTGTAAAATTCATGCCCCAAGTATTAATTAAACAAAATAGTTTTTGTGGTGTTTTTAAGGTTTTGGACAAATCTTAATGGATAATCATAAATTGATTATAATACTTAGTAACTGATTTTTTTTAAAGTATACTAAAAATGAAATTTCTTATAAGATATACATGAACCATTTTTAGAATTTATTCATATATAAATAATATATTTTATTAATTTTTATAAATAAGGAATTTTTATTATTATAATTTTCTAAATTTTGAAAAAAAAAAGTATTTTAATATCGAATTAGTATAATGCAATATATAGTCAACAACCCAAATATTAAGTAAAATGATTGGGAAAATATTTTAGGGACTTTCAAATAATTTTAAAATTATCCTTGTATTTGTTTCAAAACTTTTAGAAATCATTTGGGGCTTGTTTGGCAAAACAAGAAAATAATGGAAAATCAATGCTAAAAGAAAGAACTAGCTAATGTTTATCAAACATAACCTTATAAAAAATAAAAATTATTTTAAAACTGTGTTTGGCAAACACATCTTAAGAATAAAAAAGAAATTTCCTTTGGTGAAAATTGGACATGCAAACATGCTTTTATGTCTGGAAAAGGCTAACCTAGACTTGTGGTCTGGGCTTGTTTTCCTAAATCGTAAGCTCAAAAACACAATCTTAAAACATAAATGAAATCAACAAGGGGTTTTAATTAAAATTTATGAATAACACGAAGAACAAAATAAAGAACCTAGAAACATGGATCCTTACTCGAACCAAACCTCACAAAATAAAAGGCATATGGATATGTAAAATCATCATTTGAACAAGATTTTGAGGCTAAATTGGGACAATAATAAACCAATTGTCATGATTATTCAATTTTCTTATGAAAATACAAACAAGTAACCAAGAATTAAATGACATGATTTAAGTGTTTTTAAGCCATTAAAACCCTCGATTAGTTATCAACAATTTTGTGCACGTGTGTAAAAACGAAAAATAGATTAAAAAAAAACCCAGAAATCAAGAACCTAAGACAATTTTCAATCGATGAACATCAACCCAAGAACCCAGAAAACTCAATAGAGCCTAAACCTATGAAAAGGCATAAAAGCCTAGAAAATAGTCTACAACTTAAACCATAACTCAAGCATGCTCAAAACAACTTGCTTGAACCATCAGAACAACAAGAAAAAAAAGACTAAGAGCAAAATCGTAATCAAAGGCCAAACATTGACAACAATCAAAATTTACATCCCTTATGGATAAACATTTTTCTATTGACTAATTTTAATGTCTTTAAACTCAAATAGAACATTAAGCTTACAACTTATACAAACCGAGAAAACTTTCCTAAAATAGTCTAAACCACAACAACATCAATACTTAACATATTTAAAATTCATTAACTAAACATTTAAGCATTCCAAATAACATTATACATTATCATATATTATTCCATTATCACATTTTAAAGCATAAAATCAAGCAAACAAATAAAACTTAAGCATACAATAACTATTTTTAAAGCATGCTTAGAAACTCAGACAAATATTTATGTCTTTTAAACTACAAAAAGACTTCAATGGATGCCTAATAATCATTTTAATCAATAATTTAAAGGATAAAATAGAGGGTGAGGGGTGTGTTAACTGAGTTTCACCCCCTCATCAAAATTAGAACATATCTTGTCCAATAAAGTTTCTTCTTAACTAAGGATTTTTTAAATAGCTAAAATCACTTTTGAGGGAAGAAAACCCGATTCTAGCCTTAAGGTTCCCTAAACCTCACACTATTACAATATACAAAATATATCTAGTAAGGTACACCTCCGACCTCCTTTTGGTTTTTACATCATATCTAGTGTTATGGGACTCCAAATCAAGCAATGTTAGTCCTATTGGAAAGTTGACATCCTTGCTCAAAACCTATATATAAATATGAGAATAAAACTCTATAGTTTCGCTTACGAGATTGCAAATGATTTAAACAACTTCAATTGACCTTTTACCCTTCTCCATGTTAGGATTGTGTAATTGATGAAGAATGATAAGAGAGAAAACAGGGGAGAGAGAACAGAGGAGATGGAGAGAAGAGAATTTGAATTTTATTATATTTGTCACACCCATTGTGTGTTACAACAACCACTATTTATACACTTTGTATACTCTCTATTTTATACTCTAACACTCCACACCTATTTTCTAGGTTATATAAATCATAACTTCATCACCTCTATTATTTATAATATAATTCAATATAATTTATGAAGAAAAATCATAGTCTTTCTCTCAATTTCTATATAATTTTAAGTTATTCTAAACCTATACTAACTCATTTCATCTTTCCATTACAACTTTTAAGAATTCCCAAATTCAACTCAAGAACCCCAAGTCACTACAGTTAATTTTCTCATTAACAACGATAAAGTTCAAAATATTTGCTTATAAATGCTATAAAACCTTATCCAATGTCATTTAAGGCCTTCATAATTAACCAAGAGATCAAATCTCTCAACCTTCTTTTTTCCTTTCTTTGTTGTCACATTTCCCCAAGAGAATTTCAAATTTTTTCTCTTAGTTTCTCCTCCATTCCTTGTTGTCTTATGGTTCTCTTGATGTTTAGTCTAGACCCTAAGAAATCAACTTTCAATTTTGGTGATTTTTCTCTCAGTTTCCCATAGAAAAGATTAAGGACAAGGAGGGTTGTTGTTGTGAATCCCTTTCTAGTTTTTGGTCTTCTATATTTACTTGTTGGCACACCCTACACTTGGCCATACACCAATTTTATCTTCAGGCCATCAATACAACTCTTTCAAATCTGAGCACATTTTTCAAAACTACTTGAGTGGGTTGCGAGTCTCGACTCATAAACTTCTTATAATACTTCCTTTTGAAATGTTTTATAATCTAGGAAATACATATGCCTTCTATAAACTATCATACCATCCTCTAGTATTTGAAATGTATTCTTAATTTCTAACTTCATTTTGTTTTTTTTTTTATCTTACTAACTTCAACATATACTTTTTTAGAAAGAACCTTATCTCTGAGCATTGACCATACTCTTAAATGAGCTAACAAAGACTACTCCTATCCAATTTTTATCTTAGAATCAATTTTACTCATCTCTAACATTTCTCTCTTATCTTGCATTACATATGTACATGAAGATGATAAAGGCAATAGGAATTTTAACCACTTCAAACAAAAAGTCAACCTAAAATATATTATCCAAGTGAGCCCCTTTTGAGCTTGTTTATCTTTTATTTACTTTATCCATGTGTAAGCCTTAACATTTTATATGTTTTCCTTTTTTTCCCCGACCAAGAATTAGTAGAGCATGTACTTGTTGATATCTTATGGGATTATGGTTGGAAATTATGTGAAAAGAGAAAAAACAAAAGTGATGCTTAATGAAAAGATGGGCAAAGTTGCCAAAGGCAAAAAAAAATATTCCTTTATGCTCTTAAAATTTTATGTGGATGGAGCTTGAAAACGAAAGAAGGTAAGCATTGATGATGAAAGATCAAAATTTGTATTCTTTGATGGGATATCTTGTTTCAAAAGATTTTTTTTTTTAGAATGATCTATTTCCTTTGGTTTTAGCCTTTTCTTTTACTTTTTTTACCTCACCTTAACCTTAACCCCATTACAACCGAAAATTAAAACCTTTTGATTTATATATTGTTTGTAATGTATTAGTAATGGACATGAGATTGAAGGCCAAGCTTATAATAGAACATATTCATTGATTGAATTTGAGACATTTAAATACATAAGCCCTAAACATGTGAGTGTTGGAGTGTATATCAATGAGATAACCTATCACTTTGGCATGACATAGATTTCATTTAAATTCTAACAATCAATTGAGTTTTGAAGTTTACATGTAAATAAATTCATGAAAATATACAGTTTTTATCGTTCTTGATTGGATTCTTGTTTATAATGCATATATTCTTGGATATTGTTGGGATATTAAAAGATTAGTCATAGTGATTTTATTTCATTTAAGTTCAATTTGATGCAACCATATTACTCGATAGTTTCACCCATGTTTATCTAGGTTTTTGCCTATGTTTTTATATAAAATTTCTTGATATTTTTTGTTTTATGTTTTTAAGGTATTTTTGGATGAAAGATTTAAAAAGAAGGAAATTGATAGATTTGACCATCTATTGATGTTTTGTGTAGAGCTTAAGCTATAGAGGTTGAAATGAAATGATTCTAATGGCATTGGAAAACTAACATCCATACCTTTTTTGAAATATATGGAAAGAAAAATAAATAAATAAAGAACATGAAAATCGCAACCTTCAAAGTCAAATCTTGCATTCTGTCAATGTTGACCTTCAGCCATTCCGACTTGAATATCTTGAACTACAGAAACTCATTTGATGCAAACTTAATTTTTTTGAATTCCTACCTCAAAGACCTGTAAGATGACATATAAGAGAATAAACATAAATTCTTCCAGCAGACAGGTTTTGTGAAGAAGCAAGTCCAAATTACATCCCAAAACATTCAAACTAACATATAAGTCTTTATTTTGGCAATTTAGCCTCTCTAAGTCAAAGATTGAAGATTTCATGCAAGGCTATTTCTCATTTTTAGGAAAATAGTTATTAAAGTATTTAAATGTAGCATTATCTACTTAAGGGATGACCATTTTGTAAAGTAAGGATTAGGGTTTTTTATGTTATAAAAAGAAAGAAAAAAGAAAGAATAGGAGAGAGGGCGGCGGCTAGAATAGAGACACTAATAATCTCTCCCAAAATTCTAAATTTCCATCTTTTGTAATAGTTTTTCCATAGATATGCAAGACTAAATTATTTTTCTTTGTTGCAACAACACAAAAACCTTCACATTTCAAGAATTGTGAGATTTATTCTTCCATTTATTCTCAGTTTAAATTATGAATAAATACATTTATTTTTCTATGCATAATTTTTATGATTGTTGATCTTAATTGTTAGAGCAGTCTCTAAGTTGTTATTATGAAAAAATTATTGCTAAGTTTGCTATCAAAATCAGAGTTGTGGTATATAAACTTGTGAAACAACTAACTTAATAATTGTAGCGGATCTACGTTATTAATCGTAGGAGAATATTCAAGCAAACTAACATGAATTGTGAAAAATTATGTTGTATATGTTAATCAATTTATCTAGTTCTTAAGGTTGTCATTGAACTAAATAATTAGTGCGGACATTGTGATTGTTTGTTGGTTAGGATTAGGTATACCAAGGTTTGTTTTCTTGATAAATTTAAGTTTTATTTAATTTTTCCTTATTGTTTAATTTTGCCTTAGTCTAGATAATCACCAACCAAACCCTCAAATTGCATAAAAATCTAATTAAACATTCCTTGTGGGATCAATCACTTGCTTGCTTTATATTATCTTGTGTGTATTTTAAGCTATGGTAATTAATTTGTGCAACTACAATATCGCAACACCTACCATAATCAATCACTTGCTTGCTTCATAGTATCTTGTGTGTATTTTAAACTATGGTAATTAATTTGTACAACTACAATATCGCAACACCTACCATAAAAATTTATTGATGGTCAATCAAACCATGTAGGTCATATTATAATTAATGAATGAATTATATAATGAACTTTGTTAAAATAGGCAAATGCATGAAAGTACATACATAAAGGGAGATCTCATAGAATTTTGCAACAACAAGCATTCATATAAAAGGTGTTTACATAAGTATGCCTCTAATAAAAGGATACTTCCTAACATATAAGACACAACAACATACACAATTTAATTTAGGCATCACACCCATTTCTTAGGCATATATAACAATAAGCCAGCTATTTAGGCTCACATAATTATATTCCATAAACTTGCTACTAGGCAATTATATGCCCTACATGGTTGTGTTACAGTAAAGGAAACTCAATATCAATGCCCAATAATTCTTAATTGTTCAGTAATAATATAGGGAGGGTGGACAAAGTTAGACTAGCTCACCATTTGAGAAACAAAAAGTTAGAAGTAGGTTGAATAACAAGACTTGTTTATAATCATTTAGACCCTGAATTCGTTAATAGACTACATATAATCATTAAAGGAATAGTAATTATTGTTTTCAAGCAATTTTACAAGGAAGATAACTAGTTAACAAGGGGAAATATCTCCACGTTCACATATGAATATGGGAATTAGGAAGCCAACCCTTTTGTGAAGCTAAGATTGTTGGGTTCTTTATTAACCAAAATATTTTTTCAGTAACTCTACGTTACCACACAACTCAATTAATAGTTAATAAGACATGAAAAATCATTTACCAATGATTATGGAGTTGAGAACAAATATTAATTGATAGAGCAAATGCATTCCATGCTCAAATGTTATTATCAAAACAATTTAAATAAAGGAATAATAGTTACATTGAGAAAATTATCAGTAAGATATTCAGTCAAACTACTTATGACTTTCATAATACTTGAAAGATCATGACATGTTGTTAGACATTGCACTTGATCTTCAAATATAAATTAATTAATTTGATGAATTGATAATAAGTTAAATTATTTAGTTTATTTAATCTTGTTTTATTTATGATTATGATTTATATTTTGCAAATATATCAAAAACTCAATGGATCACACACATTAAAAATCATTAATAAGAAATTAGACTGATAATTACTTAAGTACGACTTGATTGTAAATAAGTTTTAGAAATTGAGAACTATAATGAATTTATATAGTGAACTATAATTTAAGAACTAAAAAAAAATCAAGTAGTAACTTAATTGCATAAATTTCTAATAACTTTCATGAAATAAAATATATATTTTTCAGGAGATAAAGTGATATTTGTCATTAATAGATATATTAAGTTTTTTCTATAAATAGATTGTTATGCCTAATTAAAAAAAAAAAAAAAACATTGTAGAACTACGAGAAAAAAATAACACTCACGACATAACAATCATCTCTCATAAAAAGGCTTGTGATATTTTTGATTTAGTGATTCATGATAATTATTGCTACACGTCAAATATTTAAAAGATTTGTGGTCCATAACAACTTATCCTTGAAGAATCACTATAATAAAGGATTAAGATTAGGTCATTGTTGCACAAACCCCGACACGACTTTATATCATCTAAAAGATTCATAGGACTTGAAAAAATTTATAAATTATTATTTTTATTGTGTTAATATCTTTTAAGAAACCCAATATTGCTCCTAGTTTAAGAAGGATTTTGATATTTTGAAAATACTTATGTAATAAACCGGTAGGTGTAAAGAAGATAGATAGGTGGAGGTGAAAAAACTATATAAGCTAGAGGGTGCCAATGGTGACATTTTACTAAAATGATGGTTAGTTACTTGTATAGAATACTTCTAGTACCACCAATAATTCATTTATTTTGAAAATAGCTTTACACCATATCAATTTTCTATTTGCTATTTCATGATTATGAAAACAAGTTTCAATTCAAAAATAAAAAAATTACAAATCAATTCTTTTTAAACACCCATGTATATATATAAAAAAAACAATATTACAAAATCATACATTTAAAAAAAATATAGATATTTTATTCTCATTTAATATTAATAAAAAATCATACATTTAACAAAAAAATATATTAGGTTACATCATAAAACCTTTGAAACTCATAATTAGATGATCCCTTAATATTATTTTAATAAATTAATTTTAAGAGAATTTCATTCGAAATTAAAAAAAAAAAAATCAAAAGGATCTAACATCATGCGTGGGTCAAGCTAACACTCCTAGATTTTTTGTTTTCCAACTGGAAAAAAAAAATCATTCACATTTTATTTTAGATAGCGGACAATGTATCATTCATATCTAAGAAAAATAACATGTCCATCTTTTACTTAAAAGTTCTAGCTTGAAAGTTAAGTTTTCGACCCAAGAATTCAAATTTTTTTGTTTTAAAAATAAATTCTAGAACCTCAATATACATATTTTCAACCTAAAAAAAAAATCCTCAAATCACTCTAAAAACCTAAAATCTAAATCCCCAAATCACTCTAAAATCCTGATCCGAACGACTACTTTACAGATCCATTCGACTTTTTATAGCATTTCAACCGGTAATGTAGTTCCTATTGTTTGGATTCGATTCGTCAAGAGGAGAACCAAGGAACAAAGGCAGCATAGCAAGTTTCATATAGCAACAAAATTCAATTCAATCGTAGTTGAAAACTGTTGCTACAGCTAGATAAAACATGCTTGGCGCATGGAAGATACCCCTTAAACAATCTGTAGCACCATAACAGATTCATTTCAGAGTTTCAAACTCCACTGGTCCTTCCTTACTACTAGCTAAACTCGCACAGATCAATGACTTTTCAGTCATAAAATGAAAGAGCTAACAAAAGTTCTGGACTAGAAATTTTACACCTGAGCACACACGATAAGGCAAATAGGTCTCTACACTTGTGTCCTCCGTAAAACAGACCATCTATTGTCATACCACAGCTTCCTCATAATTCTCATTCTGCCATGGCATCCACCAAAATCCCAGCAGCTTGCTTAGGCTTTGTTTTGTTCTTCTTACCTGTGAATTGAGAAACAAAATAACACGGGTCACAGAGCTACACAACATCAAAGTATGTAAATCATATATGACCATAAAGGGCAAGATCAATGATGTACAGAACTCGGCATCAGCGATATGTAACTTCGATTGTCAAACCGAGACTTACCTTTGCGTTTCAATTGCTTAAGCTTCAGGCCCTTTTTAAATTTTGCTGGTGTCCTCTTGACATCTTTGGACGTGCCCTCACCTGAGAAATTAACTTGCATCAGCTTTATTATAATATCCTAAGTAGAAAGCAATTCAAGCTGGAGGTCAGTAACACTTGCAAAAGCTTCAATGTAGTTTCCATTAAATTAACATGCCATGGTTCAAGTATTTCTAAAAAAATATAAAAATAACTACAACACTTGTCAAGGGTTTTTTTAACTACTATGCTCTGCGGCGCCAAAAAGAAACTCAACTTTATCCAGAATGGTAAATGTGGAGAAGCATTCACTTCATAACACAATGCAGCTGCTGAGAATCCCCAGTCCAAGATTTTCTCGTATTGTTATTAAGCCAAACTTAGTCCACAATAATAGGAATTCTCAGAATATCTACCTTAGTTTTCTTTGTATTTTTTTTTTGTGAATGGTATATCTAAATTGCTTTTACTGGTAGCCAACATTTGATATCAAAATTTTCCTATGTTTCTAATGGTATTTTACTTCCATGTACATTTCAACACCCCGATAAGAAATTCCAAGCTATGACCAGAAAACTATTAAATAGTTTCTAGAACTTGAATAGGGATTGTACTGCCCTTATTTGTGTGGTTTTATCATTACGAATTAAAATAAATGGCCTTGCAAAAAGAGGCAACTCTTAAGAGATTCAATTTCAAAAGCTTCCATCTGATGAGCATAATTTTATTCTTGTTTTATCCTCTTCAATCCATTCTATTCTTTCTGGCTTTTGACAAATACACATACACTGATCGCTGAAGCACAGAGACTACTTTACTCAAATTTACATACGACAACAAAGCTATTGTGCAGTAAAAATTCCCACTAGAACGTAAACCCACTAAAACCCTCTAAATTAGTTTTTCACCCAACACCCCCAGTAAACAAATAAATAACTCGGAAGCAATATCATAGCCCCATAGGTTCGTTTCTTGAGCCAGTTGTGGCTTTAAGACTGTAGACAAGAACGGAAAGGAAGCATGTAAAATCATTAAATACCGAAAATAAATGCAATGTTTTGATTATGCGGGCAGAAGAAACAATCAGCTTCTTGAAAAAAGTATAATTTGCTTTGCTTTGAAAAATGTATAATCATCAAATATCAGCTGATCGCTTTTCTTGGTCGATAATTAGAGTAACCAAAATGTCAAAAAAACATTACCACTAATTCCAGTTCCTTCAACTTGAAGGAGTAATTAACCATAGAAAATATCACACAAAATAAATAAATAAAAAATCTCAAAGCCCTCGAAAAAGAAAAAAAAAAAAAACCTTGAGCAAAAGCCATTTCGACGTCTTGCATAGTGACCAAACCCTTCTCTACAGCCTCCTTCTGCTCCTGCAAACAATCACAAGAAAATAAATCTAAACTTTACAGAGAGAGTTGTTAAGAGTAATTGAAGAAAACGGAAAGAGAGGAAACCATACTCGCCGCGATATTTTCAAGAGCTTCCGCTTGCGCTTTCCAGAGACAGAGTGGGGCTGAGTTCTGATCTTGAGCTTTTTAGTTAACGGGTCTCCATGTACTGCTCTTTTGTTCTGAGCTATCTGTGCTCTTCTTATCTTCTGCACTACGTTGAACTTTGCCATTTGATGATCTGATCCCTCTTTCCCTCTAGCCCTAACTCAACCCTAAAATAACACACAAACACTCCACTATTTTCTTCTCATTTATTTATTTATTTATTAATGGGCTTCTGACCCACGGTATTCCTCCGCCTGATTATTTTTTTGTTAATTCGATTTCTTTGTCCTTAATATGCCTGTGCTAGATTTTTTTTATATAAAAAATTAATTGATTTTTTATATGTTGTGATTAGTTATTTTAATATTTAATTACTAAAATTGTAATAGATCAAATCTGTTATAAATAAGTTTTTTTTTTAAAAAAAAGGAACAATGTAATCGAAACACAGGGGAAGTAGTCCATATATTTTTTAATTGTATATAACTTGGGTAAATTTATCTACTCATTTTGTTTGTAAGTTTTTTTTCCCAGTAATATCATATCTGAAATATTAAACAATTTTTTTTTTTACAAAAATAATCTAAAATAAAAGAATCAATTTTTTCTAAGAAATAAGCTTAAACAGAAGAGGACAAATTAGAATTAAAAGGCAAAAAAAATTTTATAGGATTTATTCCTCATATTATTATATTAAAAGTATTTAAGAACACTTATATTACTTTTTTGCTCTTTAAAAAAAATCCTAGATCATTTTTGTCTGTCTATATATATTTTTTCAGGAGCTAATAGTAAATAAATATTAAAATATATAATTAGTATCACATATTTATAAGAAAAAAAAAACTAAATAAATGACAAAATAAAAATAAATATAGGTAGATTTAAAAAACAAAAATGACTTGAAAGATAAATAAAAAGAATCTAAAAAACAACAAAGAGAAAAAATAATAAATATCAATTTGAAAATGATCATCAACACAAATTACAATGTAAATATTAAAAACAAAACCTTAACAACAGTGGAAATAATAAAAATTGGTAAGACCATAATTATTGTTAGAAATAAATATTCCATAATTTTTTATTTTATAAGATTTATTATTCATATTATTATATTAAAATTATTTTAGAGCAATGTCAGTAATTTTTCTCCCAAAAAACCTAGGTTATATATATATATATATATATATATATATATATATATATATATATATATATTAAGGCATTAATATTAAATAAATATCAAAAAAATATAATTAGTCTGGCATATTTAAAAGAAAACAAAACTAACAAATAATCATTATGATTATTTTGAATGTCTTATCTATAATAATTAGAAAATCCAAGACCTAACAATATTAACAAAAAAGCAATTAAAAATAAATAAATGACAAAATAAAAATAAATATTATCAGATCTTAAGAAATTATTTGACCTAAAGGAAAAAAAAGAGAAATTATAATAATTATTAATTCTCAAATGATCACCAGTACATATTAAAATTTGAACATTAAATAAAAAAAAAACTTCATAACATTGGAAATAAAGAAAAATTAGAAACAAATACTAAGAGCATGTATATATAAGCATGGACAAAAATAGGAACAATGTAAGAAATATGTATAAAAAAATAAAGGCACTAAAAGAAAATCCAAGATTAAAAGTATAAGGGATAAAATGAAAAAAAATATATATATGTAATAAATTTAATTTGAAGGAAAAAATTGAAATAAATCCAAACATTGATAGCGATGAAATTAATTAATTTAAAACAAAACTGGAAATTAAAATAATTAGGACCAAAATGAAACTTAAATCTATAATTAATTTGCATGGAAGGATAAAATTGAAAAAAATCAAGCTTTGATACCAAAAATATTAAGGATTCAAGACCATTCCGAAAATTCAAAGAATGAGGACCTAAGTGAAACTACATTATATAATCAATTTCATTGAATGACTAAATTGAAACAAATCAAAACCTATATAATAGCACTAAGGACCAAAAAACCAAATCAAAAGTTCAGGGACTAAAATGAAATATGATAGAAAACAGCTGCGCTGACGTCAGATTGGGCAGGCAGGAGAGAGAAAAGGGGTTGAAAATTTAAAACGACCATTGACACGTCTTCAGCTACCGTATACCCACATGCGCCACACTAGGGGGAAGAGAGCATGTCTGAAAATCATTCTAGACCCCGGTTGGAGATTTTTTGAAGTCGGAATAGGCCGCACGCGCACCGCCCAAAACACGCGTAAGCACGAAAACAGATGGCGTGTTCGGCGACACGCCAATAGTATCGGTAGATAAAAGAATAAAAATTGGTAAATTACCGGATTGCCTCTCCCTCCCAGACCTGAATTTTGTCTGTTTCGAGGGATAAAAAGGTAATTGCATTGTGCAAAGAAATATTACAAAAACAATGAACCGGCCAGACGAACCGGACCGGACAAGACCAAAAATGTGCAATTATCGTGGAGCCCCTCAACCCAAGTGCATGTTTTTGTCTTTTTCGAGGGACAATTACGTTATTACACTGTGCAAAAAAGAAAAAACAAAGCAGACCGACCAAACCGACCAAACCGACCAAACCAAACCCACCCGAAAATTGAGCACAGCTATTGAAGTCCACAGTGCTTTGTCTCTTGGTGCACAGTAACAACTCGCGAGCTGTTTTAGCTTTTAAGATAATCATCTTTATTGTTTAGCTATATATTTAATAATTCTCATTTAAATCAAAAACAAATTCACTATTACTTACGAATTATTCCATTGTTAATAATTTAATTTACAAATCTCATATAATAAATCCTATACATAATATTTAAGACTTTTGTATAGTTTTCTTAATAATATAATTAAGATTTCAAATAATATTCTTCAAAGTTTTATTCATTTTTCAAAATAAAAAACCAAGAAAAACTATATTAAAAATAAAGTTAGTTGTATTTCATCATAAAAAAATAACTATTAAATATATGGTATATATTAATCCAAACTTATTTTTAAATTTATATTTTGAGTTATTATATTTAGTGATGTCTAAAATTAAAAGTTCATAAGAAATATCCAAAACATTGGATCTCATGTATTAATATTATTATTTTAATACTATAAAATTAAAATATACAAAAAAATAAATGAAAATCAGATTTCATTCTATCTCTCTTCATAAAATATAATTTATTAATATAGTTTTTTTCTATTTGATTTTTTTAATTCTCATGTTTACGAGGAATTAGGTTTCATATTTTTTTTTATTTTTTTTAAGGTTATTTCAGTCTCATACTTAAATTACAAGTTTAACAAATTAACTCATTTAACTCAACTCTTTTTTTTTTTGTATAGAAAAATCAAGTTGAAGTTTTGGACAAAATTAGGAGCTCAATTGTACTTCATTGTACCCAAGACTAAATAGACAATGTAGATTCAAGGTAAAATTCAATAATTATTGGATAAATCTACATAAAAATTAAAATTAGATTTATAATTAGATTTTTAATAGGTCAATTTGATATGATCATACAACAAATGAAAGGTTTAATTATGTTTAAGAATTAATGTGGTTCAAATTAAAAGTTTTAATTAGGTATAAGGACTTATATACATATTTTAATTGGTCAAATTAATTTTATTTTGGAATTAATTAGCAAAAGAATTAAGTTTATAAGCTTAATTTGGTCTTAACTAAAAATATTCAAATTATAGAGGACCAAAATTAATTTTTACAAGTCAAATTGGGTGGAATTAAAGATGAAATTGCAAGAAAATCAAAGTTTTGGGAGTTGGAGTCAATTAAGGGTCAAATTGAACAAATTTGCAACTAAGAACCTTATTAAAAAAAAAAAAAGCCCTAAAATTCAAGAAATTAAAAGGTGTAATTGAAGAAAATCAGATTAAGGGCCAAATAGAAGAAATTCACAATAAATAACTTTTTTTTAAAAAAAAAAAGGCACTAAATTTTGAGGACTCTGTGAAATTGAACAAAATTGAAAGTTAAATTGTGAAACCCAAGAATAAAAAAAAAACAGAGTCAAAAATATAATTAAGAAGAAATGGGACTATAAATACTCATATCTTCCCTCAGCCATGTCCGACTGAAATTAGAAGAAAGAGGGGAGAGATAACCCAAATGTTTTCTTCACAAAAAATAGGATTAAACACTCAAAAGCTTGTGAACCCATAAAAGTCTTGGAATTCTAAAGTGGAGGAACACAATTTGAGGGAGGATTAACAAGAAGAAAGTGAAGAATTTAGGGAAGAAAGGAGTGGTTGGTTCTTAACAAGGAGAAGAAGGCTAAGATTCTTCCAAAGTTGTGAACTAAAGTTAAGATTTCATCCAAGTAAGGAGTTCTAATTCCAATTTCTATGAAATTAACCTCAATTTGATTAGAAGTTCATAATTCTTCTTGAATTGGGAATTAGGGTTTTTAAATACAAAATATTGGGGGAATGCATAAATGAGTAGGGTTTTCATGAATAAAGGGAAAAACATGGTTGTGATTGATAAGGAAGCAAGGATTGAAGATAAATTGGTTATGTTTCCTTCAATTTTGCATAACAGGGCAGATTTGGTGCCCTGTTTCTTAAGGAAATTTGGACCTGCAAAATACATAATCCAGGGAGGGTTTCTTAGGGGAACTATTATTAATGTCCTCATACACTCACACCTCTCGTCTCACCGTCTTGCGAAAACTAAATCAACCAACTTTATAGATAATCCAAATAGGTGTATGTGACTCAAGAAGCAATAAAAACACATAAACTAGTAAAATGAAACTGTAATAATAGTCTCAAGAATAGTAAACAAATCTATTTGAAATATGGACAAAACTGAAGACTAAAAAAAATAGAAATGATGAAAGATGATGCAACAAAACCTAACTATGCTAGATATGCTGTAAATATGCTATAAGAAACAAAATTTCAAAACTGATGAAAAAACTAAAAAAAAACATCCTCGTTTACAACAAGTTAAGTCTGAATCTAGAACCTAAGGTATATGATGTCTAATTGATATATAATTTATGATGAAATGCGATTTTAACTCAAATAGATAAAATATTTAATTTGATCAATTTATGATAAGGCTTGATATGCTGACGTAGAAACATTATAAATTAGACTTCATTAGACTTGAAATTAAAACCTAAGCGAATGATGTCCAATTGACCCTAAAATTGATATTGATTGAAAATCCCCACCCAACGAATATCAATTCACGAACAAGAAGTATGGATTTATGTCACGAAGTTAGTTAAACCTCAATAAGTCTTTTTCAATCCTTAAGAAAACCAAGGGAACGAGAATTCTCACCCTCACACACATAAAGTTGCAGTCATAATCTGAATATCATTAAACAAAAATATAATCTAAAACTTAGGTTACATATATATGTTTTTAACCTAACCTAAACCTAGAATACCCAAAAATATGAACTTCTATAAAGCCCACTTACAATCAAACTAAAATCTCTAAGTATCTAAGTTCAATTGATGTTTATTAACCTTAAAACACAAAATAAAAATTTAAAATAAAAACTTTAGTTGCTTCCATATATAAATAAGATAAAAGAAGATTTATTTGGTCTTGAATGTTACTAACTTTTAGGTTTTCTTCATAGATTTTTTTTTAATGCTAAAAATCCTCCCCTCTTTAGGAAGTAATATGGAAGAATTTTCTTGCTTGTTTAGGAGAATAAAATGCTAACTTGGACTTTATGTAATATTAGGAAAAATAAACCCAAATCAAGGCTAAGTTGGGGCCTAACACATCATCCCTCTTCAGAACTTGAATAAGACCCTTCTTGAACTTGAATTAGATGAATTAGAGGTTTCTCTTTAAGCTCCATAGTTTTTATTTGTTCCTCTATATCCATCTTACTCTGTGAGCAATGAATTAACCCATTGAATGTCTCTTTAAGTTTCTTTTCCCTGACTCATATAATAGGCTCAGTTGGCACCACCAATTGGTCGTTGACATAATTATGCTTAGTGTTGGGTTGGTCCTCATCAAAATTGGTGTTATGCTTTTAGGCATCACCTAGATGTTGGTGTTATTATACCAACTCTCTAAGGAGACCAACTTAACATCATGAAGAGTTACAAGGCTATTGCCTTTGGGAGGCTGAGTCAATCTTTTTTTTATGAAGAATTATATAATCACACTAAAAAGATCCTTGATAAACCATGTCAGAAATGAGTTATGGGGTTATTACTTTAGGAAGATTAATTCAAGCATTCTTCCATCTTTTGTAGTAGTTTTTCCATAAATATACAAGACTAAACTATTTTTCTTTATTGCAAGGATACAAAAATCTTCGGATTTCAAGAAATGTGAAATTTATTCTTCCATTTATTTTTAGTTGTTATGATGGATGAATATGTTTGCTTCCCTATGCATATTTCATATGATTGTTTATCTTAATTGCTTGAGTATGTGATATAACTACCACTAAGTTCAAGACTCAATTATAGAGGAAGAAAAACAGTTGTTATATGATCTTTAGCGTCCAAGCTAGACACTAATGTATATTATAACATTAGGCATTAAATTCGTAGCTATATAGTTTTAGCTCCCAAAGCATCACTTACCAATCAAATAATTGATGTAATTATATCATTTTGTATTAGATGCGTGAGTTGCTATTAGATACTTTTCATATAGTGTTAAGGACGAATCTCTTAACAAATATAGGATTGTTTTGTTTTATTATTTATTAAGGGTGAAATTGTCTTTTATTTTACTTTTGTTTAGCCTATATATAGTCTCTTGGTATTTAGGTTTAATTTTTTTTTTCAGTATTCAATTTCATTATGCAATATCAATGAAACCCTAACTTCCTCCTTAATTATATTTGTATTTTTCTTTATTTCTTTGGATTGTTTAACATGATATCAAATTCAGGTTTAAAGGATAAAACTTAATCTCAAACACAACTTTCCCAAATTAAACTTTTTTTTTTAGAGTGACTATACAATTTTGGAAGGTTATTCGTTAAGTCTTTGCAATCTAGTGTTTCATTTTCATTTTTTTTTTGTGTTCTAGTTTTCTTTATATCTTAATTATGGAAATCGAAAAGATGTTTTGTTTGAGTCTATGAGTTATGTGATCTGAGATTTTCTTAAGGGAGAAAAGATGTGGGGATATGTTAGATAAGCTTTTGTGAAACCTATAGATAATAATAAGGTTTATGTTACTGTGATAGATATATGGGAAGCAAACAATATAAAAAATATTATTTGGATTAACAATTTTGTTAAGCATTTCATAGACATACATGGCAAAGTATAAGACAACAAAAAAGATTTGATATTATTTGCAAAAGCTATTCACTCAATAAAATTTTACAAAGAAGTATCAGTTAGAGAATGACATTTAAGCTTTTCAATAGAAGAATATAAGTATTCAAGAGTTTTCATTTGTTATGATAGATTTTTAGGATCAGTTAGCTCTTACAGAATCAATAAAATTAAAGGCATGTGGTGTCTATATTTCTCGTAGAGAGCATCAATGACTGGTATACTTTTTAACAGCATTTCATCATAATTTTAAAGGACTTAGAAGTTCAATTTTGCATATTCTCTTCTTTCTTTAGTTTGACTCAATTATCAGTTAATTATTGGCTGAAGAAATACATCTTCAATTTTATTCTTAAAAGGAAATTCATTTTTAAATCCTTCTATGTTGGTAGTATGTTTTAAGTCATTGTTTAATAATTATAACAAGCCTTCCACAAGGGTTGCCTTTCATGAGTGTATTTTTTTATAAGAATAAAGGTAATCAGAAGGTTTAGTGTCCTAAGTTGTGTCATCAAAATCAATCTTAATAACAATCTCAAGCTTGAAAGCCTAGCAACCAATCATAATCTAATGCTTATTGACCACCTAGCAAACCACCATAGTCTAATAATGCAATAGTAGTTTCATCATATCCTTTTACCAATCCTGGTATTCTAGTTGAGCAATTTCAAAAGTTTCTCTCCTTATAACCACAAGTTATGTATGCTTCTTTTTTTCAAAGGTTAGTTACCTTATAGTTCTTCAAATATGTCACATTCTCAATGGGTTTTCGTTCATGGTTCTTCACATAATATGTCTTTAGATTCATTATATTTTAATTGTGTCCCTATCATATTTCATTCATATCATGACTCATAATGATGTGAAAAAACTCACTTGAAAGGTGTTGGTTTTATTGTCTCACCTTACTTGTCTATCCCTAATATTTATATTATTCCAAGACTTACATTGAATCTTGCTTTTATTAGTTAGCTATGTGATTCTACTAATTATTTAGTCATCCCTCCTATATTTTTAATTGTGTGCAGAATTTGTAGTCTTGAAAGCTTATTGGGACAAGTTATATGAAGAAGAGACTATATTTTGGATAAGTTAAAAATATAAGTTAATACTAGTACTAGTGTTGATTTTTTTTTTTTAATTTGAGTCATTATTATTATAGTTTCTATTTATAGAATTCTCATTCATGTCATGTTCTATTGTTTGTGATTTTTGGCATCCATAAGAACTTTAGAAAATTTAAAAACTTTTGATATTTTTTATTGAAGTGGATGTAAACTAGAGAAATTTTTTGCTTTACCTTTTAATCAAAGTATTTTTATTTCTTCATCTTCATTTGATTTGATTCATTATGATGTATAAGAACCTTCTCATGTTGCCATAATAGGATGATCTCAATATTATAATTTTTTTTTTATTAATGATCATAATTATTTGGGTTTATTTAATGAAACATTATTCTAATTTCTTTGAGATATATACAGTCTTTTGAGCTCTTATCAAAACTCAATATTTTGTTGTTATCAAATGTTTTAGGTGTGATTTAGATGGGGAATAAACCTCTAATAATAATAAATTTTATGAGTTTTTTGCCTAATGGAATTATTCACCAAACTTCATGTAAAAATAGTCTTAAGTAAAATGGCATGGTTGAAACTGCTCATTCTATCTTGTTGTTTACTTCTATTCCCAATGTGTTTTGTGGTGATTTTTTTTTATTATTATAGATTCGATTAAGACAATTCCTTCTTCTAATATTTCAGGTTTTTCTCTTTTAAAAAACTTATAGAGGTATGCCTCTAATTATTATTTTCGTAGAGTTTTTTGTTGTACTTGTTTTGTTCTTTGTCTTTATATAGAAAACAATAAGTTGTCTTCTCGATCTTCCATTCATGTCTTTCATTGTTATGGTGAAGGCAAAAAATTGTATTTATTGTTGTTTTGGCCCAATAACTCAAAAACTTTATGTGTAGTCATATTATCTTTCTCGTATATATACCTTTATTTTTTATTCCATCCACTAGTCATAGCTTAATTAAATCTGATCTTATTCGTATATATATGTTTTTCTGAGGGTTCAAATAATTTTTCGTCTTAGGATCCAAGTACTTCAAATATCCCTTCTCGTGCTCTTACCTTGTTACCTTTACATTTTGATCACTCTATAGGTACTGACACTTTACACTTTGATACACTTGAAGCTTTATTTTCTTTTATGTTCCCTCAAGTTCCATATGAAATTATGGGTCCATCTCAACATTAATCTATAGATATTCATTCATAAGTCCACAAAGTTACCGGATTTTTCTTATTCTTGTTATTCTTCATCTCTTACTTTTTTTAAAATTTTATTCAGTGTATCTCTTAGACTTCCTACAAGAGGCAATTATTGATCCTCTTTGATAGCAAACTATGTAAGGAACTTTTTGTTTTATATGAAATAGATCTTGGGATGGTTAATCTACCTTCTCGTAAAAATTTTATTGGTTGTCATTGGGTGTATAAGATCAAGACTAATTATGATGGATCTATTGAGCAATATGTAGTTAGGCTTATTGTAAAAGGATAATATCAGTAGTATGGTATGCATTATGATGATACATTTGCTTTTGTTGCAAAAAAAAAACACTATCTATACTCTTATTATAATGACTTTGATTCATTAGTGGTATATCTCTCAGCTTAATATTAAAAATATCTTCTTGAATGGACATCTCCAGAATAAGTTTATATGGCACGCCCTTTTGGTATTTAACATGATTTTAGGTGTGTTTTCAAGCTCAAAAAACCATTATATGGTCTCAAACAAGCACCTCATACTTGTTTTGAGGAATTTTATATTGTGATATCTTTAATTGGATTTGGTTCTATTAGTCACGATTCTAATTTCTTTGTTAAGAGCATTGATATAGGTCATATCATTTCATCTTTATATATTGATGACATGATTATTATTAGTGATTATATTGATAGTATTTTAGTTTTGAAGACAGAGTTGACTAACAATTTGAAATGAAGGATTTGGGTCCCCTATGATATTTTTTAGGTATTGAGGTTATCTACCACCCAAACGTTATGATTTTTATTAGTCAAAATATGTTGCAGTTTTTCTTGAGCAAGCTAGACTTACTTATAACATGACTATAGATACTCTAATTGGCGTTAATGCAAATTATTCTTCTTCTAATGATTTATTTTTGTCAGATCCTAATTTATATCATACTATTTTTGGAAGCTTAGTATATCTCGTTATTACTTGTCTAGATATTGCTTATGTTATTCAAGTTGTTAGTCAGTTTGTTGTTTTTCCTACTATTGTTCATACGGTAGTTGTTCTTTGTATTTTGTGATATCTTTGGGGCACTGCCTTTCAGAGTTTTTTACTTTCATCCACCATTTTCTTAAAGTTGCATGCATGTTTTGATGTTGATTATTGAAGTGATCCCATAGATTGCAAGTTTGTTACTTGTTTTTATATGTTTTTTGGGTGATTCTTTTATTTATTGAAAGAGTAAGAAACAATCTATTGATTATTAATCTTTAATCGAAGATGAATATCATGATATGACATCAACTACTACAGAGATTATTTGTCTAGATATTGCTTGTGTTATTCATGTTGTTAGTCAGATTGTTATTTTTCATACTCTTGTTCATTGGATAGTTGTTTTTTGTATTTTGTGATATCTTTGGGGTTCTGTCTTTTAGAGTTTTTTACTTCCATTCCCCACTTTCCTGGAGTTGTATGCATACTTTGATTATTATTGTAGTGATCCCATAGATTGCAAGTTTGTCACTTGTTTTTATATGTTTTTTAGGTGATTCTTTTATTTCATGAAAAAGCAAGAAACAATCTATTGATTATTAATCTTTAATCGAAGTTGAATATCATGTTATGACACTACTACTAAAGAGATTATTTGGTCATGTTGGTTGCTTATGGATATTAGAGTTCTCTTTCTCATCTCACTCCGATATATTGTGATAACCAAAGTTCTATTTAGATTGCTCACAACTTAGTTTTCATAAACAAATTAAGTACATTGTGATTGATTGTCATCTTACTTATCAACATCTCAAGCATGACACTATCACTTTTTTTGTTGTTTCTTCTTCTTTGCAAAATGCAGATTTCTTTACCAAGTCTTATTCTATTTCTAATTTTAGTTTTCTGGTTGGTAAACTCTGATGTTTATAGTTGTTACATTGTGAGTTTGAGGAGAAAGTTGTCTTTTCACTTTATTTTTATATATAATCTCTTTGTATTAAGATTAAAGTAATTCATTTTGAGTATTTAGTTACATTATGCAGTATCAATAAAACTTTAGGTTCCTCCTTCCTTATTTTTATATTTCTCTTTATTTCCTTGAGTTGTTTAAAATGGTAGACTATATTTATATTTACATTCTAATATCTCAAACATGTGTAGGAACACTATAATAAAGATGGGAATTTTAATGGAAAATGTAAAGGTTATACTAAATAAATTTATTTGTTATAAAATATCATATCTAGCTTTTAATCTGGTCAACTAGTCACCAAGTCAAATAATAATTTAACCAAATGAATTTTCTAGCCTATTTAATTACAAATATAACCCGAGTTAGATACAGAATCATCTAAATCAACCCCCCAAGTTACAACTATACATGAAAATACTCAACCGAGAATGTCAAGGATCTAAATGTAAATAAACTATTATGATTCTATATCAACACCGGTGGGGAATGCTATAGTTGAAATTTTGATAATGATTCACAGTGACTATCTTCTCCTCATTAGAAATAGAAAATAATTGTTAAAATGAGCGAGGCTGCATATTGAGCTGATTTTGATAGTCTTTAACATCCTAAAACAATAATTCATCAAAAGAACAAATTCCAAAAACATCATTCACACTTTCCAATACATTAGCATTACATACCAATAGCTTAGCCTGATGATCCATGTTGTACAAGTGACAGAATTGCCCATAGAGGTTTCTTTGGACATAATCCTTGTGAAGAATTTGTCATTTTGTTTGATTTGAGTTGATTTATGAGATACTTCACTTGGCATTTTGGATATGTATGTTAGGACTAGAATTTCATAGCATAAAGAAATTATTCATGTTGAATTATCAAGAATGCATAAATAATAAAACGGAAGCGTACCTAAATCCATATCCGAAAGTCGCTCTGTAGAGTTGTACGGATGATCTTCCTTTGAGAGCCCTTTGATTCTCTCTACCTTAACCTTATTTTCTCTATGATGATAAGATGTTAGAATAAGAATGAAGTAGTATGTGTAATCTGGGGACCATAATCATATATATAGGTAACCAGGTACATTTCGGTATTCATATTCATTAGGAAAATCGGGGGTGCACCTGAAAACCTAACCCAAACGGTCCCAAAGATTAAATCCATTTCGTAGGACAAACAAGCTGACATTTGCCAACTATATATTGCATCATTTCTGATATTTTTGCCTTCTGGTGACTAGAGTCATCTATTTTGGTTCTGGATCAACAGTTACAGACAATAAAAATAAATGGAGATGATATTCCAACTTCTTAGAATTCGATAGATTTTCTTGAAACAAACACCCTAGATCCAGAAGCGTACCAAATCAATTTCTTAATGGAACATAATCCTACCAGTGACATAACTATTACTAAAAACTAAAGGAGGTCGCGGATTTAAACAGTAATGAATAATGATATTTACTGTTCATCTAGACTCAGAGACAATGTGGATTAGAATAGTGAAATTACTATTTTACCCTCTGTTAACTGTGTTTTTTAGCCTTGGGTCTGGGGGTATTTTTTATTTCTTGCATTTCCATGCATAATGAAATAATCATAATACTCAAATATAAGACAAAACAACACAGTAACCGCTGGGGGCATTACTGTTATTGCACATATTTTTTTAAATGACTACATATAAAAATACCCCTATATAAGATAAAATTGCATAGTAAACGCCGAGGTCAGTTGGGTCATTGCACATTTTTTAAAATTGTCAAATAGGTATATACCCCATATAAGACAAAATCCAAGAGTTGGATGTAAGGGTGTGACAGTAATTTACCGATTTTTTATTATATATTGTGGCGAGATATTGTTTGCACGTCGCCGCCCGACGTGTAAAAATGCCACACCGGGGTCTAGAATTATTCTCCACCATGTTCTTTTCCTCATGGTGCGGCGCGTGTGGTTCCAAGGTAGTCAGAGACGTGTCAGTAGTTGGTTGAAGTTTTTCCCACTTTTCTCTCTCCTACATGCGAAAAAACACATCAAGCCCCGTAGTTTATTGGGTTTTAATTATAGTCCCTAATCTTTCGATTGTTTTGTATGGTCCTTATTTATGTTATATAAGTTTTGATTGGTTTCAATTTTATCATTCAATGGAAATTGATTATATATTTTGGTCCTCGGTCTTTTAATTTTTCTAATTATTTCCCGATTGGTTTGAAATCCTTAATATTTTCAGAATAAAAGTTTTGATTTGTTTCAATTTTACCCTTCAATTCAAATTGATTATATATTTTAGTTTCATTTTAGTCACAGTATTTTAATTTCTGATTTTGTGTTAAATTCTTTAATTTTTTAGATACCATAATTTAGATTTCTTTCAATTTTGTCCTTTAAATTAAATTTATTATATATGTGTTTTTCATTTCGGCCTTTATACTTTTAATCTTAGATTTTATTTTAATTCCTTTATTTTTTTATATATATTTCTTAAATAGTTTCTAATTTTGTCTATATTTATATATACATGCTCTTAGTTTTTGTTTATAATTTTTATTATTGCCACTATTATTAAGGTTGTTTTTTATTTAATGTTTAAATGTTAATTTGTGTTGGTGATCAATTGAAAATTGATATTTATTAATTTTTTCTCCTCTTTTGTTTTATTTATTTTTTATTTATTCTTCAAGTCAAATTATTTTCTAATTTTTTTTCATTTATTTTTTTTTATTTGCATTTTTTGTTCATAATGTTAGGTGTTGAAATTTCTAATTATTATAGATACGACATTCAAAATAATAATTATTATTATTTGTAAGTTTTTTTTCTTATAAATATATGAAACTAATTATATATAATGACTTAGGTTTTTGTAAAAAAAATAATAATATCAGTGTTCTAAAATATTTTTAATATAATAATATGAAGAATACATCTTATAAAATAAAATAATAATTTAATTTTTTTTTCTAACAATAATTATGGTGTTGAGAAATAATAATTAGAATATGAATTATTTATAATGACAACTAAAATAATTATGACAATTTAACGATCTTGATAGTAACAATGACAATAATAATCAAAATAATTCATCAGTTTATGTTATTTTTTCTTAAAGATTGACTTTTGTTGCTTTTTATGTATAATATTTAATATTTCATATCTCATATCACATAAACAAAAAATATATGATATAGACGAAACATGTGGAAAATTTGGGATAATTTATCTATGATGAAAAAATATACGTGTCAATTGCTCTTCAGTTCGCCATAGCCATAAGCAAATTTTTTAACATGCAAAAAAAAGTTAATGGTCTTAGTTTTTTTTTATAATGCTATATATCTTAGCAAAATAATCAGCCTACAAACCTTTCGGTTCTCACTATAGCAAGATTATTCACAATAATAATAATGATAATTATTGTATATTAGGTTTTTCTATATTCATTTGATTATGAAAAATGCGTTTAAAATAATGATTATGATTATTTTTAAGGATTTTTCTCTTAAAAATAATTATATATTTTGATAGTTTTTTTTAATATTATATATATATATATAATGAAGTAAGTTTTTTTAATAAATTCTCAAATTAATTAATCTTAGTATTCTGAAATACTTCAAATATAATAATATGAATAATAAATATTGGAGAAAAAAAAAAGAATTTCTTTTTATAACGATAATGATAGTGGGAGCGATAATATTATTAGTAATGATTCGAATATTAATTATTTACAATAATTGTTACAATAACAACTATAATAATTGTGATAATTTAACAATCATTATAATAAAAATAAGAATAATAATCTTAATAATTCATTAATCGATATTGTTTTTGTGAAAAATTGACATCTGTGACTTTTTTATGTATGATAATTCAGATCTAATATTACATAAATAAAAAATATACAAAGCTACACATAGACAAAACATGTGAAATCTTTTTATCAAATTATCTACAAATAAAAAATATATTTGTCACTTGCCCTATGCTTCGCCGCAAACAAAATCAAATTTTATAACATGTTAAAATATGTTAATGCTTCTTGATTTTTTTTAATAATGCTATACATTAGAGTGAAATAAGCAATCTACAATACTTTCAATTATTTTGTTTTTTAATATATTCATTTTATTATAAATAATGCATTTAAGATAATGAGAAAGATTATTTTAAAGATTTTTTCTCTTGAAAATAATTATATATTTTGATATTTGTTTAATATTAAAGTCTTAAAAAATATAACAAATAATTAACAACTGAATATTAACTATACATGCATAAAAGAGAATTTTACTTTCATTTTATACCAGCAAAGATGAACTTGCTCGGTTTTTTAACCAAAGTTATATTTACTACAAAGATAAATTATAATAAAAATTAAAAGTTAAAACTAAAAGCTTAGATACATAAATTCACAAAAAAATTAGAATTATACCAAAATTACTGAAAAAATAAAAAGATCAAAACTAAATAAAGAAATAAAAGAATTATTTATTTTTTCCTTATAACAATTTTAGTTTTTTTAATCTAATCCTTCGGTTTAAATTATTTACATATTTTGTTTCATTTCGGCTCTTATACTTTTAATTCTTTATTTTAATTCTTTTATTTTTTATATATATAGTTCTAAATAGTCAATATTTTTGTCCATGTTTATATATATATATATATATATATGCTTTTAATTTTGGTTTTTAATTCTAATTATTTCCTCTTTTGTTTAGGTTATATCTCTTTGAAAAATTTAATTCGTTGATTTAAGATTGTTTTGGTTAAAAAATTACATTTGCAACATTTTTATGTATGATATTTCAGATCTAATATTACATAAAAAAAGAGGCAATATATAAATAAAATGGGTAGACAAATTTGCCCAAGTCATTTACAATTAAAAAATATATGAGTCACTTCCTTTGCGTTTCGATTACAATATTCCTTTTAAAAAAAACTCATATCTAATTGATTTTATCTATTATAGTTTTACTGATTAAATATTAAGGTAACCAATTACAACACACATAAAATCAATTATTTTTTTACATACAAAAAAACTCAGTGCAGCGCGCGGGCAAATAACCTCGTCTAGTATATATACAACCACACACACACACAAGCTTTACCGATTCTTATTTTACACAAAAGTTATAAAGGTAAAGTAAAAAGTTCATGTAAGAATCTTATTAAATAAACCACGAATCATATGTGTAAATAATTAATAAATAAACCATTACCAATAACTAAAAACAAAAGTAGAAAAATCAAAAGACAGGTGTAGATTAGAAAATTTACTCGATTGTGTTAATAAATATTATTTATTTAAAAAAAATATGATCTTAGTAAAACATAAAAAATATTTATAGATGAATGAAAATAATATCTTCAAAATTAAATAAATAAAATAATTAAGAAATAATCTCTATTAAAAAAAGTTAAATAAGCAAAATAAAAAAATCATAGAGAGTGAAAACTAATTGAAACATAAATTAATATATATATATATATATATATATATATATATATATTAGAAAATGCATAAATTGAAAAAGACAGAAAAGAAAAGGGCAATGATAATTTAGGTGCCTCAAGCGTGTTTCAAAGAAATAAGAAAAACAAACAAGTCAAGTTATAGTCCTAATCTTATAAAACAAAACTTAAGTTGAATGATATAACTAAAAAACAAATATGTAAAAAAAGTAAAAATGTCGACTAGCATTAATTTCTTAAAACTTGTGACTCATGTTATTAGAAAAAGTAAATTCCTAGCAAATCAAATCTTGAAAGAATAAACTAAGAAAAAAATCAATCACCCAAAAAGATATAAAAAAAAAATTAGACGACAACCAAATATATTTTATTAGAAGGTTAAATTGAAAACATAAATAAATTTAACAAAAGGAAAAATATTAACAGAATAAAAACCAAATAAAAAAAACCATATATTGTAACATGTACCAATAGAGGTCAGTTTTTTATTGTAGATCGTGAGTGTTTTCACAGTGGATTATAATAGTATTTTTGGGTTGGTTCAGTTTTTGGGTCACTTTGGTTCGGGCGACTCACAATTTTTTTAATTTTTTTTATATTTCATTGCACAGTAAAATAATCATTCTACCCTCAAATAAGACAAAAAAAAAACAATAGTTGTTGGAGGGGGTGTCACGGTAATTTCACATAACCCTTTACCCTCATATAAGACAATAAAACAAGGTTTGCCTATGTGGGGTGTTTCAGATATTTCATATTTTTTGAAAATATCTAAATAGTAATATATCCCCCCCAATAAGATAAAATTGAAGTGTTGGTTGTAGAGGTGTTCTGGTAATTTACTATTTTATTATTATTCTTTTCTGCTGAATATTATGTGCGCGTCTCACACACGCATCGACAGTATTTAGCCTAACACCCACTTCACTTTGGGCGACGTATGTGGCGTCGTCCAATGGTAAAAAAATGTTCAGCTAGCATCTCACCCGATGCGCCACCATGTACTCTTTCTCATGGGGTGGCACGTGGCCTCTCACAATGGATGGAGTCATGACGGTGATCAGTTGGACTCTTTTTGGCCCTTTTCTCTTTCCTCCATGCTAAATTACAGGGTAGACCCCCATGTTTATGGTGTTTTAATTTTAGTCTCTAAGCTTTTAATTATTTTGTATGGTCCTAATTTTTGTTATATAAGTTTTGATTTGTTTTAATTATTTTTCAATGGAAATTGATTATATATTGAGTTTTCATTCCAGTCCTTATTTTTTTAATTTTTGGATTGATTTTCAATTCCTTAATATTTTAAGTACAAAAGTTTATGTGCTCTTAATTTTGATTTTTAATTTTTATTATTTTCATATTTGTTGAGGTGGTATTTTTTGAAAAAAATAATTCTTAAATTTTAGTTTGTGTTTATGATCATTTGGAAATTGATTTTATTTTCTCTTTGTTCTTTCTTTTATTTTTTTTATTAGTTTTTTTTAATTCAAATAAAAAAATTCACATCATATTTTTTTTTTATCATTTATTTTATTTTTTTGTTTGCTCTTTTGTTAAAGTTTTTAGGCTTTTTTTATTCTTTGATTTAATTTTGTTTTTTTCTTTATTAATGCAATAACAATAACAACAACAACAACAACAACAATAATAATAAGAAGAAGAAGAATAAGAATAATTTTTTTTTTCTTGCTTTCTCTTTTTTTAATATTTTTGAGTTTTTTTCTTAGATTAATTTAATATTTTTTATTGTTTTTGCAGTAATAGTAATTTATAACTTTAAATGTTAAGACTTTGATGTTGTTGTTATTATAATATAGTGTGTTAATATGTTTTATTATATCAATTCTTGCATGTATAAATGTTATATTTTTTTTATTTTATCATTTATTTTATTTTTTTTGTTGCTCTTTTGTTAAAGTTCTTAGGATTTTTTCATTGTTTGATTTAATTTGTTTTTTTCCATTATTAATGAAACAATAATAATAATAATAATAATAATAATAATAATAATAATAATAATAATAATGATAAATAAAAAATAAAAATAATAATAATATAATTTTAGTTTTTTTTCTTGCTTCCTATTTTGTTAATGTTTTTGAGTTTTTTTTTTAATTTAATATTTTTTATTGTTTTAGCAGTAATAGTAATGATAATTTTAGATATTAAGGCTTCGATGTTGCTGTTGTTATAATAGAGTGTGTTTATGTGTTTCATTATATAAAACCTTGCATGGATAGATGTTATATATATATATATATATATATATATATATATATATATATATATATATATATATATATATATATATATATATATATATATATATATAATTTATTTTATTTTTTTGTTTGTTTTTTTGTTAAAGTTTTTAGGAATTTTTTATTCTTTGATTTAATGTTTTTTCCATTATTATTGCAATAATAATAATAATAGTTTTAGTTTTTTTTCTTCCTCTTTTGTTAATGTTTTATGTTGCGGCCTATCTAACTAGTCATAAACTATGATTGAATGATGAAATTGAAAATCAATAAAGTTTTAATAAAAAAAAGCTAAGGAGAAAAATTAGAAACCAGAAGAATAAGAACCAAATTAAAAGAAAAAATTAATGAGAAATTTCAATCAAAGAATTAAATTAAAAACAAACAAAACTTTTATAAAATCATCAAGAACAAAAAAAAACAAAAAAAAAACTAAGGATGGAAATATAAATACCCAAACAAAAAAGCAGAAAGGGGAGAAGAGAAAAAGCAAATGACCATCGGCAACAAACTGATCGTCCACCATCTATCCACGTCATACGCACTTGTAAGTGCATGTGTGCCACTGGCCAATAGCCTTTCTTTTTAATATACATAAATATGTATATATATATATATATATATATATATATAATACAAGATAGAAGACAAAAATGCTCTTGCAAGGCATTTTCATTTTTTTTTAAATTACTCTCCACTTATCAATCGAAATGTTACTTGTGAGACTTGAAGAGGAGAATTAAAAATATTAGCTTTTATTGTTATTTTAATTCGTCATCTATAATATATATATATATATAACACATTGATATAAGGAAAAAAATATTATTTAAAACTAAGTTTAAGCAATGTTAAAATAATAAAAATGAAAAACTAATCAATCAATTCTTGCCATATGATATTATTGCTAGTAAAAATTGATTGGTGGTTGAAATAGTTTTCTTAGAAAAAGGAACTTCATCATGAAAAATGATTGGAGTAAAAATTAGGTGCAAAACGAAAATGATTGTTCTATTTACTTTGGTCCACATTTATAATAAGAGTCAAAATGTGTATCCTCTTTTTATTGTTGATCCCTGGGAATCTTACGCCATGTTTGTTACCGCGTTTCAAAAATATTTTTGAAATTTAAAAAAAATAGATTTTAAATTAAAAAATTTAAATGTTTTTAGATTATTTAGATGTGTTGATGTCAAAAATAATTTTTTTAAAAATAAAAAATATTATTTTGATATATTTCTAAATAAAAAAATACTTTAAAAACAACCTCAACCACACTCCAAAACAGATGCTTAACCTTTTTAAACTCAATTCTCTATCCAAAACCTTTTTCAACCCAATTTTTCATCCAAGACTCAATTTAATTGGTGACATTATGTCTTAGATAATAACTTTTTCCCCTTGGTCATGCTTTAAAAATTATTTGTAATAACGAATGACAAGTATAGTTAGATTAAAATTATATTTGGAAAGGAAAAAATAATAATTTTAATTGGTGGGTTGGTGTGGAAGTGCCCCAAATGATATTCTTGTGAAAACTTTTCAATTTAGTAAAGGAATTTATAATTGGTGGTAAAAAGTGTTGGGAGGCATTTCTATATATATATAAAGTAGAAATTAAATTGTTTTTATTAAAAATGAAAATATTGAGATAAAAAAATTCATCAAACAATCTTGGACTTCACAAAACAACTCTAATTGCTCCTCTCTTAGAAAAACAAATGTCCATTTTTAAATCTTCTTGTCCAATAAAAAAAAGGTGATTTCAAAAACACCTCAAGATAATTCTAAAACAAAAAAATAATCTTCAAAACAAAAAATACCAATAAAAAATGGGTTTTTCCATGACAATCTAAGGATTGATGAAAGAAATAGTTTTCCTCTAAATTAGTCTTTTTAAGCCTTTGATTTTCAAAAAAAAATCTTGATTTTGTTTTTTGAAAATACACTAATTAAAATCTATGTGTCAAAATAAAACACAATAACCAAAAATGCCAATCAAATGTTGTTACCCATTCCACAACCTAAATTCTCGTGATAACCATCCCTTAGACTATAATTGCTTATTTAAGAGTGTGGATGAAATTATTTTTGAAAATGCTCCTCGTTCAGAAATATATCAAAATGATGTTTTTCTATCTCTTTAAAAAAAATTAACATCAGTACATAAAAATAATCTAAAACCACAAAATGTTTTTATTTAATATAATTTATTTTTTTCAAATTTCTTCAAATTGTTTTTGAAATGCAATATCAATAAGGCCTAAATTGAATGGTCACAGAAAAAAGAGATGAGTCCAGGAAAATAATAAATATTTAATTATTGGGACTATCATTAAGTCGATGCAATATATTTTAGTCCAATACTTTCACTTAAACATTCATGAATATATATATATATATTTTAATAGATTTCAGGGGACCAAAAATCAATTATCATTTTGGTTCATACAATGATGATCATGGCTCAAAACCACTTCCATGAGTAGGATCCATCCGCAAAACCCAACCATCTTTCTAGCAACCAAATATTACAAAATTTATTTAGGTTTCTTGCTCATAATTGCCATATATTTAGTTAGCTTATGCACAATAAAAATAAAAATAAAATTAGTTATATCTTTTTAAATAATTGTTTGAAAATGTGATTAAAGTTGTTTTTAAAGTGTTTATCGTTCAGAAATATATTAAAATGATATATTTTTTATTTTTTAATTATTATTTTAATATCAGCACGTGAAGATAATCTAAAAACACTTCAAAACAATTAATTTAAAGTAAAAAATAAAAATTTAATCTTTTATTTTCAAAAACATTAAAAAAAAACAGTGACAAGCACCCAAACAGCTCCTAAGTAAAATCTTTCTAGAACGTGCGGAAGGAATACCCTCATGAAGTGTTGTTGAATTTTGAGAATTTGTATGAAAATCACCGCAAGCATTTGCTGTAGGCAGTGCAGAATCCATGGATATAAACTCCCACCCAGCAAGAAAAAAGGAGAAAGCCTATCTTCTTCTTCGTCTGCAAGCACAGAAAAAGAAAAAAGAAAAAGGTTCAATAATGGCTTCACCTTCCAAATCACTTTAATAAAGTAAAACCCGCATTTCACGCTCACAATGGAAGGCACTGGTAAAAGGCTACCAAGCTCTCAGTCCCACTTGCACCCTTACACGTGTAGCCTCTCCGTTCGTCGTTTGCCTGCGCTCTCATTTCTCTCACAGCTCCGTTACCTTGACCACCTCACCATGCCATGGTCAGTTCACAACTTCATTTGCGCACAATGAGAGCCCAGACTCAGCGGAGTGGGCAGTGGACCCGGGTTGTCTCGCTGCTTTTTCGACCCGAGTTGTTGAGTCGGACCACAAACACCATCATCACACACAAACTCTAAAGATTGCCTGCCCATCATGGCTCTCTCTTTAGACCCTTTTAAACCCCTCCCGTTCACTTTTACATTTGACATTACAACCCATCAGTTGAGCCTGAGCCTGAGCCTGCCATTTCGGAGATGACTGAGCCTGAGCCTCCATACTCGGCTGCTGAGGCGGTTCCCGGTACGCCGGGGATCCGGGAAATAAGGTCGGAAAAGGGTTCTGAGAATCTCAGGTTCTGCAATGAACAGATTGGAAATGAAGGTTACCAGGGGACAAGGAAGGTCGGTTTGAGAGCAGAGATCGACACGTCTCCTCCGTTTGGATCCGTCAAGGAGGCTGTGACCCGGTTCGGTGGAAGCGGGTCATGGATACCCTATTACTATAGGATTGGAGAAAGTTATGTGAGTAATTCCTTTCTTTATTTAATTTGTCGCACTGATAATTTTTGTTATTTTTATGAATGTATTTTGTTATTTTTATATATGAAACTAACATGCAAAAAAATTAAAAATTTCTTAGGAATATTCAAAATTGCAGTTTTGTTATTTGTATTGCAATTTCTTTATGTAATTCTTTAAATTAATTTAATTCAGATCATCCTAAACAGAATGCCATGAGCATAATTTCACACAATGTAAACTCAAGATCCCCACCTCAAGATCGATGGCTTCGAAATCATATAAAGAGACACCATTCCCTGATAACTTATTCACTTCAGCATGATTTCTCTCTATAATTTAGCCCCTTTAAATATTTTTATTTTAGAGATCAATTTTCTACCAGATTAATCTTCCTAAACTACTCTAATCTTTGACTGCCCAAAACTACTTGTGCGATTTTTGACACCGCTTTTCAAAACCATTTTTAAAAGAAAATTGATTTTTTATTTTAAAATTAAATTTTCTTGGTGTTTTTAGATCATTTTAATGCATTTTGAACTAAAATCACTTTTAAAAGCAACCAGAATCACGCTTTCAAATAAGCATTAATTAATCATACTTGACATTGTCTCAACGTGGACTGTCCGAAATTGCTTATGGGATATTTGACACTACGTTTCAAAAACGCTTTTGAAAAATTTGAAATTAACTAATTTTTTTGTGTTTTTATATCATTTTGATGTGCTGATGTCAAAAATAATTTTTTTTTTAAAAAAAAAATCATTATAATACATTTTCTGAACAAAAAACATTTTAAAAATCAACTGCAACCATACTCTATACTTCGTATTGTCTCAACGTGGAGTTTCATACGAGGAATCTACTGATATTTGATTTCCTCATTTGATGTTTAAAGCATGCATTGCAGTTCACTTTCAGATTATAACCATACTTCCATAAGCTACAGGGCGTTGACGATATCGACATAAAAAAGGTGGAGGAGCAAGCAGCAGAACTGGAGAAGCATCTGATTGTGAAAGAACTCGAAACACTCGACGTCCTCGAAGAACTTGGAACGACGAAAAGGGTTGTCGAAGAGCTGAAGCAGCAGCTGCAGAAGGAAGCCCTTCGATGCATGACAGTTCCTGATGAGCCGATGTCGAGCCCTGCTATCAAAGAAATGAACAGGGGAAACTATAGCTTTCACGTCAACAACAGCGAGCAGAGGTTAATAAGTCTGAGCCCTACAGCATCGCCTGATCTGATCTTGATGGAGTTGAGGCAAGCGAAATTGAATCTTGGTAAAACCATTAACGACCTTGGGGTGATTCAAACTTCTGTTGAGTCTTTGAATAAGAAAATGAAGAAAGAGAAATCCTTACTCAGAAAGACCCGCGAGAGGCTAACATCAAAATTTGCAGGGGGGGTATCTCTGGAGGAGGAGCTAAAGCAAGCAAGGACGAAGCCGCGTGTTGCAGAAGATGTTGAAACTGGTTACAAGGAAGGGGTTTTAATGAAAATGGATGAAGTCCGAAGAACGGAAGTTTTGAAAGGAATGTTGGCTGAAAACATCAAGACTAACATCAGAACTGCTGAGTTGAGGTTGCTGGCGGCCAAAAAGATGGAAGAAGCAGCAAGAGCAGCAGAAGCTGTTGCCCTGGCTGAAATCAAGGCTCTTTCAACTGATGAGAGCTCATCGGGATATGCCCTGCCAGAACCAGAGAAAGTTCCCTCCTTCGAAGCGAGATCTCCTCTGAATCCTAAACTTCTGAAGGCCGAGGAGCTTTCCCCAAAGAAAGTGGAAACCTTGAAGTTTCCAAAGCAAGAAGTTCACTTTACTAAAATGTCTATTCTAAATAAGCTCAGGGAAGCAACAGAAGAAGTTAAACTAAGCAAACAAGCCTTGGAGGAGGCTCTGAACAAAGTCGAAATGGCAAATAGAAAGCAATTTGCTGTTGAAGAGGCTTTCAGAAAATGGATGCCAGGGGATGATCAAGTGGGGCAGGACGCATATTATCCTACCAGACTCGGCAATTTCCATTTGCATCAACCTGATCAGCGACAGGATTCTCCATTAAATGAAGTGAACAACTCCAACCTGATTGGCAATGACCCGAAGCCTGTTCTGAGAAGCACGGTTTCGATGAGAGATGTGCTGAGCCGGAAGCAAATTAGAGCGGAAGAATATGTCGGCGGGGCGAGGCCAACAGAAGGCGGCGCAGAGAGGCAAAAGGTGGCTCTGAGTCAGATGCTTCATGAACTAAGGGAGGATCTAACGTTTCATCCGAGAGTTGAAAAAACTGGAGGTGAACAAAAGCAGCAGTTCTACACACAAAGGAGAAAGTTCGGGTTCATTCATATATCATTGCCCATGACAAAACCAAGCAAGAAAAAGATGCAAGATTTGAACAATATGAAGATGCATTGAATTAGTTTCTGGTTGTGTAGTGATATGTTCTTATTTTTTTATTTATTTCTGATTACTCTGTATTGGTTTGCAGTTATGTCTGTAGCTTGCTTGTGCCTTGACCAGAACATGTTTAGATTTTATTTTTCTCTTATAGATAGATGTATTTTGTGTTGTGTACCGCTTGCTATATATATATATATTGCTGCTCTGTTGTCCCTGGACTTGGCTCATGATCTGAGCTGGGTATTTCTATTGTTTTTTGTTGAGTAATAGTTGGATACACCAAGCTCCTAATAATAGTACAATATAAAGTAGGATCTAACAAAAGTAAACCATCAAAAGAGAAATATTTGATGTTAACCTCAATGGGAACATCTGCAATCTTAATATCAATAAGTCTAGCTTGCTCAAGAATATCTGTAACATGTTTTGACTGAGAAAGAAGATAACCTTTAGGTGAATAGGCTACCTCAATACCAAAGAAGTATAGTAGATAACCCAAATCTTTCATCTCAAACTATCTTGCTAACTCTGTTTTCAAAACTAAAATATCATCAATGTCATCAACATATAAAGATAGAATAATATGACCTGTACTGGTGCTCTTAACAAAAAGAGCAAAATCATGACTACTAGAAACAAATCCAAGGAAAGAGATCACAACAAAAAAAATTCTCAAACCAAGCACGGGGTGCTTGAGATCATATAATGTTTTATTGAGCTTGCAGACATATCGAGGATCATGTGAAATACCATAAGGTGTGCCATATAAACCTCTTCTTGAAGATCTCTATTTAAAAAGACATTTTTTACTTCAAGTTGAGAGATAAGTCACCAACGAACTGAAGCACCTACAATAAGAGTACAAATAGCAGTCATTTTAGCAACATGAGCAAATGTCTCCTCGTAATCCATACCATACTGTTGAGAGTATTCTTTTGCAACCAACTGGGCTTTGTATCGCTCAATAGATCCATCAAAATTAGTCTTGATCTTATACACTTAACGACAACCAACAACATTCTTACCAAGAGGTAGATGAACCAAATCTCAAGTATTTGCTTTATGCAAAACAGAAAGTTCCTCATCCATAGTTTGTTGCCAAAAAAGATCAAGAATTGTCTTTTATAAGAAGAGGGCTCAAAAAGACAATGAGCCAAAAAGGAAGTAAATAGTGAAGAATAACAAGAATAAGCAAAATCAAGTAGTTTTGTGGACTTACAAAAGCGTACGGATTGACGTTGAGGTGGATCACAATTTCAAACAGAGCAGGAGGGACCGTAGAGTAGAATGGAGCTTTAGGTGCACCGGAGAGTAAAATGTCAGTACTTGCAAAAAAGGTTAGGATGAATTAATCGAACATGAGGAGAGTCATTTGAGGTACTAGGAACCTGAGATGATAAACTATTAGAATCCTCAGAGAAAGTATTTATATGAATAAGATCAAATCTAGTGAAGTTACGAGGAGTGGATGGAATAGAAAAGAAAAGTATATGCTCGAGAAAAACAACATGACGAGACATAAAGTTTTTGAGTTATAGGATCAAAACAACGATATCTCTTTTTACCTTCACCATGACCAAGAAATACACAAATAGCATATCGAAAGGATAGTTTGTGGCGTTCGACATGAGGAAGAAGAACAAAGCAAGTATAACCAAAAACTCTAAGGAAAGAATAATCAGGAGCATAACTATAAAACTTTTCAAAAAGAGATAAACCTTAAATATGAGAGATAAAATTGTATCAATCAAACTTATAGTTGTAAGAACAGCTTCTCCCAAAAACTCACTAGGAACCAAAGTAGACAACAACAGAGAGTGAGCAGTTTCAACAATATTCTATATTTTTTTTTCTACAATGCCATTTTGCTTAAGAGTATTTGTACATTAGGTTTGATGAGCAATTCTATCTAAAGACAACAACTCTCAAAATTTATCAGAGGTGTATTCCCCATCCAGATCACACTTAAAACATTTTATAACAACAAAATATTGAGTTTTAACAACTTCTAAAATTGCTCGGAAAGAGTACTGGGATTGATGAAAGAAGCTGAGGAATTTGTTGTTGCATTATTGTGTGATGGTTTATAACCCTCAGTTGGTTTATGAGCATTAGATTGTGATTGGGTTACCAGGTTTCCAGGATTAATTTTGTTGTCTTAACTTAGGACACTAAGCTTTCTAGTGACCCTTCTGCTTACATAAACTACATTCATCAAAGCAACCCTTGTGTAAGGCTTGGATTGATTACTGGAAAATGGTTTGAAAGGAGCTGCTTAGCTGCTAGCACAGAAGGATTAGAGAGAATGCCCTTTTCAGATGAAGAGTAGAGACATATTTATTAAGCTAATAACTCATTTACAACCGAATCAACAAAGGGAAGTGGGGAACGATGCAGAATCGAACCTCTCAATCCTTCAAAATCACTACAAAGTGCTATTAAAAACTGTATCAATTGTTGTTGCTCTCTACGTTCCATATAGACACCACATAGAAGAAAAAACAGAGAAAATAACAATATAGCCTAAATATTAGATTGCGTAAGCCAAAAGAAAGACAAAATATCAGACCGCAAAAACTAAGGGAAGATGAAATACCAAATTCTAGAAAAAAATGATATATATACCAGTTGGATCCACAAATATTATGCTTTAGATAAAACTAAACTTTGATATCATGTTAAGCAATTCAACATACATAAAGAGAGATTAAGAAAATGAGACTAGAATAGAGTTTCATAACAATGTCGAATACATACTTAAGTTAACCTAAATACAAAAAAAAAAAAAAAAACTGTATTACACTATAAGCTAAAACAAAACTGAAATTTAAACAATGTTTTTCATTGTTCACCAAGACTCGGATGTATTGTGGATTGGAATAGTAAAACTCTATAATAAACTAAGTATTATTTGTATACTAGAACAACTACAAAGTCACTTTGGCCAGGTGGTTAAGGCGTGTTGCTGCAAAGGTCCCCGTGAGGGTTCGAATCTCACCTGCTACGATTCTAATAGTGTTTTTATTTAGTATATTTTGTATCCTACAACTGGACAAAGAAATGGCTTTGGCCGATTGGTTAAGGCGTTGCCAAAGTATGCACGGGAGTTCGAATCTCTGGCGGCAGAAATAATTCCAGATTTAGTGTCGTTTCCTTTATATATATAGTATTTTCACGCTACAATTTTTTTTTTCGTTTCCTTTTCCCCCCCTTATAATGCTTTTTTTTTTTGTTTTTTTTCTTCCAGATACATTTTCTTTCCCTAGTTATATTTTTTTTATTTCTTTCCCCCCTTATTATGCTTTTATTTTGTTTTTTTCTTCCAGATACATTTTCTTTCCCTAGATATATTTTTTTTATTTCTTTTTCCACTTATATATTTTTTTTGTTTTTTTATATCTGGGGTGTTCGAGTCAACTTAAACACACCATGCCTAATTCTCGAACCAAATTTTTTTTAATGCTTTTTTTTTGTGTGTTTTTCCCCTTAAAACTTTTTTTCCCCAATTATACTTTTTTTTTAATTTCTTTTTCCACTTATATGTATTTGTATTTTGTTTTCTCTATAACTGATGCATCCGGGTCAACTTAAACGCACCACGACTAATCACCAGACCTAATTTTTTTTGATAACCAGGGTGTTTAGACCAGATTACGCGCACCACGACTAATTTTAGACCCACTTTTTTTTTAGATAATTGGGGTGTCCGGGGTAACTTTCATCAAATATATTTAGGTTTTATTTTTATCCCCAGTCTTTTAATTTCCGGATTGGTTTTAAATCTTTTATTATTTTCGGTATCAAAGTTTATATTTGTTTCATTTTTATCCTTGGAATAAAATTGATTATATATTTATTTTTCATTTTGTCCTTTATACTTTTAATCTTTGATTTTATTTTAATTTCTTTATTTTTAAAAAAAATATATTTATGAATTGGTTTCTATTTTTATTCATGTTTGTATGTATATGCTCTTAGTTTTTTGTTTTTAATTTTTTTTATTTCCTCTTTTGTTAAGGTTGTGTTGTTTTAAATTTTGTTCTTAAATTTTAATTTATGTTGGTGATCATTTGAAAATTGATATTTTTTTTTATTATTTGTATTTATTGTTAACGTCAAATAATGTTTTTTAAGCTAATTATATTTATTTTTGTTTTGTCATTGATTTTATTTTTTAATTGTTTTTTGGTTAATATTTTTAGGTGTTAAAATTTCTAATTATTATAGATAAGACATTCAAAATAATGATTATTTGTAAGGTTTTTTTGTCTTATAAATATGTTAAACTAATTATATATTTTGATATTTTTTAATATTAACACCTTAAAATATATATAAATAAATGACCTAAGTTTTTTTGAAAAATAAACTCATATTAATTTAATATCACTATTTTGAAATACTTTTAATATAATAATATTAAGAATAAATCTTATAAAATAAAAAAAAAATATGTTTTTTTTCTAACAATAGTAATGTGTCAGCGATGATGTGACAATAATAATTAAAATATTAATTATGTACAATAATAGTTATAATGACAGCTATAATAATTGTGACAATGTAACAATTATGATAGTAACAATGAGAATAATATTCAAAATAATTCATTAGTTGATATTATTTCTCTTAAAAATTGACTTTTGTAACTTCTTTATGTATGATAGTTCAGATTTAATATCACATAAAAAAATATACGAAGTCATACGTCAACAAAACGGGTGGAAAAATTATGTCAAATTATCTACAATGAAAAAAATATACCAGTCACTCGCCTTACACTTTGCCATTGCCAGAAACAAATTTTTTAACATGCAAAAAAATATTATTGATCTTAGATTTTTTTATGATGCTGTATATCTGAGTGGAATAATCAACCTATAAAAATTTTGATTATTACTATAACAAAATTATTTACAATAATAATAATAATTGTATATTAGTTTTTTATATATTCATTTTATTATGTAAAATGTGTTTAAAATAATATCATGGTATCAAGGGTATTTTCAATTTTTTCATTTATGTGCATAGTACAATAACCATAATACCCTCAAATAAGACAAAAACCAATAATTGTCAATGGGGTGTCCCGGTAAATTAACATTTCCAGTGCACAGTAAAATAACCTTTGTAGCCTCAAATAAGACAAAATAAAAGAGTTACCTACAGGGTGTTTTAAACAGTTCACGTTTAACTATACATGTATAAGAGAGAGTTTCACTCTTATTTTACACCATCAAAACTAAACTTACTATATTTTTTAACGCAGGCTACATTTAATACAAATAAAAATAACAATAAAAATTAAAAATATAAACTAAGAGTAGAGGTGTATAGATAAAAAAAATTTAAAAACTATCTTAGAAGGACCGAAAAAAATCAAGGGATCAAAACTAAACTAAACTAAAAAATAAAAGAAAAAAAAACAAGATACAAAACAAAAAATTATATATGTTAAAACTAGACAAAAAAAAAATAATTGACACCAGCGTCGGAGTGCGAGTTTATGGCTCCCTATAAGGTAAACAAAATGGGTTTTTAAACAGTGTTCGACACTGTTCATCTACATTCAGATACACTGTGAATTGGAATAGTGAAATTACATAATAATATAAGTAGTATTTATATACTAAAACTGCACAAAGAGGTCTCTTTAGCAGAGTAGTTAAGGTGCGTTCCTGCAAAGTATACGGGAGTTTGAATCTCCCAGGCAATAAAATGGTTTTGGATTTTTAATATTAATAATTTGTATTATGTATAATTTGTATACTAAGTTGAACAAAGATGTTGCTTTGGCCAAGTGGTTAATGTTGTGCTTGTACACGGGAGTCCGGAGTTCGAATTCCACGCAGGTGAAAATCTGATTTTTTTTTTCTTTTTAAACGGTTTTTTTTAACTGGGGTATCCGAACAACTTATGCGCACCACGACTAATCTCCGGGCCCACTTTTTTTTCCTCAACTTGTACATTTTTTTGGTTGTTTTTTGATAACCGGGGTGTCTCTGTTAGCTTACGCACACAACATTTTTTTTTCCAAACTGATCAGTGATTTTCATTATTCATTACTGTTTGAAAAGGTGTTTTCCCCTAACTTTCTTTTTTAGTTTTTTTTTTTTTTTTAATTTCTTTTTTGTTAATATTGTTAGGTGTTGAAATTTAGGCAGGAAAAAAACTTGTTTCTAACAAAGTCTATCAATTACAAATTTTACTAATTAAATATTAAAATAACCAATTACAATATATATAAAATCAATCAATTTTTTATATAAATAAAAACCCAGCGCAACGCGCAGGCAAGTTCGCTCGTATAAACTAAAACAAGAAACTATTTTATCCTTAATAAATAATAAATACCATAACATAAATATTTTTCATTGGGATACACACCTAAAACAACTTTAATTTTATTATTTAAAATACTATATGGATCATTTGGTGTTTTCAATTAACAAACACCGGAGATGCTTTGAGGACATCGTGGAGTTAGTGAGGTGTTCGCCGGTGCTCCTATCTTACCACGGCAATCACGGCACGTACCTCGATGATTTTTACGTGTCAATTTCTAATTGGAAGTCGATGCACCATCTTCTCTTTTTCTTGCGCGGCCGCGGGAAAAGCCTTACCCTTTATCTAAAATTATTACCTTTATACTTTTTGGCCCGCGCAAATAATTGGCGCGTTTTTGGGTTATGAATAATAAAATAAATTTGAGTTTACCAAGTAGTTTTTTTTTTTTTTTTTTTTTGTAACCTTGTGCATGGAGAGTTGGAAAGCATCGAGGTCCCGCGTATTTTCTTACATTTTTTGATTTTTTTAATTTTAAATTAATGTTTTTTTTGTTTTCTTTTTTAATATACTAATATGAAAAATTAAAAACAAATATTTTAATATATTTTTAAAAATGTCAATCAAACATCAAAGTAGTGGAAAATTCTACAGAGCTTGAAAAGGTACTTTAATGGGGAACCCGCCAAGAACCCGCAAAAGGGTCCGTGGAATCCGTCGTGCTCCTGATGGAAGCGCCTTCGAGAACTGGTATCTAAACTTATACTCTCTGCTTTTTGATTAATCACTAGTAGTTTTTTTCTCTCTTCATTCTAATCCACATTGCAGCAACAGTTGTGGGGTTTTGGTGGCAATCGCTTTGGCTGATTTGCATGAATGTAAAGCTGGAACCAAGAACAATGTGAAGAGATTCAAAGGCCTGAATGGAAAACAAAACGTTGTCCAACAAAGCTTTTGTGAGCAACCCAGATCGCCTTTCCGTCTCTTCATGTACTGCATTCTAAATTTAGCTTCTTCTTCTTTTATTGTTATTTGGTATTTTGATTCTGGATTCGCCTTTGAAAACATACATTTTGTATAGAACTCCTTTGGAACTAGCCAGGGCCAGGGCATCAGAAAATCAAAAAAACACAACCCGATCATTTTGGGGTTTAGTAGCTGTTATTTAGAGAACAAATAGACAACTTCCAATGATTGTGCCCTTTTTGTCTGTTCATATTTGTGCAACTCAAACTGTTAATAGAATGTTTGATTCTTTTAAATTGAAAACATTGGCTTTATTTTGCGGACATTTTTCTAGGGAAGATTTCACGAAGACTGGCAAGATTTGGAACGTAATTGATATTGATCGTAAAGGGTTCGAGACTTGGAGGAACATGTCAAAGGAGGTATGATCATAGGTACAGTTATGTGTAATCTGCACTCTATTGTGGACCAATATTCTATCTGATAAGCAAGCTGGTTTTGGCTGTACAGGAGAGGCAACCATACATCACGGGAGCTGATGAGATTAACTCGGCTCATGTTAAATGTTTGATTAAAGATATTGATCATTTGTCAGAGGTATTTTTACTTTATATGCCAGGTCTCATTGTTAATTCAAGACTTTGAATTTCATTTTTCTGTTGTTTTAGTGGGAGTCTTTGTTTGCAATAAACATGGTAAATTGAAGCAAGAACTGCCTTGTTAATGTTATGTATTTGATTGTTTTTGAGCTGTAAAGCTGTGTTAAAGGAACCAAACACTAGTATAAAGCTGTGTTGCTTTCTATGTCTTTAAATTGCATAGTGGTGTAAGTAATGCTTTCAGATAATGGAAATCTATCTACCTATTGTAAATAAATTAGCTTATGTTTATCATGTCCCATCTGCTGATATATATATATATATATATATATATATATATATATATATATATATATATATATATTCTCAGATACTTTTACCAAGTCCCTCCTTCTAATTCAATCTGCTTTCTAAACAGTTACTGCCAAACTTCTATTTTCAATGGAGGTCCATCATTTTTATCAAACTTGAGTCTTTTACAGATTCAGCTGATGAGATCATTTTTTGTAGGTAGACGATGAGGCAGATTCAGCATTGGTTGGGAAGTTTGATCCGGTGAGTCTACTTCTATATATGCTAAGTAGATATGCTATAAACTAAAAAATATATATGTATAATATTGTATTATAATATATAAATATAATATATATATATATATATATATATATATATATATATATATATTTCCAATTAGGATTAGTTCATTAGAAAATCAAAGAGAAAAATAAAATAGTCAAATAAAGTTGTATTCTTCACCTTTAAAACAGAATAAGATAATTTAAAGTAGTAAATAGCAAAAAGCAAACTCAAATATCATCATCTTTATTTATTAATCTTCAAACACATCATCCCTGCTTTCCTCTCCTTCACTTGAGTCCTTCATATCTCGGGGTTTCTCAAATAGTTGAACTTCCATTCAGGATCTCTCTTATTGCCCCCATGATATTCTTCACTTGCCATTTTTCTATTCAAGTAAACTGTAAAAATACTGTTCAACATAATTTTAATTTACTGAATATATGCTAAGTCTTAACTATTTTTTTTTTAATTTTCGTATGAACTATGAATGTAGGTACACTGTATCAACTAAAGTTTAAAAAACAAAACAAGAACAAAAAAAAAAAAAAAGAAATTTTGGCAGCATAACACCAAAAATGGACATGTGAAGAGATAGAGAAGGAATAGCATGGGAAGAGAGAGAGAGAGAGAGAGCGAAAGAGTGGAGAAGAAAGAAATTAAGTGAGAGAGAAACAAATAGATGATAAATAATAAAATACAGAGCCCTGAAGAAAAAAAAATAAAGCATGACCTGTTCTGTACTTCTGTTTTTCTCCTCTGCTCAACACCATTGTTGAAAAATTGGCTGATGTTTCTCATCTCAGGTGTCTTTCTTTGTCTGTTTTTCTTCCACTTTAATGATTATTTCTTACAAAAACACCCCCTGAATTGTTTCTTGTGGTAGATTAAAAAATGGACAAACAGGTTAAAACATAAATCAGAAAGAAAAAAAATCCATCATAAAAGGATATATATTTTATGCTGCACTTTATTGAAATTCATTGCTTAAGGCCAATAAAAGCGTTGTGATCCCATTGCAGAGCTCAAGTGAGCGCCTAAGTGCCTTTTGAAAACACTGGATATAACTCCATTGCCTTATAATTGTTCTCATTCACGTAGCTTTTTATATATCAGTCCATGAGTGATCTCCTGACTATTCTTGTTCGGGTCCTGGCAGTTCTATGAACACTCTGAACACCACGACGACAACTCGGAAAGCTTTCATAGTTTTCAGTGCAAAGATTCTGAGAGCTTCAACACATGGGAAAGGTAACACTTTGTCTATTTTGCTCTGGTTTTGGCTGTCTTCAACCAATAAAGCTCCGTTTTCCGCGCAAGCATGGCGTTTCTAGTACACTGAACCTTACCTCCTCTTGACTCAGGGAGATGGTGAGAAAATGGATGGCTAAGAGCTATCACTGAGTTTTGCAGGTCAAATCTAAAGGCTCCCCTGCACTGGACTGATACAATCAATGGAACCACCTACCTGGCAATGGAGGAAATACAAGGCAAGTCGATTGGCTATTGTATAGTAACGTTAGGATTTCAGGGCTCTAACCATTTAGGTAGCAATTTTCTTATGGAATTAAAAGTTTTTACCACCCAAGTAATTTGGAGTAGAGATGCAGCAGGGGGCATTTTGGGAATGTTTATGTTAGCTCACCATCTCCAAACGTGTTTTTTGCTCTAGGGTCTTAGCTTCCTGAATAGAACATTCTTTTTGTGATTGGAATGGCTGGAAATTTCTTCCTAAACGAAGCTTGCTGGATTATCAGCTGTGTGTTAGCCTGAGTAATGTTATCTTTCATCTTCCTTGCAAGGTCTGTAGTCGTTGCCGGTTGTTGGAAGCTGGTCCTCCGGAAACAACCGTGAAAGACGGTGGTTCATGGGATTAAAATGTTAAATTTCATGCCATGGTGGTGGTGATTTACGTGACATGGTGGCTTACACCACCCCAGAACATTCCACCGGAATTGAAATATCACATTACACTAATTACAATTACAATATACACTGATTTTTTTAAATTATTTTTAACATCATGGCATAAAATATCTAACACACAAAAAATAATTTAAAATAAAAAATAAAAATATTTTTTTTAAAATTGTTTTTCAAAACTGTTTTTGAAACGTAGTGCCAAACATGTTCTAATGCTCCAGGTGTTTTACTGTAGTAGCCATGACTTCAGACCTCTTTCAAAGTGTGGTTGAAGTTGTTTTTTAAATTATTTTTTTATTCAGTATTAAAGTTATATTTTTTTATTTAAAAAAAATATTTTTGATATCATCTTATCAAAATAATCTAAAAATAATTTAAATTAAAAAATAAATATATATATTTTTAAATATTTTTGAAATACAGTATCAAACAATCACTTAACATCTCTTACTGAATTCAATAAGATTTTTCTTTTGTCATTAACTGCATTTGGTGTCTGTTTAACAGTGTGATTGAGGTTGCTTTTAAAAATGATTTTCATTCAGAAATTCATCAAAATACTATTTTATTTTTATTTTTTAAAAATCATTTTTGACATTTAACACATCAAAATATCTAAATACACCAAAAACAAATTAATTTAAAATAAAAAAAAAATATTTTTTCAAAAAACTTTTAAAAAGAAAACTATCCGTATGACCAAAGGGCAATCTGAGATATTATTTTAAGCGTGTAGTTAACAAATTTGTGTCGTAACCCATTACTAGAATCAAAGTCATAGGCTTGAATAGTAGTGGCAGACAACATTACAGAAAAGAAAGAAAGAAAAAAGATCTGGCCTCCCTCAAATTTTATCTAAACTATTTAATTTAAAATTTTGATTAAAAAAACAGTTAATTAAGGATGTTTTAAGTTTAAATTAATTTAATAACAAATTTAAATATTATTTTTATATATTAAATTCCAATTTTAAAAACATGGTCAATAATCAACCTGGTTGAATTTTATTTATTTATATTTATTTATTAATTATGATTTGGATAAATATAAATTAGCGACACGCGGCACACGTGACTCACTGGGAAGACACGGCACGGCACGGCACGGCACAAGCAGCAACATGAACCTCACAATATAAGAAACGAGGGCAGCAATCTGCTCCACCGATGTCACTGAACTTTGGCTCCTCCTCCTCCTCCTCCTCCTTCACATTACTTGCCCTATAAAAAAATAAAAAAATGAAGTGCAGTTGCAGCCTTTTTGAAAGCGTTTCATCATCTACTACTTCTTCTCTGCTCCTTCCACCTTCACCCTCCTCTTCTGGTCTTCCTCACTCTCTCCTTTCCCGCTCCAAGCTCAAGCTTCCGGTTTCTCCTTTTCGACTCTTCCTCTCGTTGCTTTCTGAGTTCATCATATATATATATTTGTATATATGTATATTATAGCTAACTAACTCATGCCCGTGCTGTCTTCTCTTTGTTATCTGCAGAAATTAAAGCCAAATCATCGTTTGGTGACCAGGAATGCTTGCGGGCTCGATAATAACGATGGGCTTCCCGTCACTCCTAAAAAGCTCTTCGTGCAAGAGGTACTTTTCTGCTCTCTTGTTTTTTCAATTTTAAAATTTGGGTAAAGTTTCCTTTCCTCATTTGCTTTGTGTAATAGGCAATTGGAGCTGAGTATGGGGAAGGTTTTGAGACATTTAGACAGGATGGGCTTTTAAAGGTTGATGTGGTATGCAATGTTTTTCCTTAATTTATCTCTTAATTCTTTGTTAGAATTTATATTGCAGTTTCTTAAGCAAGAACACCACGGGTTATTTCTTAATGGGATGTACTTGTTTATGGTATTGGAAATAGGATTTTTTGAATGATAGACTGCAAGAAGGTTTCCTTCATCGGATACGCTATGCCATGAAACCAGATGAAGCCTATGGTCTTGTCTTTTCTTGGGACAATGTTGTGGTAATTTCCTGTAACCATTTCCCTATGTGCTAAAAGCAAAGTGTTATCTTTGGGTGTGCTTAGGTTTTATGGGTCATTTTCGGGGATGAATCTCCTGAAAAGTGTCCTGAGCTCAAACATTTAATATCGCACTTCAAGGACTGTGTTTTTTTTCTTCCCCTCAACCCTGAACAAAAAGTGAGACGTGATAACAGTTTGTTAACTGGTTAGTTCACTGTGCTGTGCTGATTAGCACTCATTTTTCTTATTTGCTTAATTATAATTGTGTGCTCGTTGTGATTCAGGCTGATACTCGATCAATAAAGTTGAATGTGTGGAAGCAGCTTGCAATTGAAGAAGGTATGAAGTAATATTTTCCCTTCCCTTTTAGTTGAACATTTATTTCCTTCAACTTTCTGATTTTAAAAAGTTATAAAGATCATTCTGTGGCTAATGTGCTGATTTTAAGGTCAACATTGAAGCTAAAATATAAGCAAAGGAAATGAAGGAATCAGCTTGAAAGTATCCATTGTTTCTAAAATCAGACAATTGTTCATTTGCAGTAATGGAAGCTGTTTTTAATGGTCTTGATCCCCAAATTAATTTCAAACTTTGAATCAGCTGCATGTTGTTTTATCCCCATTATAAACAAATTGGTTCAAGTGGAACATCTCTGTAGATTGTGTCTAGATCTCAAATTGATATTTATATGGATGCAATATTGGTTTTACTTAATTGAAAATGGATATTAAGCCAGAACTTTATGTGACATTTTTTGTAATATATGCGCCATCATTATGTTTCTTGTACAGGAAAGGAAATTCCTGAAGATGAGCTTGCTCAAAGACTTATGCTATATGCAGATGTGGATCACATACTGCACAAGGTTCAAACTTTTCACTTTAGGATTTGGTTGCTATTATGAATATATAATGTCTAAAAGATGATTTTCTTATTCGATTAGAGATATCCCTCCATTATCAGATGGTTTGATGAAATGGATTTCCTTATGCCCTTGCCGATTGCCATGTAAGGGCTTTGAAAATACAGACTTTTTAGCAAGGTGTCATTACAGAAGCACTTATTATTGTTATTTTAGCTGTGAAAATTCTGCATTCTGAGAGAAGAAAAGAGGAGAGGGAAAAAACAGCTGCTGACAAGAGTTTGTCTATCATCTAATTAAATCAGTTTGCCAAACTTTCAGAGCAAGTTTGTTCCCAAATTTGGAAAAAAAGTAGTCGGGATTTTTACTGACCACAAGTCTTCGACCGTGTAATCCATTTTCATGATTATATGAAGCAGTTTTCACTCAAGTTCCTTTTAGAGATCATGTTAAGTGGGCATAATAAGCATTCAGATTGTTAGAAAGAAAAAAAAAAATTAAACTCCATCCATTAAGGGAGTAGTGGTGTTTTTGGCAAATGTTTTATTTAATATGAAAGATGTGTGCCTTTTAATTGGTCTCAGAATAAGGTGCATCAAAGGGTTACATTTGTGTCGACACAGGGGTTTGGGGGTTCCCAGTTTAATATGAAAGATGTGTGCCTTTTAATTGGTCTCAGAATAAGGTGCATCAAAGGGTTACATTTGTGTCGACACAGGGGTTTGGGGGTTCCCAGTTTACAATGTTAGTAATGCATATATTTTGAATTTCGAATTAATTGTATGGAAGAAAAGAAGTAATGGTTTGGCGTTGACTGTGGTAATATTGTGATTTAAAACTGATGTTTGATCATGGAGTTTTTATTCTGTTTTATAAAATGATCCCTGAAGCATAGCTTCCTTAACTATATGGCATGAAGCTCCAATATATTTAGTCTTCTTGGGCTGTTTGTCTTGGTCTACTGATACACTTCTTTTATTTTCCTATTAACCATCATTCATATACCTTGTATTAGTTGCTTGATATTTCCTAAAACTTCCAGGGATTGCTCTGGGAGACAGCAGAGAGTGAAGTGGTTAGATTGAAGTTACGGCTATCCCAATTGTATCATGATAATCTACTTGGGGTGAGTGTCCTAGTCTTTACATGGTTGCACAGCCTGTTTCTTGAACTCCAAAATTCATCTGGCTATCAATGTTTTTGCCCAGCTTAGAGAACCCATTGAGGGGCTGGAAGAATGGCTGGATGCAGTAAGTAGAGCTCATATACCCTGTGCTGTTGTTTCATGTCTTGATCGAATAAACATGGTAGGTGCCCTGGAGCGTATGGGTCTCAAAAAGTATTTCCAGGTATGTAATTTACTTTGAGCTTGCACAACATTTTGAACAGAACCTGCTAGATATCACACAGACAAGCTGTATTATTGAGGATTGCAGCACCTAAGCACCAGTGTTTCTTGGAATTTTGGGCTCAAGTGCTAAGTGATAGACAAAATTGTTGCTGAAGGCATTCTATCTTTTCAAAATAACAAATTATGGTGGACTTCTCACATTTCAAGTAGTATACAGGATAATTTTTATAATTTCTTTAGTAATTTGCATCATCAACTTGAATGGAGCTATGATATAAGCTAATGAAGAGAACATGTTACATCATCACCTTCTATGATGGCCTTAGTGTATTATTGAATAAAAATGGATGTAAAGTAATTTTCTATGTTTATGCTCTCAATATCAACCAACTTCCTGTGGGTAACTATCTTTTTTTGGGTGTTCAGGCTATTGTTTCTGAGGAAGATGGCATGGAGTCAATAGCGCATAGATTCCTTTCTGCAGCTATGAAGGTATGGTCGAGAACTCACTCTAAAGTTGCTCGGTAATATTTCCTTGGAGTTGGAGTTCTTGCCTTGTGATCTTCCCAATGAACTCACTCTAAAGTTGCTCTGTAATATTTCCTCAGAATTAGATAGCTAAAGGCATGCCATCTGATCTGCATTATGCATTAAGCAATGGTCTGCTTATACATGTCTAATTTTAAATTCCATTAAGCTTGAAATTATGGTTTTGAAAATATTTGGGCACAACAAATGTTCTACAAAGAGAAAGTAGCATTCAAGGTATCAGGTGAAATTACAAGTGCACACTAATGACTCTCCCTTTGTACATTTTTAATTTTGGAGACTGAAGAGTTGCTTGATTGGAAAAGATTTCAAAATGAGATCCGTGGCCTAATGGTATAGGAAAGAACTCTCTTATAGAATATAGACCTGCATGTGGCCTGTTCTTATTGCACAGAAAAGACAGAATAAACATCATAAATGATGGATTGATATTCAGATAGATTTGAATTGTATACTATGGAAATTGTATACTACAGCCTCATGTAAATCTTATAGATACATACAATTTTCATGGAACCAGCTTTAAATAAATATGTTAGGATTGTGAAATAGGACTTAAAGAGTAGCCCAGCACATAAAAAATTCTTAGACATTGGAAAGAATGTCCACTCCTTTTACCAGCATGCTGACCTTGTTGCTTGTTGGCAGGGGGTGGGGGGGGGGGGGGGGGTGGGGGGGGGTTTAATGACTTTGTTTCTTTTTTCTTCCTTTTGTTCTTTATTTTATTATTATGAAAAGGTTCATGACCCTGCTTCATACACCAAAAAGGAAGATATTTAGCAGCCTCCAAACCTTCTTGTTATTGACTCACCTAAACTTGTGTTTTCTGGTCAATCAATTATGCAACCAATCACTTCTAATTTATACCCATCTTCGTGGACATAAATGTATGTGCTATACTTCATGTACTCGTTTTTCTTTGAATGTTCATTTCATTTTTAGTGCAACAAAGGTATAAACTATAAATGACACTCTTCTTGGTTGGTTGTCTTCTTTTCATTTCTTTATTATTTTCTCTTAGGAGAATTCCATTGGCTATCTTATTTGTGTTTACAGTCGCTGAATGATAGTCAAATAGCAAATTACTAATAAAAAATATTTCAATTAATTCATAAAAAATGTCTATTTGTGCTGTCATTTTTATGTGTCTAGTGGCAAGTTTAGGTAAATATACATAATTGAAGTATCTCACTTCATAAATTCAAACAATATTTAAAACAAAATATAATTTAAATTGAGAAGGATAGCAATAATTTGCCAGTATTAATCTTTATTCTATGTTGTAGAATACTATGAGAGCCATAATTCCTGTAAGTTCGCCCCCACAACATTAGTTGCAGGCTCGGCTCAGCCATCTAGGAATACAAAACCTTGCAGATGAGCAGTTGGACTTTTGAACAAAAGAATCAAGTTGAACAGAAGACTAGTGCATGCCTCGTATAAAAATGCATCTCATACCCATGTTCACTCCTTTTCTTTTTAATTGCAGCTTCAAATCCTCTTGAGTTTCATTTTTCTTTCTTGACCTCCTTGCACAAATTCCTTGCAGCTGGACCGCAAACCATCCAAGTGTGTGGTGTTTGAAGATGACCCCAGGGCCATAGCTGCTGCTCACAACTGTACTATGATGGCTGTCGGGTTAATTGGTGCACATCCAGCGTGCGTACTTGATCATCTACCCATGGAATTTTTAGATTACCTAAACTGAGTAATTAAATTGGTAGTTTTTTTTTTTTTCAACCAAGCAATTGAATTGATTGTTTTCTAATGGTTTCAATTTTTCATCCGCACTCAGAATGATTTGCCTTGAAGATTCTAGTTTCACTAACTTAAACTTTGTTGTTTCCGTTGATCCAAACTGTATCTCCAAAAGTGGTCATTTCAATTTCCTTGTGATCTGTTTTATTGACCAAAAACACGTGATTTATATTCTGATATGCATTGAAGTGGCATTGGAATGACTACAGAAATTAATGCATATTGATGTGAATTTGTAATTTGAATACACGCATGGTTGATTTGATTTATATTTTTGGTTGAAAAACCCTTATAACAACTCTACCCCCTTTACTAAAACACTTGTTAATTCTGAAACATGCAGGTATGATCTGGTGCAGGCTGATCTTGCTGTTGCGAGCTTCAACGAGCTTTCAGTGATCAACCTGCGGAGACTATTTGCTAACAAGGGTTCTACTTTTATGGACAGGCAGAAGGAGATTGTAGAGAAATCTCCTCCGAAGAGGAAGCTATCAGTAGACACCATATACTAAAAAGTAAAATCTCCACCTTTCCCCACAGTGATAATGCATCATACCTTTCTATAATCTTGAACTGATTTCCCCATCTCTAGATAGAAAAGTTGCTGTTTGACATTGTTTATTTGCTTGTACAGTGAGTAGTTACGCAATTCTTATTTCATATGATCAACATCTTATTAGAATTTCTTAGGGGCTAAAACATGTACAGCCCTGCATTCTATTGAATTTCCTGTATATTTTTTAAGAAGTAGAAACACACTCTATGCAGCAGGACATGTTATTCACTTCCCACAAATTTATTTTGTTAGAATCTTTCAAAACCCAACGAAGTTGATTCTTTTAAAATGTTTTCGATGATGATTTGAATGTTGTTTTAAATATATGTTTCTGAAAAGATTAATGCTAGCTATAATGTAATTGCAAGTGTTATCATAAGAATCTCACATGATTAAATGTTTTTTTAAATATTATTGTAATTATGTTTTTAAAGAGTTTTATTTAAAAAAAAAAAATTAAGGGTGAAGTAAATGAAATTCAAGGACTTAAAACATCTTTTCAAAAAATATAAAATCAATCTAAATCAAATATATTTATGAACTACAATTTATTTTTTTCAGAAAGGTTAAAAGGGAAAAAAACACTTCTACTGAACTCTCATTTTTCAAGACTAACTCAAGGACACCGAGAAAGGGTTTTTTTATGGCTAAATATGAGAAAAATAAAGTTTAAATACTGAATGTAAACATTTAAAACCAAAGATGCAAAAATTGAGAACTTTATAGATCAAATTAAGCTTTTACATAAACTTTTAAGGATAAAAAATTACATCTAGGCGATGGGATGTGCGGAAAATAAAACTTTAGGACCAAAACGAAAAAAACACTACAACTAAAAAAGTAAATATTGAAAACTTTATGGACCAAATTAAAAACTATATTGAACTTTTGCAAAAACTTCAAAGACAAATTGAGATTTTCATGACAAAAAAGAGAAAAGTAAATTTTTTTTGGAAAACATAAACATCTAAATTATAGGAAATTAAAATATAAAATTCAAAAAAGTTAAGAGAACAAATTCATTTTTAAAAACTTTAGATAAAATATAACTTTTTGAAGATTGCATTATAAGAGAACATAGCAACCATATGGCTTTGTGCTTTGATATTTAATAGTAAAGATTAGTAATCTTGATCTTTTAATTCATAGTACTAGTCAGTTGACTTGCGCTTTGCTACAAGTTAGATCATATTTTTTTTAATGTAAAAAAATAATAACATGCAAGCATTGCTAAAAATATTTACAACATAAAAAAATTATTAATTGTGAGTTGGAAATTTGATGTGTGAATTTAATAAAATAAATAAATAATCATATTCATAAAAGTTCTTTTAAGTGTTATTCTTTATCTAATACAAAGTTTAATGTGAGCCTCGTGATTATGTAGTCACACAATATACAACAAGATTAATAATGAGTCTTGGAAAGTTGAAATAGATTTGATAGGAGTGTGACATAATGAAAATTTATTTCATAACACCAATATTATTGGAATAAGAACCTCTACCCTACAAACTTTTTCCATGATATCAATAAGAGTGACACAATCTACATACGAGTCCTACTAGAGTTAGATTATTAGGTTCCCTCATTACAACCAATGATTAAACATGTTATCATATTGTCGCTTATTGGAAACCATATATAAATAACTCACAAAACGACTCCCTTATTATCACAATGGAAACAATATACGAATAATGGATAAAATGGTCTTAATCTAGTGATCAATGTGAGACTTACATGAAAATTTTTACTAAAACAGTTGTTGCGTAACTATTTGCATTGAAACAAGAGAGAAAGTCACTAAGTTACAACAATAAGCATCATATATCCTAAATTAATTTGTTAACACCTAAACAAAATGGTGTAACAAAGTTTTCATCTACTAAATTACTAGTCATAATTTATGGGCTCATTAAAAATCAATCAAAATAAGATTGTCATACTCATAAGGAATTAAATGAATTGAGAAGTTAATTTAGTCAGGTGTAATAAAGGTTTGTAAGGATATTAATATGTATACACAAACTAACTATGAGACATAAAGACTGAGAAAATAACCACTAGCCTTGGTTTAAAAATAGAGATTCACCCCAAACCCAACCCATAAGGTAAATTAGTTGCCTATAAATTTTATATAAATATAAATCAAATAATATAAAAATGCAATACATGAATGAAATTAAAAATAAATGCTTATACATTAATACCATTATATAAGCTTAAAATAATATGAAGGCTATAGTCTAAACTTTACTTAAAATGGTTTAAGAAGTGAGAATCTAAAGAGCTTGTAGTAGATAATTCTTTCCTTATGATAACTTATAGAAGAAATAAAAAAATAATGGAAAAAAAAGGTTGAAAGAAGTGAGAATCTAAATTTGAGATGAATTGCGAAGTTGTATAATTTTGAGCGAACTTTAACTAGAGATCAATGACTATATCTTTAAACTTCATCATTGTACTCTTTTTTTTTTTTGCATCATTTATTACCTCAAGCTCTAACTTTTAGCATGATTTACCCATAATACATGTAAAACCAATTTAACTATAAAAACATAATAAAATCTAAAAATACAATATTAAGATAAATCTAGTAGAAATAATTAAGGGTGTTAAATAAATCAATATAGGCTCACGTCAAGAATTACCATATAGGAATGACTGTGATTAATGTTGGTTTTATATATAGTCATAATCGCAACTAAAATAAAAAAGCAAAATAACCATACCTGTAAAAATAAGCTATCAATCATTCATTAATAACTCATTTTATTTAAAGTAAATTTAAGTGAAAAAATAACTTCAACAAATCTGATTAATCATGTATTAATAAAAATATTTATAATAAGAAAATATAATAATAACCACAATCAAATATTTATTCCATGTAAAAATATTTTTAAATCATATGAATTATCATTTTTAATAATAAAGATTATACAAATTGTTTCAATATGAAAAAGTATTGATAGGTGAAAGTTTAAAAACAAGCTTTTTTAAAGCATGGAATGAATTAATAATTGTTTATAATTATTGACGTAATGATAATTTTTCAATATTTAATGCAAAAAATATAAAGTAAAAAAATATTATTTTTCAGTCCAACTACAATTTGGTTATTGTAAACATAGAAGAAGAAAACAAATATTTTCTCTTACTTTTACATTCATCAATCTATCATTTATATACAAGATAGGAACTCTATATAGGAAAATGGACAAATTAGGATACCTGCAATTAGGACACTATATAGGAAAATAAACTAATTAGAATCCCTATCATTATGCTCTATATTATTTTCTAATTATGTTCTATTTACATCCTATAACATATCCTCTCAAGTTGGAGCATATATATTTATCATGATCAATTTGTTACAAAGATAATCAACTCGAGCCCTGTTTAGAGCTTTCATGAAAATATCCCCAATTGCTCTCCAATCTTCACATATCCTATAGAAATCTAACCTTGCTATATTTTCTCATAGATAAAATAATAGTCAATTTCAATTTGCTTAGTTCTTTCATGAAAATAGGATTAAATGCAATATAAAGAGCAACTTGGTTATCACACCATAAATTTGCTGGTACTGAAGCCTCGAGGCCTATTTCAGTTAAGAGATGATATATCCATATTATTTCACAAAAGTTTAATCTTCTACCAGGCATAATCCACTCACTCTCACGCACCGAGAAACTCTTAGATAATTTTGCTTCCAAGAAACACTTTAGCATCCGTCTTGTGATCTTTTCATTTATATTTGATTACATATAACATGAGATTGCATCATATAAGCATTAGTCTTAAGTCTTTACAAGTTATATTTCTCGCACTTTGCAAGGAGTTAGATAAAATCTCTTTTTTAGTGTAAAAACATGATGTTCATTCAACACAAACACGTCATAAAGAAAGGAGGGAAATAAGTTATAAACCTAATTGAGTCAAATAAGTTAGCATTAATTTTGATAAAATGATCTCAAAATACAACAATATTTAAAAGACAAAAAAAGAAGCAATGATGATAATGCAAAGACAAAAAAATTCTAAAAAAAGGAAAATGAACCAATTAAATTTTTAGCAAGCTAAATGCAGAATGATTAAATTGAAAGAAAAAAATAAAAAATAAAAAATAAAAACAAAATAGAGTAGGCATACTCTTAAGTAGGCTTGCATGTGTGGCCCATTCAAAACGAGGTCTTTCATAGGCTTAACATCTTTTGTTTATTTTATTTGCATTAAAGGGTGAAAATTGAAATAAAAAAGTGGTGGAAAAAAACTCAAATCAATATAAGTTAACTTTTCAAATTTGCAACTTTGGACATTGCAACCTTGGACATAAAACCTTGATAGTCTTATATAAAGGAATTAAAAAAAAAAAACCCAAACAAAACAATGATGAATGATGAAATACACAAAGAAAAACATATTTTAAAAAAAAATTAAAAACAAACGGTGTCTTTTTAAAATTTGTTACTCGATTATGAGGCCAAGATTAGACCATAGAAGATAAACATGAAAACAAATCATAAAACTAAATCCTAATATAAAAACATGAGGGATAAAATATAAAAAATACAAAATGGAAAAAATAAGAAAAACAAATAGAATTAAGAAAATAGGAATCAAGTTTTACATAAAAACAAAATAAATTATTTTGGAATGAAATCAAATAACAAATACAAATAGTAAAATGATAAAAAAACAAAACAAATAAAAATTAAAAAGATGAGAGTTAAAGTTGAAACAAAAGTTAAATGAAGTAAAATGTTAAGGGATGAAATTAATAGAAAAATTCAACCAAAAAAGGATTAAGAATAGAATAAAAAGAAATCAAAACAATGGAATGTGCTAATAAAATGAGCTTGAAAGGTGAGAGATGACCATTGTAAGGCATGCTATGTGCCTATAAAATGGAATGGATAAAGAAATTGAGTTGTCACGCGAGCCTAATATATCTAATAGTTTTATCTTTTAATAATATTAGATTTTTGTTTAAAGATGAAAATGCCCTTAACTAACCATGAATATAACAAAACAATCATAAGTAAAATTACAAATATATCCTTGAAGCAAAGCTAAATAAATTATGATATCAAGGACAATTCAATATTTTTACTGTGCATATAAAAAGGAAAGTTGAGAAGTCATTTGGAAGAGGTATATTAAACTTTTATTTTTAAGGAAAATTTGATTGTTACATTGTGCTAAAAAAAATAAAAGACTAATGTGGCCCTAATAAACCTAGCAGATAATAATTTGTGATGTGAAAAAGACCTTTTACCCTAAAGCAAAACTTATGAAATTAAGGAGTGAATGACAAAATGATAATTTTACGATAACAATCCTTATTAATTTGTGTTTTTTGTTACAATAAAATCATTAATCAGTCATAACTTTCACGTGTTATGTTTGATTTATATTTGGGATATAGAAATGTTTCATAAAAATGTTGTGATTTTCTTGTTATATATGCATTGGATTTAATTCTTATTCAATGTTTTCATTTAAACTATTCTTAGAAATATCAAACTATTTATTTGTGATTGAATCGTTTTCTTATTCAATCGTTTTCTCAAGTTTGCTAACACACTAATATTCTTGGCATTTATGATAGACATACATGGAGTCTTAGGCTTTACATTATTATTTTTTTCTTCTTATTTGGTTATTTGTTAATGTAAGGAATGATTTTAGCAATGCCTCCTCATCTTTGTATTTGATTATATAAAATGTGTTATTATGCAGCATAGAGAATGAAATTAAGTTTTGTGATCTCCAATGCACATGAAAAAATAAGTTTTTTTATCCAAAAAGCTTCCCAACCTTAAACTCAAAAGACTGTTTTGTGACCTCCAATCCACATGAAAAAAATCAAGTTTTATTTTTATCCATAAAGCTATGAAAAAATAAAACTTATTGTCATTGTTCCATTGTATCATTCAAGAAAATGTTAAATATGCAAAGTAAATAAATGTTTTTGAGTGCATGGGTTACTTTATGTTTAAAAGTTTTGTCATGTCATCTGATATGTTTGTAATATTATATTTATTTTTATTAGACATTAAGTATTTCATGACTGCAATTGGATCTCAATGATTATTTTTTTAATTAACATGGGTGTTCGGGCTAGCTTGCTCGCACCTCAACTAATCTCATGGGTCTTGAAGTTAATGATCATGTAAGCCTTATATTAGCAACCACATGGCTCGAATATGAGACCACATGAGGAGCAAACTCCAGAGTCCTAAACTTGTACCACAGAGCCACCTTCTACATTATTAGCTTCAATGATTATTGGTATGAAAGGAGATTGAAGTTGAAAATATGTAGATTATAACATATCATTATATATAGTGTTGCTGATCTCATTTTGTTTTGGCCAAAACAGCCGAAAATTTTTGTACCAGTTAAAAAAAAGATAACACGACATAATTTTTACTTCACTTAAAATTTTAGCCCGTTTCTGAAATTCCTCCCAAATTCTGGCTGAAACGTTCCAGTTTTGTTCTGCTCGTTCCTTTCCGGCCAAATATTGTTTTTTTAAATAATAAATAATTTTACAATATCAATCATATCTCTTAATCCGACCGTTAGATTAAGATGAAATTTTACAAGGATTCTCTTGACATATTTATATATATTATGTTAAAATTTTAGAGCAATCAGAGAATGTAATGACCTTGAAGATTGATGATGATATTATACATGTTCATAATAGGGGTGAGCATTTTTTTGTTAGGGTCGGTTTTTATCAATAAAAACAACCAAATAAAAAAAAAAGTCGAACCAAACCGGTTCTTGTTTTTTTTTTTTTTTTTTTTTTTTTTTTTTTTTAACTTTAACCATGTTTTACCCTTTCCCTTTTAACCATAATGGAAGCAAACCAAAAAATTTGAACTGAACCAGAATAATAATAATAAAAACATATTTTTGTTTAATTTGAACCGGTTCGGTTTACCGGTTTTTTACTTCGAAAACTGAAAACCAAACCGAACAGGACTTTTAAAAAAAATCTAATCAGTTTAATCGAGTTTTTTTCCGGTTCGATTTTTCTCTATTAATTGTTTTTGGTTTTCTTGATTTTTCATTTTTTTTTTGCTCACCCCTAGTTCATAATTTTGTTAAGAAAAATCATTTTATTTTGTTTTTTTTTAGATTTTTTTTTTCAATTTCATTATTCAACAACAAGTTTTTTACGAATTGAACTTTATAATTTGATTTGATTTGCTTTATTTAAGGTTATCATGGTCTTATAACGGAGATCACACATTTGAAAAGTTAATTTAGGTTGATCCGAGTTGATTCAATATATTATTGTTTCAATATTTTTGTAAGATGTAAATTCTTTTCTTAATTAAACTATATTTTTATCAATTTTTCATGTTATTTTTGAACTCATCAAGTTGGTTGAGTTATATCAGTTAAACTCTCATTTTTTTACTTATATTTGAAATTTAAATTCCACAATAATAAAAAAATTATTTTGGATTTGAACTAATTGTTTTTGAATATATATATATATATATATATATAGTATAACCCAAAATAAAACGCCAAAACATTTTGAAACCAAAATATTTCATTTTAATTGTAAAAACAAAGCATCTAAAGAATTAATAATCTTGATTATATTGTCAATTTTATTAATGTTTTAACATTGAAATAATTCAAAAATACCATAAAAAATATTAATTAGCCGGAGAAATAAACACAGCCCAGATTAGATGTGCAGAGAAGCTGAGGTGTTGAAAAAAAATAAGAAGAAAAAGCAGCTGCCCAATCGCAGCCCTCTTATCTACCTCTCTATCCTTCTATCTACACTTCAAGACAGACAAGGAAGAGAAAAGACAGAACAAGTTGTAGATTTTATAAAGAAATCCACAGAGCTTTTCAACAAAAAACTAAACTTTGAGCTTCAATTCCAGCGACAATGTCTTCCATTTACAGCTTCACCTCCTCCATTTCCTCGATCTCTCCTCTCACTTCTCCAAGAAAGTCTTTCAACTACAACAACAAGTACATTCCAATCATCCATTCTTCCCTTCAAGGTAAGTGATCTCCTCTCTTGCTTCTCGACCTCTCCATTTTCACACCGCAATGTCCTCCCCTTCCCTATGGACTTTTTTTTCGAAGTGAAAGTCAATGTCATTCAATTTAATCTCAAAATGGAAAATGGAATTCTTTAAAATTAAGTGGGTTTTGTTTTGATCTGGATTTCTATGCTAAAAATAATATCTTTCAGGAACTGTGGCACCCTCTGTTGCCGAGCCCCTTTTGCTTAATGCAGTTAGAGGAGAAGATGTTGAAAGACCTCCCGTTTGGCTTATGAGGCAAGCAGGGAGGTACATGAAGGCAGGTTTATGAAGCTTCATTTTCCGTACTGTTCTTTTTTTTGGGTTTCCATGCTTTTCGAGGACTAAAATTTACTTTCCCTTTTCTGTAGCCCTAGCTTCAGTATATTCTGCCATTCAAACATCATTTTACTCTCTAGCTTTTGTTTGCTGGCCCTTCATTTTCCACTCAAAATTGGGTTAATTTGGTTGTCTAATCCAGGAACTGGTTTACAAGATATGCATACGTCAGCTTTAAAAATGGTTCAAATTTCTATTAGCCATCTATTCCTTCTTTTTACTGTTTATTTGGAAACTTCTCTGCCTGGTTAAGAATATGTCAGCTTAACAATACTGATCATGGAATTCTGCTAGATGAAATTTTCATACCCCTTAAATCCAAGGTAGCTGCCATGAATAGCTATGCTTATGTTTTTAATTAACATGGTTCTCATTGACGGATTTTTTTTTCGGTGACAGAGTTACCAAATCCTCTGTGAGAAGCATCCTTCATTTCGTGAAAGATCAGAAAATGTTGATCTTGTAGTGGAAATTTCTCTACAGCCATGGAAGGTTTTCAGGCCTGATGGAGTAAGATAACTTTTAGACCATGCTGGTAGTTAATTGCTCATGAACTTGTGTTTTATGCAGAAACTTGCATGATGTCTTCTGTATCTCAATAATCACTATTATCAATTAATTTGGTGCTGTCAAACAGAGTTCTATATTCATAAATAAAACAATGGACATAATAGTTTTATAGCCGCGTCTCCTTCCGAGTCATATTCCTTGCTTTCTCTTCTCTGATTTTGTTATTGATTGTTGGTACAGGTCATTTTATTCTCTGACATTCTTACTCCACTTTCTGGGATGAATATCCCTTTTGACATTGTGAAAGGTAAGGGTCCTGTCATATTCAATCCCTTGCGCACAGCTGAAGATGTTGATCAAGTTAGGGAATTTGTCCCTGAGGAATCAGTTCCATATGTCGGGGAAGCATTGACAATCCTGAGAAAAGAGGTTGAATTTTGTGTATGGAGCGTTTTAGTTTTAGATATTGCAAGCAAGCCTTGATTGTGTGCATTTTCTTCAATTAATCTGTTTATAAATAAAGCCTCTACTACCAGTAATGGACCGCGTGGTAAGATATCCTTTATTTATGAATGTTTTTGCATTTATACATCTACAACCCATCTGTTGCAGAACTTGTTTTGGATTAAGCCGATGGTGTTTCCATTTGTGATTCCTACCATGTGCAAAGCACTTATAATCAAAACTACTGCAATGCTGATATCTTATAAAAAAAAACAGTGAAAGATTAGCACATTTACGATTCGATTTGAAGAGGAACATTTACTGTGATCAGTGTTCAATAAACCAATGGATTTCTTTAATCTAAGAGCTTCAGAAACCACATGTGCATGGACAATCAGAACACTCTGAATCAAGTGTTTCCTGTTTTGAGGTAGATTTCATGAAGTAGCTAAGACATTCTATCCTCCTTTGAACATACATGGCATGCATATGGATACAATCCTGATCTGAAATTCTAAATTTATGCCATTTCACATCAGTCAAAATTCACACAGTATCTTCCCCTTTCTAGGTAGAAAACAAAGCTGCAGTGCTGGGCTTCGTGGGGGCTCCCTTCACCCTGGCTTCATATGTAGTGGAAGGTGGTTCATCAAAACACTTTTCTAAAATAAAGAGATTGGCTTTCTCCCAGCCCAAGGTAACTAACTTGTACAAATCTCTCATTTCTGTAGTTTTCTGGATACAAGACATGCTCCTGCCAATCCTTCTCATGGTGAATATAATGAAAATCAATTCACCATTTTTTCCATTCCCAGATCCTTCATGCATTACTTCAGAAATTTGCGACCTCTATGGCAAAATACATTCAATATCAAGCTGACAATGGAGCTCAAGCTGTTCAAATCTTTGACTCATGGGCCACAGAGCTTAGCCCTGTGGATTTTGAGGAGTTTAGTCTTCCATACTTGAAGCAGATCGTGGATACTGTGAAACAATCTCATCCAACTCTCCCGCTAATCCTTTATGCTAGTGGATCTGGAGGCTTGCTTGAGCGGCTAGCTTTGACAGGCGTAGATGTTGTAAGCTTGGATTGGTCAGTTGATATGGCTGAAGGGAGGAGGCGACTGGGACCGGATGTGGCTGTTCAGGGGAACGTAGATCCTGGTGTTCTATTCGGGTCAAAGGAATTCATAACAAATCGGATAAATGACGTTGTAAAAAAAGCCGGTAGAGGAAAACATATACTTAATCTTGGTCATGGAATTGTAGTCGGCACACCTGAGGAGAATGTTGCGCACTTTTTCGAGGTTGCTAAAGGAATCAGATACTAATATGGCATGTGAGTAGATGATTTTCCTGCTAATCTGAGATCTGCTGTTTTTATCAACTCCTTTTTGTTAGATAAGTAGTTGATTATTCATTACATTTGCAAATACTGTTTATATTGGGTAGCTTGGTGAAGCTCTCAACATGAGAGCGTTGCATAAGCTTGAGAGCAAGACCATATATAGTCATATGGAGCTTGTAAAAAATAGAATGTTGGCATGTCTTCTCATTGTTTTTGAGGCTTCGGCACCTGTATTTTTCTGAGGTAGATTGATAAGCTAGTATTCTTATGAGAAAAAGAGCTTAATACTCACTTATTAACAATAATGTTACATTTTTTGAATTAGTCCTCCATGGTGAAAGGGTAGAACAAAAGAATTAGTCCTTAATGGTGAAAGGGTGGAACAAAAAGGGGTGACAGTATAGGGTGTATATATGTGAATAAAATAGATGGCCAACAAGTCCAACCTTGTATTATAATTATAAGGTTGGAGTAAATGGATGCATGTGGATGTAGTGAGATAGGTATAGAATAACATAGGTTTGTGTAAGGTTCTAAATCAGAATCTAAATTTTAACGACAAAATTTTCAAAGGATAGAAGAACATAAACCCTAGTTGGTAAGTTGTAAAGCCCTCGTTAGATTTTATGATTTAATAAAAATATTGATAATTTAAACAGGTGATGAAATGAATTAGCTGAAAAATAAAATAAAATAGTATGAATCATTAGAAAAAATAAATTAGAGAGACTTTTCACATGGTATTTAAAAAATGGATTGAGAAAAGACATTTGGTTAAGCAAAAGGGTTGTCAATACTGTTCCGACCGGAATGGCCGGAACGTTCCGTGACATTAAAAAAACAGAGATAAAATGACGTTTTCGTCTTGGTTTCAATTCTAGCCTGTTCTGGAAATACCGGTCAAATTCCGGCCGGAACGTCTCCGTACCGTTTCGGGTGCGCTGTTCCGACCTTAAAATTCTCCTTATTTTGATTAACTTGTGATTGTGTTTCTAATTTTGAGATTATGTTTGTTTGACTTTGTGTTTATATTGTATAATTTAAAGTTAATTTATCTTGAATTTTAATTATGCTTGTTAAATTAATTTTTTAATTTTTTTCATATATATATAATTAATTATATATGAACAGTACAACCCCGAAATGCTCTGAAACTGAAATGTTCCATATTACTAGAAAAACCGGAACAGCGATCGAAACGGTATTGACAACTTTGCAAAAAAGTATTCAAACTTGACATAAGGGTGTTTTGGTAAATATGGATAAATTTGCTATAAAAATAACAAAACTGATACGAAATACAATATATTACGTGACCCTATCTTATTGTAGGCAATATTTTAGAAGAATTATTAGGTGATTGTTTCTATAGTTAGTTTACCGCATATGCATGTATATTGTATAATATTTATCATTATACATTCCATATAAACAAAGTAGCTTTATAATTCTTTTCATGGTATTAAAGTTGTGTAGGATTCAAATCCATCCATCCAATAGTTTTCAATGATCATAATTCTTCTATATCTCTTCAAACAATGTTTCATATTATCACCATCAAGCTTTTTTCTACCAATTATATTCTCTAATGTAATTAGATCCTTCTTCTTTTTAATTCTCAAAATCTATATGGGCTACATCGATGGTTTTTTGTCTGAGCCACCTAAACATATTAAAAATAACCTAAAGTAGACCAGTCGGTTATTGTGGACTGGACATTTGCTCTCCTGCTTCCCACCTACATGAGTTCGTTTTTTTTTTTCATTTATGCACAGTGTAATAACGAATTTGTCCCTCGAAAAAGACAAAAAATAGCGCCTGGGTTGAGGGGTTCCACGGTAATTGTACATTTTTGATCTGGTTTGGTCCGGGTCGTCTGGCCAGTTTATTTGTTTTTTAATATTTCATTGAACAATACAATAACCGTCTTGTCCCTCGAAAAGGACAAAAATCATGCCTAGGAGGGAGGGGCGATCCGGTAATTAACCAATTTTTTATTCTGTTTACTGTTGGCGCGTCTCTAGACGTGTCGTCCGTTTCCGTGCTTATGCGTTTTTTTGGATGGCACGTGCGGCTTAATCTGGCGTCCAAAAATGCCAAAATGGCCTCTAGAATGATTTTCAGGCATGCTCTCTTCCACCTGGTGCGGCGCGTGTGACTATATAGTGTCCAGAGACGTGTCAATGGTCGTTTGAATTCCCCCCCCAATTCTCTCTCCTGCCTGTGCAAGCTAACGTCAGTGCAACTGTTTTTTTTGTCAAATTTCATTTCAGTCCCTGAACGTTCGAAATTGTTTTTCTGACCCTTATTGCTATTATATAAGTTTTGATTTGTTTCAATTTCATCCTTCAATTGAAATTGATTATATAATATAGTTTCAATTAGATCATCATTCTTTTAATTTTTTGATTTGTCTGGAATCCTTAATATATTTGGTGTCAAAGTTTTTATTTATCTCAATTTTATACTTCCATGCAAATTTATTATAAATCCTTAATATATTTTCGGTATCAAAGTTTAATTTCTTTCAATTTTATCCTTCTATGCAAATTAATTATGGATTTCAGTTTCATTTCGGTCTTAATTCTTTTAATTTCCGGTTTTGTTTTAAATTATTTAATTTCAATGTTTGGATTTATTTCAATTTTGTCATTTAAATTAAATTTATTATATATATATATTTTTTAAATTTTATCCCTTATACTTTTAATCTTGGATTTAATTTTAGTTCCTTTATTTTTTATACATATTTCTTACATAGTTCCTATTTCTATCCATGCTTATATATATATACGCTCTTAGGTTTTTCTTTCCAATTTTTCTTTATTTCCAATGTTATTAATTTTTTCTATTTAATGTCCAAATTTTAACAAAATAATGTTTGTTATTATTTCTTCTTTTTTTATTCTCCAAGTTAAATAATTTCTTTAAATATAATAATATTTATTTTTTGTTAATATTGTTAGATATTGAATTTTCTAATATTACAGATAAAACATTCAAAATAATAATAATGATTATTTGTAAGTTTTATTTTCTTTTAAATATATCAAACTAATTATATATTTTGATACTTATTTAATATTAGAGCTTTAATATATATAAATTACCTAAGTTTTTTTTGAAAAAAAAATTAATATCATGGTTCTGAAATACTTTTAATATAATAATATGAAAGTAAAAACAATTATGGGATTTTTTTCTCTAACAATAATTATGGTCTCACCAATTTTTATTATTTTCACTGTTATTAAAGTTATTTTTTTTTAATGTTTACATTTTAATTTCTGTTCATGATCATTTCAAAAATGATATTTTCTATTTTTTTATTCTTCCGTTCAAATAATTTTTTAAAATCTAATAATATTTTTTAATTTTGTCATTTATTTAGTTTTTTAGTTGCTTTTTTGTTCATATTGTTAGGTCTTAAAATTTGTTATTATTATAGATAAAACATTAAAAATAATGATAATGATTATTTGTAATACTTTTTTCCTTATCAACATGTGAGACTAATTATATATTTTTATATTTATTTAATATCAACACCTTCATATATATATATATATATATATATATATCATTCAAAATAATGATATAAATGACTTAGTTATTATTATTGTAAAATATTTTTAATATAATAGTATGAGAAATATATTTTACAATCAGTTTTCTACATAGAAAAAAAATCATTTCTAATAGATTTTATCAAAAGAGTTTTGACAGTAGCAACATTCAATCGCTTTTTGATGAAAAAAAACCCCGTTTCTAACATATTTTATCAATTATAAATTTACTGATTAAATATTAAAATAACAAAATAAAACACACATAAAATCATAGATAACTAATTCAACTACTTTCAAATCCCAAGCGTGCGACTTGGAAATTAGAAGACTTATGTCTTTTTATTCTATTTCTTTCCTCTCTCACTAAGAAAGGCATTATTGAAGTTCTTGGCCTTTCTACCTCTCATAGTATGGAGTACACTCAAATCTGCTTTCAATCATCAATCAAAACTTCATGAAATTCATATTAAAGATGACTTACAATATTTAAAATGAGGTTCTCGGAGTGTTACTAAGTAATCTCATTCCCTTAAAATGCTTTGTGATCAACTTGCTTTCATGCATTCTTTTGCTAAAAAACAAACAAGGTTCACTAGTATCTTCATGGTTTTGGTCTCGAGTTTGCGGGTGTTTCAGAGTGCTTTTACAAAGCATTTTTGAAAAAAAAAATTATTTTATTTTTTACTTCACATTAATATTTTTGTGTCTTTAGATCATTGTGATATGCTGATGTAAAAATGATTTAAAAAAAAAACATCATTTTGATGCATTTCTAAACGAAAAACACTTTAAAAAACAACCGCAACCACACTCTCAAACATGCTTAGCTATCATCTTCTCCTTTGCCATCCTTTCAGGATATTGTGTCCAAAGCTAAAAGAGCTTAATTTTTTTAAAAGTTATTTTTTTTATTGTTCTAATCGTTATTCTAAGGTTGTTAAACCTATTGCAAATATTGTTGAATCTTTCTCTCATCGCTTCATAATTGAGACAACCGTTGACTGGTGCCAGAGCCTCAGCCCATTTGACCCTTGACTTCTCTTAGATGGACAAGGTTGACTCTTATAATGGTAAGGATTGTGCAATGATTGCTAATGAAGAATCCTTGCTGATTACTCATGGTGGTAGTCTTTCCCCATCCCCAAACTTTAAACTTTTGGATGTTTTAGTTGTTTTTCAACTCATAAAAAATGGTTATCTATTAGCAAATTAACTTTTGATTATCCTTTATCTATTACTTTTATTGATATGTCATTTATCATACAAAATTACAAAAAAAAAGAAAGGTGGTGGCAACCGGTTGTCATCGTGAAGATGGTCTTTATGTAGTCATTTCACTTTTGTTTCTTCTCTTAAAAATAAATTTTATAAGTGCCTCTTATGATGTTTAACTTTATGTTTAGGCATGTTTCACATTATCTTATTTTCTTATTAAATAAACAAGGTCATTTATCTGTTACTTTTGTATTTCCCTCTCATAAATTATATGTTGCCTATCATAGTACCAAAAATTACAAACTCCCTTTCCATGTTAATGATCAACGTGCCTCTAATATCTTGAATCTTATTTATTGTGATATGTAGGGCCCTACTCTTGTTACGTCTTTATCTAATTTTTTCTATTATATTATCTTTATTGATGATCATTCGTGTTTCACATGGTTTTATCCCATGACACTCAAATCTCACGCCTTTATGATTTTTAAGCAATTTCAAACCTTTATTAAACTTCAATTTTCATGCGAAATTAAAGTTTTCCAAAGCAATGAGGGAGTTGAATTCATAAGCGAAATTAAAAAAAAAATTATCATGCTTCATCTACCCTTTTATAGGGGGAAAGATTAACAAATAAACAAATAGGAGAAAAAAATTGGGGCTGTTACAAGAATAACATAGGTTTGTGTAAGGTCCAAATCAGAATCTAAATTTTAAAGACAAAATTTTCGAAGGATAGAAGAACATAAACCCTCGTTGGTAAGTTGTAAAGCCCTCCTTAAATTTTATGATTTAATAAAAATATTGATAATTTAAACCGTGATGAAATGAATTAGTTGAAAAATAAAATAAAATAGTATGAATCATTAGAAAACATAAATTACAGAGATTTTTCACATGGTATTTAAAAAATGGACTGAGAAAAGGCATTTGGTTAAACAAAAGGGTTGTAAATACCGTTCCATTCCATTAAAAAAAATGAGACAAAACTACGTCATTTTCGTCTCGGTTTTAATTCTGGCCCGTTCCGGAAATACTGGACAAATTCCGGCCGGAACGTCTCGGTAGCGTTCCGGGTGTGCCGTTTCAGCCTCAAAATCCTCCTTATTTTGATTAACTTGTGATTGTGTTTCTAATTTTGAGATTATGTTTGTTTGACTTTGTGTTTATATTGTATAATTTAAAGTTAATTTATCTCGAAATTTAATTATGTTTGTTAAATTAATATTTTAATTTTTCATATATATATATATATATAATTAATTATATATGAACAGTACAACTCTGAAATGACATGCTGAAATGCTCTAAAACCAAAATATTCCGTACCAATAGAAAGATCGGAACGACGACCGGAACGGTATTAACAACCTTGCAAAAAAATATTCAAACTTGACATAAGGGTGTTTTGGTAAATATGGATAAATTTGCTATAAAAATAACAAAACTGATAAGGAATACAATATATTACGTGACCCTATCTTATTGTAGGCAATATTTTAGAAGAATTATTAGGTGATTGTTTCTATAGTTAGTTTACCAAATATGCTTGTATATTGTATAATATTTATCATTATGCATTCCTCTATAAATATAAACCTCACCACCATATAAACAAAGTGGCTTTATATTTCTTTTCATGGTATTAAAGTTGTATAGGATTCAAATCCATCGATCCAATAGTATTCAATTATCATAATTCTTCTCTATCTCTTCAAACAATGTTTCATATGATCACCATCAAGCTTTCTTCTACCGATTATATTCTCTAATGTAATCATATCCTTCTTCTTTTTAATTCTCAAAACCTCCTTGGCTACATTGATTATTTTTTTTGTTTGAGCCATCTAAACATATCCTCTCTAATTCAACTACTATTTCAAAACCCAAGCGTGCAACTTGGAAATTAGAAGACCTATGTCTTTTTATTCTCTCTCTCTCCTCTCTCACTAAGAAAGACATGACTGAAGTTCTTGGCCTTTCTACCTCTCATACAGTATGGACTACACCCAAATCTGCTTTCAATCATCGATCAAAACTTCATGAAATTCATATTAAGTGCAACTTGGAAATTAGAAGACCTATGTCTTTTTATTCTCTCTCTCTCTCCTCTCTCACTAAGAAAGACATGACTGAAGTTCTTGGCCTTTCTACCTCTCATACAGTATGGACTACACCCAAATCTGCTTTCAATCATCGATCAAAACTTCATGAAATTCATATTAAAGATGGCTTACAATATTTAAAACGAGGTTGTCGTAGTATTACTGAGCACTCTCATTCCTTTAAAGTGCTTTGTGATCAACTTGCTATCATGGGTTCTTTTGCTAAAAACAAACAAGGTTCACTAGTATCTTCATGGTTTTGGTCTTGAGTTTGCGGGAGTTTGGGAGTGTTTTTGAAAAAAAAATGAATTTTATTTTATTTTTTACTTCACATTAATTTTTTTTGGTGTCTTTAGATCATTTTGATATGCTGATGTAAAAAATGATTTTTAAAAAAAAAAACATCGTTTTGATGCATTTCTAAACAAAAAACATTTTAAAAAACAACCGCAACCACACTCCCAAACAGACTTAGCTATCATTTTCTTCTTTGCCATCCTTTCAGGATATTGTGTCCAAAGCTAAAAGAGCTTATTTTTAAAAAAAAAGTTACTGATGTTTATTGTTCTAATCGTTATGCTAAGGTTGTTAAACCTATTGCAAATATTGTTGAATCTTTCTCTCATCGCTTCCTAATTGAGACAACCGTTGACTGGTACCAGAGCTTCTGCCCATTTGACCTTTGACTTCTCTTAGCTGGACAAGGTTGACTCTTATAATGGTAAGGATTGTGCAATAGTTGCTAATGAAGACTCCTTGCTGATTACTCATGTTGGTAGTCTTTCCCCATCCCCAAACTTTAAACTTTTGGATGTTTTAGTTGTTCTTCAACTCATAAAAAATGGTTATTTATTAGCAAATTAACTTCTGATTATCCTTTATCTATTACTTTTATTGATATGTCATTTATCATACAAAATTACAAAAAAAAGAAAGGTGGTGGCAACCGGTTGTCATCGTGAAGAGGGTCTTTATGTAGTCATTCGTGTATTACTATCTTTATTGATGATCATTCGTGTTTCAAAAGTGCTATTTTTCATTAAAGTTTTCCAAAGCAATGAGGGAGTAGAATTCATAAGCAATAAACTTCAATCCCATCTTCATACTTCTAGGATTCATCCTAAAATGTCTTGTCCCAACACTCCTTCTGATCAAAATGGTCACGCTGAACGTAAGCATCAACATATCATTGAAATTATTATTGCCATGTTGTTTTATTCTCATTTTCCTTTATCATATTGGGTTGACATATTGAGTATTACTATCTTCACCATCAATCGGTTTCCCTAACCTATTCTTGACAATCTTCCCCTTATAAGGTACTGTATGGTAAGCTTATAAGATTAAGCTTCTCATAAATTTGCTTCTTGCAGCGCACTGCCTGTATTTTTCCCGGCTATAACGTGTCTCGCAAGGGTTTTCGATGTCTTGATCCTTCTTTGCAATGTATTTATATCACACATCATGTCAGGTTTGATGAGTTTTATTTTACCTTTGTTGGTTCCTCCCTTTTATATGATTCGCTCTTTCCATTTTTTTTGTGTCATCGCAACTCTCTCTTTCCCATAGCTCCTCTCCATTACTTCCTCTTACACCTTCTTTATCATTTTATCTTTCTTGTACTGCTGATTTTTCTGATGTTTCTATATAGTGTTCCTCCTCAATTCTACTGCCATAGTTGATTCTGTTTTACTATTTGCTTCTTCTTCTTCTTCTTCTTCTGTAGTGTCATCCTCTTCTATTGTCTCTCTACTAACAGACCAACCCATCATTCCTTTTACAACTCCTTCTATTCACCATCCGATGATAATTAGAGTTAAGGTTGATGTCTTCAAGCCCAAACATCGCTCTTATGTTTCCTCTTTACTGTCATCACTATTGGTTTATGCTTTACTTGTTACATGTAGACTGTAGAGCTTCCAATTTGCCTTTAAAAATCTTGGTTGGGTTGTTGTCATCACTATTGGGACTTCGTTCTCTGTAGAGCTTCAAAAAGACTTGGTTTTTGAGTTATTTTCTTGGTCTTGAGGTTTCCTCTTTTGATAATGGTCTTTTCTTAAGTCATCCTACATATGTTCATGATATTCTTGCTCATACTCAACTTCTTGATTGCAAGTTAGTGTCCACCCCATGATCATCTCGCAACAATTATCTAGTGATAGTGATCCCTTGATTAACCCCATGATGTATTGCTTTATGGTGGGCATTTTGCAATACTTGACTATTTACTTACCCTAATATTACTCATGTTGTAAATTCTATCGGTCAATATATGCAATCTCCCATTGTGTCTCACTTTAAAGCACTCAAACATATCCTTTGGTATGTTAAATGTACTTTTCATTATGGTCTTTGTTTCTCTCCTCTATTAACTAAGTTTATTGCCTACTATGATGCTGATTGGGCCGGTTGTCCTGATACATTTCGTTCTACCTCTAGTTATTCTATTTTTCTAGGTGACAATCTTATCTTGTGGAGTGCTAAGAAATAACCCATCATCTCTTCTTCAAATTATGAATCTAGGGTTATTTGGTTGACTCATATTCTAAGTGACCTTAAGATCTCTATCTCTCGCAAGTCTTTACTTCTTTATGATAACAATAGTGCTATTTTTCTTATCCTCAATCCAGTTTCTCACAAACAATCAAAACACATTGCTCACGATTACCATTTAATTCCATAGCTAGCAACGTCTAACGTTATTTAGCCTTATTGAGCCAAACTATCTCTTTAAGGAATAACTACATTATTTTAGTTACACCATTAATTTTATAACAAGATATGAAGTATGTCATCTTAAAAAACTTATCCATAACTACAAAAGTAAAATCTCTAACCTTTTTTACCTAGGCTAACCTAAAACAAAATCCACTTTAGACTAAGCATGTTTACATGTTATTCATATATCACATAATCTTTACATGTCTCTTTTCATCCCAAGTCGATAAATATGCTCATGCAAAATATCTAAAGTCTTAGCAACCCTAAAGTATCATATTAATCAATTTTATGAGCTTCATGAACTCATAATTCACACATAGACAATTAAGCATACATAATCTCTCTCTTTTTTTTTTTAAATAAATATCCATCAACTCTATAAGACTCTATAAATTGTAAAACCCTAGTCAAATTTCATGATTTAATAAAAATACTGATAATTTAAACCGGTGATGAAATGAATTAGTTGAAAAATAAATAAAATAGTATGAATCATTAGAAAAAATAAATTAGAGAGATTTTTCACATGATATTTAAATTATCACTATGAATCAGTTGTTGGTGATCATTTGAAAATTAATAATTATTACAATTTCTCTTTTTTTCCTTCAAGTCAAATAATTTCTTAAAATGTAATAATATTTTTTTTATTTTGTCATTTATTTTGATTTTTAATTGGTTTTTTTGTTAATATTGTTAGCTGTTAAAATTTCTTTTTAAAACAATAATGTCATCGATAGTATGACAAATAATTATTAGAATATTAATTATGTATAATAATATTTATAATGACAGCTATAATAATTGTGAAAAAAATTAATTGGTCAATGTTATTTTTTTGAAAAATAACTTATATTTTTTTTTATGTATGATATTTCAGATCTCATATAACTAAAAAAAAATGAAACCACACGTAAATAAGACAAGTAGAAAAATTATGCCAAATTATCTACAATAATAAAATAAAAAATTGCCTTGCGTTTCGCCACAGCCAACACCAAATTTTTTACCATGGAACAAAATTGTTATTGGTCCTAAATTTTTATATATATTATTTTAGGGACTTTTTCCTTAAAAAAATAGGAGAGATTAATTATATATTGTGATATTTTTTTGATATTAACGTCTTAAAAAATATATAAAAAATTGAACTAATTTTTCCTTATAAATCTCACATTAATTTAATCTCAGTGTTCTAAAAAATATTTAATATAATAATATTAAAAAAACTGAAAAAAAAACTTTGATAAATTTTAGCAATTGCATTTTTGCTATTTGTCAAATAAATTATTCGTCAAATAATTAAAACATGCCCAACAAACAATTGGTATGTTGCAGGCAATAAATAATATATCTTTAGTCAATTTGATCAATTGCGGTTTTGCTATCTACCAATTAAATTATTACCAAAGTAGTTAAAACAAAACCCCCAATCAAATTGTTTGGTGTATAAAAACAAATCACTCATCTATGCTCAAATTCAATGATTGTAATTTACTATTTGCTAATTAAAGAATTCATGAAACAAATAAAACATACACAACAATCAATCAATATATTATACGGAGCATGTGATTCATTTTAACAGAATTTCTTCGATTCCAATTGTACAATCTACCAATGAAATAATTATCAAAACAGTTTTAACAATAGCAACATTCAATCACTTTTAGACGGGAAAAAAACTCTTTTCTAATAGATGCTATTAATTACAATTTTACTAATTAAATATTAAAATAACCAATTACAACACGTATTAAATCAATTAATTTTCTATATAGAAAAAAGCCCAAATAAGGCATTCAAAATAATGATAATGATTATTTTTAAGTTTTATTTCTTATAAATATGTGTAATTATATATTTTAATATTTATTTAATATTAGCGCCTGAAAATATATATATATATATATATATATATAGAGAGAGAGAGAGAGAGAGAGAGAGAGAGAGAGAGAGAGAGAGAGAGAAATGACCTAAGATGTTTTGAAGAAAAAAAAATTAATATCATTGTGTTAAAATACTTTTAATATAATAACATGAGGAATGAATCTTATAAAATAAAAAAATGATTTTGGCTTTTAATTCTAATTTTGTCCTCTTTTGTTTAAGTTTATTTCTTAGAAAAAATTGATTCTTGGATTTTAGGTTGTTTTTGTTAAAAAACAATTACAACATTTTTATGTATAATATTTTAGATTTAATATTACTAGGGAAAAAAAAGCAACTCATAAACAAAATGGGTAGACAAATTTATCTAAGTTATCTATAATTAAAAAATATACGAACCACTTCCCTTATATTTTGATTACACTGTTCCTTTTAGGCGGAAAAAAAACTTATTTCTAACAGATTTTATCTATTATAATTTAATTAATTAAATATTAAAATAACTAATTACAACACGCAAAAAATCAATTAGTTTCCTATATATACAAAAGCCCAGCGCAGCGTGCAGGCAAGTCACCTCGTTGTTTACTATGGAGCAAATAATTGTAGATTGTCATTCTGATTTGCCATTTTTTTCTTACAATTAAACTCTTATAGGATCAAATTAATAGCTAATTAAAATCACATTCTTAAAAAAGAGCAAGATTCAAAGATGCAGGACTAAGATAAAAAAAACAGAGTAATAAACATACACTTTGATCCTCCATCTTTTAAAATTATAACATTTCAGTCCCTTACAATTTATAAAATTTATTTTTGCTCTTAAATTTCATTTTTCTTATTTTCTGTCTTTGGTTTGAGCAAGAAGAGAGAAAGCGACAAGATTTTGGTGGTAGATAGAAAAAGTCTCAGTGAAAACTAATCTCAACCACAAAAACAAGTGGTTTTGGGTTAATTTTTTCATTGATTGTTAGTTTTGGAGTTAATTTTGTGGGTTATTATAAGTTATAGATATATTTTATATGGTATTTAAGGGTTTTTTTTTTTTCAAGTTGAAATATAGTTGAAAATAGACTGCTCTTGGTTTGAAATGGAATCTAGACAGTACAAATGACATGTCACATGTTATTCATTAAAGAAAAACAAATTAAGGCCTAGGTACATGGGCTACTCCAAGCCCACACACTTAGGCATTTTCTGGAGTCCTAAGAACTATTAACTTTTTTAGTTCAAGAAACTAAATCTTTTTAAATTTTTTTATCTATTACAATTGTATTTTTTATTTTTTTATTTCATTATTTAATATTTTGTTTATTATTAGTTGAGAAATATAATTTATTTTGATTTGATTTTTTTCAAGCACGTTGATATTTGTTGGTTTTTAATTTTATAGGTGTTTATTTTAGATAATATATACATACATACATAAATAAATCATTGATGTCAATTGGTTTCGTAACTTAAGTTACATGTTTGACTTATTAACTTTGGCTAGGTAGAGATTAGACTTAATAATTTGTTTGTTCATAATTAATTCTCATTTTATTTAATTAATGTATACATGATTTTTTAAAATTCTACTTGAGATTTTCTTATATGTACTAGAAACATATTGTAAAAATCTACATATATATTTATTTATTTATTAAATACTTGACCTGTAGGGAAGCACAAGTTAAATAGCTAGATAGTTTGATATTTAATATATGTTTGGGAGTGTGGTTGCAATTATTTTTTAAAGTGTTTTTTGTTCAAAAATACATTAAAATGATATTTTTTTAAAAAAATATTTTTTATATTAGCACTTGAAAAATATTTAAAAATACTAAAATCATTTAATTTAAAATAAAATTTTATTTTTTTTCAAAATAACAGGAAAGAAGGTGATTGATGTTATAAAAAAACTACAACCACTTTAATTCAAAAAAAAGAGAAGGATTTGTTTCATAGAATAGAACTTTACAGCGCAAAAAGAGTTTAAGGAATCAAAACGTTATAAAAACGTGGGCCCACATATTAATACCTTTTGTCCGTCGATGTTTCCGGTGGCACCTCTCTCTCTCTCTGATTATAACACATACTTGCATTGCTCTTGTCTCACTCAGTTGGGTCTCCTCTCGAACGTTATGATTTTTTGCCAAGGCTAGCTGTTCCTTTCTTTCTTTCTTTGCTTCAACGGTAATCAATGTTCCATGTATTTTTTTTTCGTAGTTCTTGTAAGGTTTTTTGTCTCTTCATCTGCTTACTTTCCCCATGTTTACTCAAATGTTTAATCTTTTCATATCCTTGGGTATGGGATTTGTTGTTTTGCTGATGCCAATCATACAAAATATTAAATGGGTTTTTGATGCTGTGCTCTAACATTTGCATTTCTCTGTTTGAATTCAGGTCCAGTCTGTTTCACTGTCAAGTTTTGGGTGAGTTTCAACGGTTCTTTTTCCTTTTTCCTTTTTCCTTTTTCTTTCCCTTCAATTTATGCATTTCTCTTGTTATTGCAAGTCTTAATTATGATTTCTGAATAATTTTCCCGTTTCAAATTTAATGGCAAATCTGCATTTAAGATTATGAACTTTTTCACTAGATAGTTTTTGGGATTCATTGCTTTTAATTTTGTACGAGTTGGTGTATAAAAAGTCATGGAAAGCTGGCAATGGGGCTGGGGAATGTCTTGATTTAGCTTTAATCTTGCTTGTTTTTGTTTCTGATTTAGGATCCGCATTACGGCCTTTAATTCTTCCAAAATATTGGGTGTATCTTTTGGATTTTGACTCGTTAATATTCTCACTGGATGAAACTATATATACAGTAGATATGGATGCAAAATGAAGAGACCCTTATTCGGATCGGAAGTTTTATTCACTTATGCATTAATTTTTGAATATTTGCAACCTGGGCTTTCTGAGTAACCATGCATCATTGATGGCAACGCTAATAGTACCTGACTTGTTAATTCATGTTGTTTGTACAATTTCTAGGTCCCCTTTATGAGCTTTTGAATCTCCAATCAAATGATTCTGATATGATATTCATTTATTTTATGCCTGAGCAATGAACTTACATTTGTTTTTCTTCTTGCTAGCTTGGTGTTCCATCTCTCCCTTCCAGCACCAAAAGACAAACAACTGGGAATGCAGAAAAATGTGCTTGATCTCTGGTAATTTATGTTGTGGAGCTTGTGAAATTCAATTGCCATTTAGGTTGTGCTTATCCATCCCGTATGAGGTTGGATACTCGACACTTGACAGATTCACGGTTGGGACTGGAATGGACAAGGAAATCAGAAATAGAATTTCTGTTGTTTTGAAGCATTGCCTTGGTGCAGACGATTGAGTTTTCAAGCTCTAAAGACTCACTCCCATCCTGTGAGTTGTAGTGTATAAATATAGCCTATTAAGATTTCTTATTGACGATGGAAAATAAGAGTAATGTGTTGATGGAAAGGTATGATTTTGGGAGATTGCTTGGCCAAGGAAACTTTGCTAAGGTTTACTATGGGAGAAATCTGATAACTGGCCAGAGTGTGGCCATCAAGGTCATTGACAAAGAGAAGGTTCTGAAAGTAGGACTGATGGATCAGATCAAGCGAGAGATATCTATCATGAGATTGGTTAAACATCCAAACGTACTGCAACTATACGAGGTTATGGCCACCAAAAACAAAATTTACTTTGTGATAGAATATGCTAAAGGTGGCGAACTCTTTAATAAGGTAGCAAAAGGGAGGCTCAAGGAAGATGTTGCTAGGATGTATTTTCAACAGTTAATCAGAGCAATTGATTTTTGTCATAGCAGAGGTGTTTCTCACCGAGATTTGAAACCAGAAAACTTATTACTGGATGAGAATGGAGGTTTGAAGGTGTCAGATTTTGGTTTGAGTGCTACTGCTGAGTCTAATCGTCAAGATGGTTTTCTGCACACAACTTGTGGAACTCCAGCATATGTGGCTCCTGAAGTTATTTATAGGAAAGGCTATGACGGGGCCAAAGCTGACATCTGGTCCTGTGGGGTGATTTTGTTTGTTTTGCTGGCCGGTTATCTCCCATTTCATGATGCAAATCTGATTTTGATGTACCAAAAAATAAGAAGGGCAGAGTACAAGTTCCCTAACTGGTTTTCACCTGAAATGTGCAGGCTGCTATCAAGGATGCTTGATCCTAACCCAAAAACTAGAATATCCATCACAAAAATAATGGAAAATTCCTGGTTTGGAAAAGGATTCAACTGTAATGCTGTTACAATTAAAAATGAAGTTACTGGATTGGATCCTTTGGCTGCTGATGTGATATTTGATTCTTGTGAGAATGATAGTGCTCCTGCTGAAGCCAAGAAAGAGATGAGCCAGCCTGCCAGTTTGAATGCCTTTGATATCATATCTCTTTCATCTGGGTTTGACTTGTCTGGTTTGTTTGCGAAAGATAACCAGAAGAAAGAAACAAAGTTCATATCAATGCACTCTGCCTCAACTATTACATCCAAGCTGGAGGACGTTGCTAGGTTTCTGAAGCTAAAAGTAAAGAAGAAAGATGGAGGGCTGTTGAAGTTGGAGGGATCAGAGAAAGGCAGGAAAGGGGCGTTGTCCATTGATACAGAAATATTTGAGTTCACTCCATCTTTTCATCTGGTAGAGGTGAAAAGTTCTAGTGGTGATACCCTGGAATACCAACAGATACTGGAGAATGGTATAAGACCAGCTCTGAAGGACATTGTTTGGGCATGGCAAGGTGAGTAGCGGCAGCAACAAGTGCTTTCTTCCTAGCCATGCCAGCATTTTGAGTTATTATTTTGCTGAGTGAATTTCGAATTTTATTCATAAATTTTTCTTTCACCATTGTTATTGCTGCTGCTGCTGCTGCTGCTCGTGCTTCTCTTCAAAGCTCATTCAGGGCTTCACATTATTGTCACTACCGCTTCGTGTTAATGCCGAAATCGCAGTGTTTTTTGTTAACTATAGGGTGGTTGTGACATGTATTCAATTTGCTATTATTTACTTGAGGATTGAAAATGTTGATGGTGGTTTTGTAATCGAGGACATGGACAATGGAGTAGCAGGCAGTGGCCTGCAGGGTAGCTTAACTGCCAGGACTCCATGTTCTTACACTCAAACACCTAAAATTGGATGCTGGGACTTGTGTTTTTGTGAGTTTATCCACAATAATATATATATATATATATATATATATATATATATATTTATAAATATTTTAAAAAATAATCTCAATCATACTTTCGAATAGACAATGAGGCTGGTCGGCACCATTCTGCTGTTACCCTCCGGTGTGCAGCCCTCATACTTGATTGGGCTCTCCATGGGCCATGTGGGCTTCTTTCATCCCGGACCTAGCATCAAAGTGGACCTAACACAGTTAGTTATTCATTATATATGAAAACAAAAACACAAAACATATTAATGGTCAAAAATATTTAACGAAAATAAAATTTAATAATTTTTTATTATAAAGTTTATACGAATTTATAGATTTATATGTCAATTATATACAAGATTGAGGCATGATTTCCAATGTTTTTTTTTTTATTGAGACTTGACAAATATTTTCATTTTAAAACCAAACTTTTGGTCAAAAAAAAAAATCTTTGCATTAATAAGAAAATGTTTTTCAGATTAAAGATAAAAAGATGCATAATTTCCTACTTTTTCAAGATTATTAGAGTTTTTATAAAAAAATATATTTTAATTTCCTTTATTTTTAATTCAGAAACACGTCAATAATAAAAGATATTTTGATAAAACGAAATTCATGTATGAGAAAAGAATAATTTATCTAATAAAATGTTTTTTTCTTAAGAATCTAAATTGTAGCAATCCATGTAAATACTATTTTAATTGTAAGGGAAATAAATAATATGATTATAATTTTCCCCAATTATAGATTGATTATTAGGTCAGCAATTATTTATTTCAGTCATTAATTATTATTTTTTAAATTTCATATCTCCATGTATGTTAAACATGACTTTAAATCATGTTTGAATATTTAAAATTAAAATTCATAAGCAAATTACAATTCAATTGGTAACCTATTATGATTATTTTGTCTTTAATTTAGAAATCATTTCTTTTTGTTATGAGTACCCTTATAATTATTTAAAATAACATAAAATATAGGCATTTCAAAAAATATTCTCATATTATTTTTTTAATAAATATTTTTTGAAAAATATTTTAAAAGTATATATTTGTCTTAAAAAAAACTTTTCAATCAAAGTATTTTCCTGGCATACTACTAAAAAAACCTATCATCCATGTATAGTTTATTAAAAAATATATAAAAAATAAAGATTTAGGTAAAAACTAAAAAACAATAAAAGAAATCAAAAAGGAAAGATTAAGAACACACTTTACGAGGATCAAGAATACCTCGATGAGAATCGATGTCAAGTAAAGAGAGAAATGATTTGTGAAAAAGTCCCGATTAGTATGATTTCTTACTGTATTTTAAAAATATTTTTTAAAAAAATTGAATTTTTTATCTATTATTTTAAATTAGTTTTTTTGATATTTTAAAATTATTTTCATATACTAATATTAAAAATAATTTTTAAAATATAAAAAAATATTATTTTAATTTATTTTTAAACAAAAAATATTTTTAAAATCATGCAAAAAGTAAAAACAACATAAATTACACTAAAAAATTGACAATTTGAGGACATAAGATGCAACCTCTAAGAGTAGAGGGGCCATAATGTAATTAATATTTGTTGTGGAAATAAAGGAAAGAACAAATGTATGGTTGATGGAAGTTGGGAGAGGAGAAAAATGAAGAAGAAAAGGAAGAGAAGGCTTCAAAGTGAATGAAAAGGAAGAAGAAAATGTCAGCATTAATGGATAGGTGGAGGCCTCGATTAGATGCGATCCTCTCCACCTTCGTGTCCGTCTACCCTCACGAAACCTCACCTCTCCTTCACTCCTCTTCCTGCTTCTTCTTCGTAATGATACTAATTAAATCTTGTTCTTTTTTTTTTTATTTAATTAAACATCGAGAATTCATAAATTAATTTTAGTGATTTTTTGTTGCAGATTTTGAGTGCATATTTTGTAGTGTTACCATTGCGGGATGAAGGTGCAATCTCTCTAGGTTTATCGAAGCTTCCAGCTCTCTTTATCGGGTCCTTATTCCTCACCTTGATTGCTGCTCCTTTATCAACTCTCCTGTTCTCTTTCCCTAATTTCTCTAAATCCAAGGTTGGTTACCTTTTCTTTTTGTTTCTCTATTGTGATTGTAATAATAAGATTACTGAAATGGGTTTTGATTTTCAATCGAAATTTCATGCCCACCACCACCAGGCTTTGCTTTTGATACACAGGTTTTTTAGTGTTTCTCTTGTTCTCTTCTTCATTCTATGGCATTTCTCTTCCTCCTCTTCTGCTGAGTTTTCGCTCTCCAAGTCCAAGGTATTGTTTTTAATTACCAACAGTTTTTTTTTTTTGTCATAATATCTGAATAGATTGTCTCTCTATGATTAGGGTACTGTTTCTATATCAACTGAATTGAAAGAGGATTTGAAGGTTGATGTTAACAGAACCAGTAGTACATATTCTGGAAGCTGGGATGATCATGGATGGTTTTATATTTCTGTCAGAATCGGATTGTTTCTCTGGGTATGATGAGTATGAAATGTTCTTTTGGTTTTAGTTATTTCTTAAATTAAATGTTGACTGATTGCCTTTTGATTTGACTTTTTGAGTTTCTCCCATGGTTAGAATTTTGTTTTTTTTTGTTTTTTTTTAAGGTTGCGCTGCTTAATCTTATTACCATATCGTCAACCTGGGCTAGGATTATTGATGTGATGGATAGTGAGGTTAGTGTGCTGCAATGTGGAGACCTTAAAATCATCATGGTTTTATATTCTGCATTTGATATTTTGGTTGTATTCAGTCAGGTTCAAGATTGTTTGGGTTCATTGGTGCTGGTGCTACACTTGGTCAGCTATTTGGATCGTTGTTTGCTGCAGCAATGGCTTGGCTGGGTCCTTGTATGTATGCTTTGGAAAATGAGATTGTTTAATGTCTGAATTTCTGTTTGTTTGAATTTGGTTTAAAATGATTGGTTGATTCAATTCAATTGCAGTTTTACTTCTATTTGCTGCTTTGTTGCTGGAACTAGCTGCACAGTCATCAAAAGGCATCAACAGGGATGTATCCCATCTTCCTCATGAATTATCTCCCATTAGGTCAGCAGCCCATTAGCAGTGATGTCTTGCTACTGTCTGTTAGTAGTGATGACTTGTTACTGTCTCTTAATTCATCGATAATCAATGTCTTAGTTTTGTTCAAACTGTTCTTTCAGAGTGAATGCAAATTCTTCTTGTTTGTATCTGATATATTTCTTTTACCCTTTTCTTTTCTCTACGGAGCTTTCACTTCTAGTCAAAACAGTTGAACAGTCTTGATGATCTACTAGTATTTTTTTAGCATCTAAGGCTACATGCTACTAACCTGTCAAGAAAAAAATATGATGTTCATGGTGGTCATATTATTTTGCATCTCTGGAAGAGTGAAAGAGCTTTCAGGTGATTTCATGTAGTGTATTGGGATTCTTTTGCTTTTTAGAAAAGTCGATGCTGATCAGCATAGTGAGGCTGATGGACGATCATCACCAGCTTTCAAGGTCTCTTCTCCAATGTCTCCTTCATCCAGGATGAGGCCTCAGCTTTGGGCCATCTTAGATGGATTTCGGCTTGTACTATCTTCATCTTATTTGTTGAATGTGTCTCTATTCCTGTGGCTGAGTGCAGTTATTTCCTCGTTCTTCTATTTTCAGGTAAATTTGATCTCTGCTCCTGTTCATGTACTCCAAATTTCCAAGCCAGATTGTATATTTTGACTGAATAGGAAGTAAACAAATCTAGAGAACTATCTATAATTTATCTTGCTATTTGTTGATTATGTTTTTATTAACCATGAGAAAAGCACGAGGAAGAGTAGATTGAAAGTAAAAGAGGGATCGGACCATGGTTTTTATACATGCTCTCTGTTTCTCAGCTGGTCAGAGATACCAAGATGCTTATCCTTATTACATAACTCAATGGACCTCACATTATTAATTTTTTTTGGCTTTGTTTATTTATCTTGTTATCCTTATGGCTTAAAATTTAGCAACATAACCAAGTGTTGCTCTCTTCCACTCTTAACCCTTCCCATCTTGGGTATGACTGGGATTTTAATCTCAGGTCTACTGTACCACAGTTCATGCCAAGTGACTATACCACTATGATAGCCAGAATCTCTGCCAATTTTGCTGTCATATGCTGGCTAATTTGATGCTTGATATCTGAAACTTATTTCTTAAACATTTATATACCCTCAAAGAATAAGTACAAGTAACATGAACCAAAATAAGTAATTATTGGAGCTGGGATTCCACTACAAGTAAATTCAAATTTAGGGAGCTTAAACTGTGTAGGCTTGATTGTTGATATAAAATGATTTGATTTGTTGCCATTGCTCTAGATATGATTTATCCTCATCTATATATGAATTACAATGCGTATTTCCTCTTACTAATGAATCCTTGTTTTCTATTGTAGAAAGTAACAGTAATTGCCATGACTGTTTCAAGCTCTCTTGGCAGAAGAAAATTGTTTGCCCAGATAAATAGCTTCATTGCTGTCTTTATCCTTGCTGGACAACTTACTATAACAGTGAGCTAATACCCAAATATGTTTCTTCAATGTTTTGATGTTCTGACTGGTTGTAAAACCAAAACAATAGATAAAACTTACTGAAGTTCCAGTATTGAGGAAATCAGTTGCAGAATTATGATCAAATTTAACAGGTGTCTTGCTCTGATTAGTTATTACTGAGTTTCCTTGAAGCAATTTTAATCTTTGTATTCCCAAGCCTCAGAGAGAGCAGTTTCTGAAAATAAAATAAAATAATCTCATGGTTTGTTTGGATGTGATGGATATAAAGAATATGCATGTTACTTTTATGCATTTGAAATTTGTCCACGTAAAAATGTAAAGAAGGAAGCTTCGTTGTACCATAATGTTTTTAGAATTGATATTCTTTTACACTAATTCAATCTTGAATCTTTTACAAATTGCATGATCTGTAGCAGAGTTATGTCAGATTCTGGTGGTTATTGCTCTGCTCATTGGGATCTGCAATCACTTTCCTTAATTCTGCTTGATAAATTTCTTCATGTAATATTGTACGTGTTTGTGCATCTCTGGGGACTAAACTGCAATGTTCATTGCATTTCACATTATCAGAGTTCCTGTTTATAAGTTGTTGTGCTTTCACTAATCAAATCAAACACAGGGACGCATCCTTACTACAGCTGGGGTTACTGCAGCAATATGTTCTGCTCCGGTTGCTTCCTTCTCAAATTTGGTTGCTGTTGCTGTTTGGCCAACTTGGGTAGCAGTTGCCATCTGTGAGACTGTACGAAAGGTTTGTCACCATTGGTCCCTTGCCTGCAGTGAAACGGCATTGTGGGTTGCATTTCTTTCTTTCCTCGTTTCCTAGCTCTTCAGTTTTAATATAATTGTGCTCATGTATCCAATTATCTAGAGAATTTTTTGGTTGAATGCGCTTTCTTTGTAATTTGTTGAGGACACTTGATTTGGTTGGGGAAGTATGTCCATTCATTTTGAGGCTTCACGGTTTGGTTTTACGCTTGCAGGTGGTTACTTATGTTGTGACCAGGCCTGGAAGAGAACTTCTGTTTACTGTGGTCACTCAAGAAGAGAAATACAAAGCTAAGGTTAGTAGATGTTTCTGCCCTAATGAGTTTTATGTATCCCTGATTGAATTGGGTTACTAATACCAGATTTTGTTAAGAAGCAGTAATTTTGTTGCTTGCATATCCATTTTCAATCTTTTCTCCCCTTTGGTAGAAATTTCGTTTCATGTCCGATTACATTTTTATGAAATGAAATCCCCCGAGCCTCTTTTAGGCATGCATGAGTAGAGTTATCTTTGCAATTGATGCAAATAACATGGATTTCATCCATTTCTTGTTTGATGTTACCATTTTATTGTGAATGTTACTTCCATATCTTCTACTGCATTATGTCAACCAGGTCTATTTCTTACCGCAGGTATGCATAGACGTCGTTGTTCAACGGCTCGGAGATGCCGCAGCTGCAGGAATGTACAAACTACTATTCAGCACTCTTCATGGGAGGACATCGACTGTGTCTCTTTATGCTCTGCCTGTACGTATATAACCAAATCTTACAGATTAATTATTATGGTGGTTATTGATCCAACCTAGTTAATGCTCTGCAAATGCCATTTCATTTGTTATGATCATGTGTATTCAACCAGGAATAATGCAAGGTTTTGTGATTCGTCTTTGTGCTGCAGATCTGTTTACTTTGGATTCTTACAGCTTTCCATTTAGGACAGCGGCAAGCTCAACTTGCAAAGCTCCAAGCTGTCTAAACTTTTTTAGGTTTTTGAAAGATGATTTTATGTACAGTTACTGAACAGAGGAAACAAAGACAAATAATTCCCTCTGTATGGGGTTATAATTTTACATGGGACTAGGTAATGGCTGCTAGAGCATGTCACTATGTCAAATGCGTGTACGATGATGTTTCCTTGTGCTAATACCAATGTTAACTTGGTTTTGTTTCGGCTGGAATGTTTTGTACCAGTTAAATAAAAAACATAGAACAATACAATTTTTACCTTGTTTAAAATTTTGGTCTCTTCTAAAAATTTTGCCCTGGTTTTTTTAGATAATGAATAATTTTACAATATCAATTATATCTCTTAATTTCACTATTAAATTGAGATAAAATTTTATGAGGAGTCTTTTGGTATATTTATATATATTATGTTAAAATTTCAGAGCAATCATAGAATATGACTTTACGAGATTAATGATAATATTTTTTAATACTATACATGTTTATAATTATATTTAGAAAAAATATTTTATTGTTTTTTTTAGATTAAATTATACAATTCTAAATAATTTTATTTTTGGATTCGAATTAAATTTTTTTAAATTAATATATTTATTTATATATATATATATATATATATATATATATATATATATATATATATATATATAATACAATCTTGAAACGGTCAACCAAAACAGTCCAAAACATTTTGTTTTACTTGAAAAAACAAAATATAAACCAAAACGAAATTAACAGTCTTGATTAATACTATTTCAACGGTACTCTGTTCAAGGCATGGTAACTCAACTTTTCATGGGTATCTTCACCGGAGTCAGCTTGGATTTGAATTATATTTTATTTTGAATTGATATATTTAATTATATATATATATATATATATATATATATATAGTACAACTACAAAACGACACGTCGAAAGTCGAAACGTTGCGAAACCAAAACATTCAATTCTATTCTAATAGAAAAAAACAAAATACCGACCGAATTAACAGCCTAGGATCAGACAAAATAATCTCCAGGAGAGATCACTTGCTTTCTTTCTCAAAATCTTGAACTAGAACGCTTTGCGAGACAACAAACTGTTGATACATTAAAAGCTCATGTTCCACGTAGGGAACGAACACGATCCTGAATCAAGTGCCTCTCCCAATCTGCGACATCTTCAAAAGCATATTCCGGTAGCCTCTCAAAGGGCTCCTTCCATGGATCATTCTTGGCTAGATCGTAAGTAGCTGCTCGTATCGATCTCTTATTGGGTCCGCAAGGTCTCTTCGAGGTTAATGTATCATAAGCTGTTTTAAGCTGTCCCATACCATACCAGCAGCAAAAAATGACAATCAGAAAAAACATGTTCCAGTTTGCGAATCAATAAACTGTGCTCGTGCATGTTTAAAAGTGTAGTTGAGGTTCCTTTTGAAAATGATTTTCGTTTAAAAATACATCAAAATGATATAAAAGCATCAAAATAAATTAATTTAAAGTAAAAAATTAAAAAATCGGATATATAGAGCCCATAGTTTAGTAAGAAATCATGTCAATAAAAGTCTGAAGTTTAATAATTTTTGACAAAAATAAATAGTAGAAGAGTTGAGAACTAACATTCATGGAACAAAACCAGAACATGTAAGCTATTGCAACAGCAGGGGCTCTTCCCAGTCCAGCTGTGCAGTGCACATACACTCTGCCTTTTCCCTCAGAAATAGCCCACTCCAGTGATGAAACAGCTTTCTGTAATACACTTCTCAAGGAATCTGGATCGAAATCTGTAGCCTGAAGAAAGAGTTACAATTGCAAACTCATCCAGTCAGCACCAAGAAATCACTGGTAAGGAAATAAAATGCTGGCATGAATGAACACATGAAAAATGGTTGAAACATGAAATAACTCATTTTGTTCTACATGTTTCGATTTAAAACGAGCAGTACTTTCTTACAGGTCTTCTCATATGACGGATTCCAAGTTTTTGACATCTCTGTTTGATAGACTTCAAGTCAATACCCCAAAACTCAATGTCCTTGTCCTGCTGCAAGTTTAGAATGTAGGCCACATTCTCCTCATGTCTTAGATGTTCTATATCTTCAGGTTTCTGGGGTTGGGATCCCACAATCAGATTATCAGTTATCAATGTGTAGTTCATACCTGAATATAGCATGTCAGTTATCGACTGAATTAAGGAACACACACAATGAGAAAACTGGAATGCATTTAGAACAAAAGTGGAATGCTAATGGTGGAACCCATTTACAAACTAGTTGATATGGGTGTCTACACAGTTCACACACACACACATCTTTATCAATGATTTCTTTAGCCATTCAAAAAAGAATACTTGTACAGAGTGGCTGGCTTCAAACTTTTCTATTTCCAAGTTAGTCAAAGGGTTAATAGAGTTTCAAAATTTGAACCCTTTTATATTAATCCTTATACCTTTAGATGATTTCTTTAGCCATTCAAAAAAGAATACTTGCACAGAGTGGCTTCAGACTTTTCTATTTCCAAGTTAGTCAAAGGGTTAATACAGTTTCAAAATCTGAACCCTTTTATATTAATCCTTGTAACTTTAGACCCATGTATGTAAGGCTGTAATAAATAAACTCATTACCAACAATTTAGTACATAAAATTGACACAAATTTTGTATCAAAAGTCTTTCTTTTTGTCGATCCCAACCCTTCTCCATAAGATCTAGACATATATGAAATGATTTCATTCAGCCCCCACCTTGCGGCTTTGCAAGGCTAGCTCAAAGGTAATAATAATAGCAATGAAAGCTAAAAATAGTGCAAAAGTGACACAGAAATTTGAAAAGCTTCTCCTTAAAGTGTGTCTAAACAACAATTGATTTTTGAATCTCAACAGCTTATATCTTAAATTAGAGGGTGGCAGTGGAAGCATTACCGGGAACATGGTCAACTCCATTAAAAGATAGAAATTAAAGAATTCATGGGAAAAGGAACAACCTTTTCTATGTTAAGCTTACGAATGACACTGACCACAAAAAATAACATAAATTAAGGATAAAAGGATGCCATCCAGATCCAGATGCTGCCTAAATTATATAGTCACTGATCATTTCAAAAAAGTAAAAACCATAAAATGGATTGTTATTGGATTACTTCAGAGCTGAATTTAAACATAACTTAAAAGTATTTAGTACCAAAAAAAGATTTATGGAAATTTCATTGTATGGCAAAAGCAAGAAGAACCCAGAAAAATATACCCCCCAACCTACACATTCTCCTTCCAGAAAAATGATTTATGGAAATTTCTCGAAAGATGAAGATGAAGAGCAAGAAATAATTAGGGAGAGGAAAAGGGAGACTAACCAACCTAGATCATGATGATACTCGTATGGGTTCCGCATCATCCTTTTCATGGCAATATTATACTCTTCCATCTTGTTCGTTGAGCTCAATGATAAGTTTTTTCCTCTGGGGTTCTCCTCAACTCCACTCCCATGACTATGACCTGGTAACTTACAATGGATTCCAGTTCTGCCCATCTTAAAGCGATTCTTAGAGACCACCATAAAACTGCATGTTGATTTCTTTCTCATCAACAGCAAACCTTCTTTTTCAAGGGGGTATGTGGAGACTGCAGAGAGGGAAATGTTGCTGCTAATACCGACCATATTTTCTCTCCTGATCTTTCTCCTACTAGGAATTCGTTTGACTTGTGATGGATGAACTTTGTAGGATTAAAAAAGAAGACGAAAGTTTAACGTCAATTTGGTACTCATATTTTTGTAAGATGTGCAATTGAATCCTCATTTTTGTTTTTTTCCTTACATTTTTGCATTCGAGTTCGTGTATTTGTTGCAATTAATTTTTACCAGTAATATATGGCCTCCCCTCGTATTTCAATTGTTTTATATTTTTTTAGATAAAAGTTGTATTTTAAAGTTTTTTTTATTTATAAATAAATTAGAATTATTTTTTAAATCTTGATTATTATATTCTACTTATTGTGAAAATTTAATACAATCAAATTAAATTTTAGTAAAATAATATATTTGAAGTATAAAACTCTCTCAACCATATTTTCAAGACGTACATTTATTTTTAAATGTAAGTGAATTTGTCAAGAGAGAGGACTTCTATAAAAAACAAAAAAAAATCACCAATTTTTTTATTTTATTTTTACATAAAAAAATGATTTTTTTCTAAATAAATGACATGGGACTTCATATATTTTGTAGTCAATGAATGGAGGACACATAAAATGAAATATTTAAGATATTTTTTTGTATAATATAAGATCCTATAAATAAAATAATATAATGTGACATTTAAAAGGATCCTTAAAATGAAATCCTTAAGCTCTTACAAATCTCTATAAATAGAGGGTCTCGCTATAGACATCTAAACTTATTTTCTTGCAAAACACAAGGTTTGACTTGATTAATGGTGTCAATGAGATGCTAGAACAATGATTAAAATATGAAAATGATCTAAAAATTTTAAAAAAATTTAATTGAAGGTACAAAATAAAAATACAGGCTGATTGTCGATTCACTATTTAGGCACTTGTCGCATAACGAATTTACCAAGAAAATAAGTTCAACTCTTTAATAAAAATACATCAAATTAATTTTTTTTATGTTTTAAAAATATTTTTGACATCAGCATATGAAAATGATCTAAAAACACCAAAAACTTTAATTTAAGGTAAACATAAAAATATATATTTTTAATTTATTTTCAAAAACACTTTTCAAACGCAAAGCTCAACATGATGATTGTCCGTTCACTAATAAGGCACATAACTAATTTATCAAGAAAATAAGTTCAATTTTTTAATAAAAAATACATCAAAATGATATTTTTCTTAAATACTTTTGAAATGCAATGATGCAAAACTAATTTACCACGAAAATAAATTTAGCTCTTTAATAAAAATAAACAAAACCAGAGAAAAATCCACTACTTCATTGCACCATAGCCTTTTTCAATTATAATCATTACTCATATTTAAAATCCCTCAAAATTTCTGAGACAAGAAAGCCATGTGACTTTGAATCCTCCCATTGCAAGACAAACTAGTCTTTCTGTCTCGTCTCGCCATGCGACCATGCAAGAATATTTCCTCCGTTCTGTCCAGCAGCTTCTATCTCTGCTCGGCTCTCTGATTCAGCACCTCCAATTCTCACGAGGCAGAGTCTCGTCCCTGTTACTGAACCTTTGTGGCATTATATTCTTCACTGTGCTTGGGACATCTGTAGTTTCTCTCTCATCATCTTCCTCAGCTGCCTCAGACTTAGTTCATCCGACATCTTCTCATCAATGGCCGCCTCCTTATTATATGCCTTTTCTTTCTTGGGTTCCATTTTTATTCCATTGTCGTCAATGTTCTCCTTGTTAATTTCTGGTGTCATCACCTCACTTGGGCGAGGAGACTGACCTTGAAGAGTGCCAGCCTCAAAGGGTAGTAAGCCTGTTGTCTGGCCTGGCATTGCGCCACCATCTTCGACAACTCTTTCTGCATTGCCATTTTCTTTAGCTTCATCTGATTGATTTCTACCAGACTCTTCCACAGTTGCAAAGTTTGATTGGAGGTCATGATTGTTGTGCTGCTTATCTTCCACAAATTGAGATGCTATGAGGGTTGGTGAATCTGACAATAAATGAACACAACATTTAGTAAACATCAAAGAAGCACAGAACATAAAAAAAAGACCATCAACACCACAATTGTGAATAAGAGATGAACGGGTGTTTTAATAATGAAGAAACATAAAATCAGATTACCGTTGTTGTAAATCAGTTCCTGAGTCACCGGTAATGCCTTCTCTGAGCTTTCAACTACAATAGGATTTGAGTTCTCTAAACTCTCGTTACTGCTGTATTCATCCTGTCCGTTTAAGCCCTCAGATTCTGGATTGTAACGATCCATTTCATAGTTATTGCTCTTGTCATCCTCTTCAAGTTCGTTGTTCATTTCACTTGCATTATCCAGTGAAAGAACTTCGGAATATAGATCAACTCCTGAATCACATTTCTCCTCAGAACCCATTTCCTGTTTTGGGTTGTAATCCTCTTCCAATTCACTATAGCTCTCTTCTTGAAGTTCACGTTTGACTTCCCTTTTCTCCCCCAGTAAATGATCTAGGTTTTGGCTAGCCACCGCTTCTGTACCAGTGATTTTCTTAGAGCTCTTTTCGGATATTGTCAGCAAATCAACTCCTGTATCACATGATGATGATGTTAAAGCTCAAAGAAAACCAAGATCCAGCAAAATAGTTTCCAGTCGAAGTTCAGTTCTAACTCCTTGTTTCTTGTTTTTATATTGCATTTCAATTTGTTCAGTTCTAACTCTGACCAGACCACCACAGATGCAAAGAACAGCTTTTATATATATATGTATATATATATTGCAATCAAACCCGAACAACAAAAATACTTACCACTCTCATCCTTCGTTTCAACATCCTCAATCTCAACATCCATCTTCAATGGCCTAACCCTCTCTTTCTCCTTTAAGCCCAATCCTTCCATACCCTTCTCCAACAACCTCACTGCACTCCTCGTGTTGTACACCCTCTGAACAGATTTTTGTTCGTTCTGAGCCTCTACTTTCCCCCGAGCTGAAACTGCTGGAGCCATCCTCCGGCTACTCCGTGTTGCTGGTGTCTTCGGCACATTGTTCTTCTCTTGTTGCTCAACAATTTCCATCGCTGTGCTCTCCATTTTTTGGCGAGCAGAGACATTGGTGAACTCCTCTAGTAGTCCTTCCACCTGAAAAAATGATATAAGTTTTTTGGAGACAGAAAAACTATTTTAATGTTTGAATTCCTACAGTTTCCTTTCAATTTATAGACTACTAATAAGATTAAAGGGGTTATAGACTACAAGAAAAATTACATGAGAATCCAACTGGGGACCTTGATATAAAAAAATCAATTTGTTAAATCATACTTTGATTTCTGTGAAATCACTTTTTTTTTCAATGGTTCACTCAAAGTGGACAATCGGTTCGCAAGAGACAAATCCATAGCAATAAAATCAAGAAAATTTAAACGGATTTTACTGAATATTTCAAGAACGCTGCTAAGTTCATTGATTGAAATTTGGATCCGGAAAAGCAGATCTTAATTTCATTGAATACAGGCAAGAATATTAAATGGTTGGTTACTCATTTCAAAGAAAAGGTTATATTTCGTTTGTACCTTGTCAAGAGCTTCGAGGGCATCGGCCATGGCGATATTGGTCATGTTTGCAGGGATCTTGTTCTTCTTGCAGAGATCTTGGAGCTCTTTCCTCGAAAGACTGTGGAAATCCATCTTTGAACTGAAAATGAAAACGAAAAACAAGATGTTTTTGCTTTCCTTTGGCGGCGAGCAGTTGCAGTTTCTATGGCTGCTGTCGTGAGAGAAGTGTTGTGGCTATATAGTCGTCTTGAGGGGCTCGGGTGACAAAACCCTACAGCATATGACCGTTGGAGCATGATTTTGAAATTTGAATTGTCTTTTCTTTTTTCTTTATTTTTTTTAATATAATATATCTAAACTACAAATTATACTAAATATAAACTTGAGAGTTTGATTAATGTTTTTTTTTTTAATATTTTTTGTTTAGAAATACATCAAAATAATGTATTTTTATTTTTTTAACATCAGCACATTGAAATGATTTAAAAACACAATTTAATTTAAAGTAAAAAATAAAATTTATTTTTTTTAAAATACTTTTAAAATACAGTGCCAAATATCCCCTAAAAAATAATTATAATAATACACAATAGCAATCCAAAACAACTTAATTTTTTTTTCTAATTTTCATTTGCATATTTTTTTTTAATTGCAATCCTTATGTCAAATTAATCTAAGAAAATAAATTATTCAACAAAAAACAAGGAGATTCTAATGACTAATATCAAATTTGTTACCCTAATTTTATTTTTCTTATTTTTTTTAGTTTTTGTAATTTTAATTTTGGTGCAAAACATAATTTTATTAACATTTTAGTTTTTTGAGTTTGAAAAAAATATCTCTAAAAATAATGAAGCATATAGAAAGTTGATGAATAAAATAATATATATATATATATATATATATATATATATATATATATATATATATATATATATATATATAGATTTCAAATAAAATCCCCTTCTATATGCTTTCTCTCATGGAAATGAAATTTATTAGCATAATATATATATATATATATATATATATATATATATATATATATATATATATATATATATATATATTATGCTAATAAATTTCATTTCCATGAGAGAAAGCATATAGAAGGGGATTTTATTTGAAATCCATAATAGCTCATTTTTCTTCAATTTTTATCCTCACATGCTCTTTTCAATCGCAATTCTATATGTTCAAAATTAACAACCAATTTCTTAAAGAATGTTAAGAAAAAAAATGGATTAAAGTTTATAATAAGAAAAACTTTTATGGCCTCTGAAAGCTACTTGGCCTACTAAGTAAAAAGATAAAAGAAAGGTCCGATTCTAGGCTTCCAAGCATGGGTCTATGCTTTTTCTTTTTTATTTATTTATTAATGTGGGTATTTGGGTCAGCTTGCGTGAAACTCGACTAATCTCACAGGCCCTTCAAGTAATAACTATATAAGCTTCTAGTGACTATCATATTAACAATCACATGACTCGAACTATCACAAGGAAGCAAACCCTTTAATTCCAATCTCGTAACACTGGATCACTTACTAGATTATTATGGGTCTACACTTTTTAATTAAGATCATGCGTGTGAGTCTATTCTATCGGCCTATTGCCTTTTTGTTTTTTTGGAAAAAATCACATCAGGTCTCTTATAGTTAAATTGTTTTTTTTTTCTTTGTATTTTGTGAAATTGCACTTTATATCTTGAACCTTAAAATTCTTATATCACCTTACATCAATTTTAGCATAAAAAGTCGGTAAAAAATATTGGATTATTTATAGGTTTGCCATTATATTTAATTTAATGATTAAAAAGCCCATCTAATTAATAATTATTATTTTGTTATCAAACTAATATTATAAATTTTGCTAGAAATTAAAAAGAAAAACTAAAGCTTTCACACTTAAAACTTCTTTATATATATCTGTGTGTGTGTGTGTAAATTACACCAAATTTAGAAAAGAATAAATTAGACGCTTTTGAGAGAATTACATGCCCAAAATCCAATTCATAGTGTATTACCTTGGTATTCTTGAACACCAACAACTACTTATTGCTTGATTTTTTACTAGTTTGGAAAGTAAAATGGACTCACTATGAAGTCATAATGCAAACAACTTTGATGCCTTCAAACCCTCTGTGCTGGCACCTCTAACCGTTCGGATCCTTTAACTATTCAAACCCTCCCTTCAACTTTATAAATGTTCACAATAACAATAGTTAAATCTTGGGACTAAGGTGTTTGCTCCCCTGTGTTCTCAGGTTCGAGCCATATAATTGCTAATATGATAGTCATTAGCCTACAAACCTCCTCTGTTGGCACCTCTAACCTTCCATATCTCTAACTATGCAATCTCCCTTTAACTCAATAAATGTTCATTGTAATCATAGTACAAGCTTGGAATTAAGGGGTTTGTTCCCCCTGTGCTCTTAGATTCGAGCCCTGTGATTGCTAATAAGATGATCACTGAAGGCTTATATGGTTGTTAACTTTAAGGCCCGTGGGATTAGTCGAGATACCCTGTGGTTGCTACTATGATGGTCACTAGAAGCTTACATGGTCGTTAACTTCAAGGCTCATGAGATTGGTTGAGGTGCGCGCAAGCTAACCCGGACATCTATGTTAATAAGAAAATATTCATAGTAGGTAGTTGGAACAATTCTTGGACACATCATAACCATATTTACATATTTGGTTTGCTAGAAACAAAGGTTGTTGCTCCAAATTTGACAGCAACTGAATCTACCTTTAGCCTTTACACATGTTAATTCATATCCAACATCCATTATGCCCCTCACTGTAGAATCCTGGTAGGGTGGAACCCTTACACTCTAAACCTTACATGTATACACAACTAAAAACTTCTCTACCAAAAGAATAATTTTTGTCCATGGATTAAATTCCCTTACTTTTCAATCCCCACTATGGCAATATATAAGCCAAGAAAGCCGCCACATCTTTAGCATCCCTTGGATATTCTTCAGGGACTTCAATCCTATAATGAGTCTTGCTAATCAAAGTGACTTTCTAGCAAGCACATACCATGTTAAGCTTCTCCAACTCCTATACTTTGGCGTACTTGGCATAATGGCCAATATGATGATGACTCAAGCATTAAAAAAAATAGATTATACATTTAAAGGATGTTTGTTTTTGTGGTGCAATCGGATGTTGCAAAAAAGTTGAGGAATTGAGTGTTTGGTAAATTTTGAGAAGCAAAAATTTGAGGGTGGGACCCACCTATTTTTATTTGCAACCGGCGTTTCATAGAAAGCAGCAATTGGTGGGACCCACCTATTTTTATTTGCAACCGGCGTTTAACAGAAAGCAGCAAATTGCTATTTTCCGTGCGCTGAGGGTTGTCGGAGGTGGGGGGTGGGGGGTTGTATTTTAGTTTATTATTTATTATATTTGTATTTTAGTTTAATATTTATTATATTTTCTTATAAAAAATATATTTTTAATATTAAAATAATCTAAAAATTAATTACAATAAATAAATATATTAGAAGGAGATTACAATATAATTTTTGTCTCGCAATCCTAATTTTGCTTCAGATGATATTTTACTATATGTTGTTCCGGAATCGTAGAGGCCTTCACGTATGGATTTATAGTTCGTGATGAAATTACAAGTAGTTTGATGGGAGAATAAAAATAAGTGTCTAATTTACTTGAATTAATAATTACATTTTATTATTATAATTATTATATATATATATATATTTCACAAGTTGAAAGCAATATGAAAAACTTGGTAAACAAACACTTGAAACTGCTTTTCATTAACTTTAAACTCAATTACAATTTTAACCAAACAATTTAAAAATTATTTTGAATCGCATCTAAAGTGTTTTTCATGAAACTATTTTTTTAAAACTTCAACCACAAAAGCAAAAGCAATACCACACACACACTTAGAAACCCAACCCCGTCTTATATCCAAATAGCCACACACACACACACACACACACACACACACAATATTTCAACCTTGCCACATCTTAGACCACATTGCCATGATCATCAAACTTCAACACTCAACCCCCTGAACACACCACCCCCTTTAAATTCCTGATTCTATGGGCAGACCGAAAGGATTTTATAGATAGATTCAGCACTATATGGCACACCCCAATTATGTGTAACCCAATGTTTGCAACTTGGTGACCGTAAGACCATTTTTTTTCATAAACTAGTGACGCATAGACAGGTAAGGAACAAAACTCACCACCTTCATGATGAAGTAGGCAATCTGATCAGTGACTCGCAAGAACCAGGTCAGATTGACTTCTAATTACTAAAGGAAGCTCCTATCAACTCTGCATACAAACAATCTCAACAACCTTCACTATATCTTCCCCAAAATCATCCTAGAAGACTCATGCAATGCTCTTATCACCCTCTTATAGATGATGAAATGAAATCAACACTCTTCTCCATTCCTGACCCTAAATCCCCTGGTCCAGATGAGTACTCAAGTTTTTTCTTCAAAAAAAGATAGAGCATCACAGGAGCAAGCTTCAAGTATTTATTCAACCACCATACTTAATGCACAAACACTACCAGAATAACATTGGTTCCTAAAGTTGCAAACCCTGCTAACATGAACTACTTTAGACCTATATCCTATTATAATGTGATATACAAGTGTATCTCTAAGATAATTATGTCCAAGTTGAAGCATGCTCTCGCAAAAGTGGTTAATATGTCCCAATATACCTTCATCCCAAACATGCAAATTCAAAAGACTTTCAGGCCTCTTGATCAATCACGATAAAAGTTCACTATACCTATCAGGAACTACAATGGAGCTCCAAGAGGACATCAAACACCATCTGGGCTTCCAGCTTTGCTAGTTACCAGTCAACTATCTAGGGGTGCCTCTACTTTTCTTAAGACTTACTCACGTTGATTGTACCCTACTAGACAATCGAATAACCTCATGAATTAAGCTCTTGACTTCGACATCCTTGATATATGCAGGAAGGCTCCAACTTATCAAATTCATTTTGTTTTCAATTCAAGTTTACTAGTCCACCAAGTACATCCTCCTTATAAGCTCAACCATCCGAGAGCTAAAGAGTAATCTAGATGCCTTCTTATGGAAGGGAATTAACCTCCCCTTCCACCATTGAAGCTAAAGTAGCCTAGCAATCGTTTGCAAAAAAGTGGCCTTGGCATAAAAAGTATCAAGATGTGGAACAAGGAAGCGATTACCAAGCATATATGGACCCTTTTGACCAATAAGCGATGCATATGGGCAGAGTGGATACATTTGAACCAACTTATAGGGCATCTTTTCTGAAATATTACAATTCTCTCCAACATATCATGGTCCTAGTGAAAGCTCCTTCAAGCCAGAGACTGGTGCAAAGGACTGACTAATCATGGTATGTGTCGTGATGATGTTTTTTTTGCACTTCGTGCCCTGCCATCCCTGGAAATGGAGAACAGGGCACGGTGAAAGGGGTGTGTTTTTATAGTCATAAAAATTATGACTATAATTCTTGAGAGTCACCATCTAGTTTAAGATCACTAGGAAACCTATTAGTCTATGAGAGTCTAGGTAAGGAGACTTGTTGTGCAAGGGGAAAACACATCACCCAGTGCACCCTACCTAAGGTAAGTTGCATTGTTGTTTGATTGTTTTTTCTAAATTATTTTTTATTGGTCTTTTCTAAGGTTTGACGTAGATCTATCTTCGTGAGAGATATCTGCCTCATTGTGAGTTAAAAGACTAATCAAAAACAATTTTACACTGCATTTTGAAAACCTTGTTTTTTACTATTTGTGAGTGTACCTTACAACGTAATTTTACACCGTGATAGCTAAAACAAAATAATTGCTATTTTTTGATGTTTTGTCCAAATTCCAACGGATAATCATAAACTAGTTACAATATTCAATTTTTGTTCAAAATATGTGAAAGATACAACATATATTTTTACAAAAAATATGCTTGGAAATACCTTGAAATTCGGCCGTATGCACGAAAACAACAATTTTTTTATTTTTCTTTTTCTTTTTGAAATGCAATTTTCATGATTTTAAAAAAGCAATGCATACACCCATTTTTTTCATTATTTTTTTGTTACATTTTACACATTACATAACATTTATGAAAAATAAATGAACATAACAACAATTTAAACAAACACATAAACATCTAAAATTATAAAATAAACCACCTCGAGAACATTGTTAACAGTGTAGGCAGAATGGTGGCGCGTGGTTCCACGCGCTGTTGCCGATGGAGCAGCAGTACAGGTGGAGTGGATCTGCCTCTTCCCTTCCTTCTCTCACTGATGGTGGCGTTCATGATGACCTGCAAACACAGACAAAACACACACACAGACAAACAATGTTTTGGCCAAATCTGTTATTCGATTTGCTTGATTCAGGTGGCTATCGGCGCTAGGAGAGGAGCTGGAGCAGGAAAGGAGAGATGAAGGCTAGCCGAGAGGCAGAGAGCCATAATGGAGGGCAGTTGGATGGCTGATCAGGGTGTTATGGGTGCACAGGGCTGCCTAGTGACCCGAGAAGGAGACGGTGTGGTTGCTTGGGGGTAGATCCCACAGGCTGAAGATCTGGTGGTGCTGACCGGTGGTTGGCTGTCCGAACTATTAGGGAGAGCTGGAGGTAGGTGGTTGCTTTTGGTCAGATCCGACATGTGGGCTACTTTTATGGCCGATCTGTATGGTTGATTAGGAGGAGGGAAGCAGTTGGTGGCTGGAGGCAGATGGCGCTGCCAAAAGGGAAAAAGAAGGGAGGTCGTCGGCGCAGAGGAGTTGGCCACAGGCAGCCGGAGAGGAGAGTTGACGGGAAAAAGGGAGCAACTGCCGGAGAAAGGAGCTGACGGGAAGGGGGGTTGGTCAGTTGTCGAAGGGAGGCAGAGAGGAGCTGCCAATCGATAGAAAAAAAGTCGGATTCTTGGTTTACGCACTCTTTCCACTTCTGCTATAAATAACAACTTTGGATTTACGCACTCTTTCCACTTTGGTCCTTGGTTTTGGATTCATATAACTTGATCCTCAATTGACCATTAAACTCTCAATTTTCTTCAATTTCACCTCCAATTTCACCCAATTGGCTTGGTAAAAATGAATTTGGTCTTTGAGAGTTCCAATCTTCTCAATTAAACCTGATTTAAGCTCAAAAACTTGATTTTTCATCAATTGAGTCTTTGATACAATTAATTTGACCAATTTTAAGTATAATGAAGTCCTTGTACTTAATTAAATCCTTCAATTGAACCTTAAATTAATTTCCAAACATAATTTCACTTTAAATTGGTCGACGATTAAATCAAATCGGCCCATAAAAATATAATTATGTCTTTCGACTTAATTTTTATGTAGATTTATCCAATAATAAATTCTTTTAGCCTTGAATCTGCATTTTCTTTTATTGTTGGGGACAAAAGAGATACGAACAGACTCTCGAAAACATCCAAAATTTCCCCATTGATTTTTCTACCAACACCAACCTCTTTTTTTTAATTTTTGGATAGATTTTGTGGAATAACCTATAAATTAGATTATGACAGTATGCATTGGTAATGGGGCAACCACCTACTTGTGGTACGATTACTGGTTTCCTAATGTTAAATTTTTATCGACCCGCTACCACTAAGAACCTTATGAAACCCTAAAGTCTCAGAGAGAGATCATCAGGTGGAGGCATGGAACTTCCTTGAATGAAGCTCAACAGTTGAACCGGATGTAGCATGGCAGCAGTTACTGTAATAGCACTTCAACAAGATATATGGCATCTTCCAACCGATTAGGAATACCATAGCCCTCATGCAACATAGCTGCATCATCTCTCCCTCTCTCCATAACAATGGTTGACCTACAAACTTATGAAAACTGGATTCAGCAACTTGTTAACCTTTTTTAAGAAATAAATTGTCAAAATTAAATCATTTTGATATTTTTTATCTCTTTATCTAAATATATTTATACTCATATTATCTATATATCATTTATTTCAATCACTGACAAACCACTGCATTAAATTTATTGAAGAAAACATCTAAAATTAAATGAATTCTAGATCTTGTGGTGTTTTGAGATTAAATTAATATCCTATCAATTCAATGTTTCAATTTTTTTTAATCCCTCTAACTTTTGAAACCATGCATCATTAAAAAAATATATAGTTTTATTCCCATTTCATAACTTGTTATTCTCATTTTATCTTTTTTTTTTGCAATTATTAATATAATGTTATTGAATATGTGCTTTAATTACCCTATAATTTTAAGTTCTAAGGAAATTGATTTTTAATTATGTCCCTTTCAAAATAATAACAACAAGAAAAAATATTATAAAAAAAAAAAGAAAGTCTATGTTTTGAATGTTTTATTTTTCAATCCATTCCAAATTTATACTTTACAATATATTTCTTAAATAATGTATTTTAAAATATTTAACTTGTCATACTTGGATTTGTATTAATGATTATCTTACTCTTTATTTTTTTTATAAATATCTTTAATAGTGAAGTCATTCCATCTTAAAACAATACTATAATATCATTAATGATATATGATTTATGGTACATGATTGTTGCTACAAAAAAAAAAAAATTAGGATTATGATTTATTGAGTAACTTATTCATAAAATTTGTAATATCTATCCGTTCAATATTAAGTCTGTAAGAAAAGGTGTTTGCATGGCTTTTATTTTCAAAAAATAAAGTCATAAGTATTTAGGCATAATCTATTTTTCTTGAATTTGTTTTTCAAAAAACATATATAAAGAAGGTTTTTTTTTTAATTTATTATTTTTATGATATTAAAATAGTAGAATAAACACATTATATAAGCTTATTTTAGTCTCCATAATAAATAATGGAGTAATAAAAACAAACAAAAAAAAAAGAGTAAAACAAGTTAACATATAACATGCTTCAAATTTTCCAAGTTAAGGAATTTTCTAATAGGCTAGGGTAAGGTAACTTGTGTTGTGATGACTTTGTCACCATAGGAGTTAGATTTCTTTTCTAAGGAAATTATCACTAGTCCAACCCCATTCCCTAATATACTCATGACTCCATCAAAATATATGGTCCATTAGTCGTTCATCTCACCATCATCCTCAAGTGCTAACACATCATCATCAAGAAAGTTAAAATCTAGTGGTTCATAATCTTTCACAACATGATTTGCTAGATGGTCCACAATCAAACTTATTTTATGTTGTTTCTTATCATATAAATGGTGTCATATTACACCAACAAATCTTGCCACCTCATTGTCTGGCTTGAAAGGTAAGGGTTTTCACATATGTATTTGAGTGGGTTTGATTTTGAAATCAACCATGTTATGTAAGTTCATAGGACATGGGGAATTATCAATGGTGGATTCAACAAATACCTTTAATATTGTCAAAAGATGTTTGGCAATCACTAACCCATACCCCATGATTTTTCTTTTTGAGTAAATAGAATATCAACTTGTACATTAATTATTGTGAGCTAACATATGAACTAAACAATGAGACAGATGGGTATATCTTCATGTTCTTTGTCAAAATCTACTTGCACATATCAACCGAGACAATCTTTTTATTATTATCATTTTGATCTTGATATTTCCACTTCGATTAAATATTAGTTTTTAATTGCAATATATGTAGATGCAGCAAATATCTATGTTTTTTTTTTTTCAAAATAATTCTCCAACTAGTAGGGTTATAAAATTTAATAACTTCTTTTTGAATAATCATTATTATTCTCAAGCATTCGTGGGGGTGATAGATGTGTAAACACTACTTTTTCCATCAATTGTTTTTGTTATTTTATCTTTTAATACTATGTGGATTTATAATTTAGAGTTAATAATTTGTTTTAATCCATTTTTTTTGTGGTTATTTAATGTCAAAGTATTCCACTTTACGAGAGGAGTGTTGCTGAGATATTTTTGGGTTTTCAATTTGTCAAACCTTGCCACCCCATCGACTTAGGATATCACCTGAATATACAGTATTTCACAGCAAACGTGTGGATTAAATTTTCATGCTCCTATATAGAATACTTTGAAAAACTGGATCAAACATTGCACAGCGCATCTCCACCCTGACCTGAATTACCCTCGTAGTCAAATCTGTCGATCCATCTTTGCTATCACTACGTCATGCTTTTTGGCTATTGTCAGGGAGCAGATGCTGTGGAAGGTCCGGCACTAGACAGGAGAGTTGCAAAAGTGGGAAATCACCGTTAAAATCGCATGAAAAAGCGAAAATGTTCCTGGATCACAGAGTGCTGGATCTGCGGTGTTTGTTTTGTGGCATTTTGGACTGATAAATGAGCGACAGATATATTTGCAAAGACTGTACTACTTCAGAGAGGACAAGGGAGCTGTATGTTAAGAACTATCACCATTGATTTAGTACTAGCTATCTGAAAATGAAGAACAGAAAATTCATAATTCACATCTCTACCATCTCCCTGTTTGAAGGTCCTTTGTTGCACCGCACCGCATGATAGCTCAAGCAAACCGGATCGAGTTCACCAGATGTAGGAGGAGGGATATTAAAATATAAATAATTTAACCATTTTTTATGTCTTACTAGTCTACTCTGGCGGCACCTGCATTGAGTGGCATATATTAATTTGTCTACTCATGCTCCATAGCTTAGAACAGGTACGTAGCATTCACACACACCTAACTTACGTTTTCAACTCGACTGATCCCCCAAACTGCACGCTACTTCTCGTCAACATGGGACACGTCTGGCTTGGAAAAAACCTTCACAGTTCACATCACTCCTCTCCATGCTCCTCAACCATCCTTTCCGATTTGCTACAATCCTAAACTGGGTCTTTGCATGGCTGCTGTACCCTTCGAGTCTCGTTCCTCTTCTAGACATGGATCGACGTACGATGTCTTTTTGAGTTTTAGAGGAGCAGACACTCGAAACAATTTTACAGATCATCTTTATGCTGCCTTAGACCAGGCAGGAATCTATACGTTTCGGGACGGTAATGAACTTCGTCCAGGACAGGAAATCCCGCCACAACTCAGTAGGGCAATTCAAGAATCAAGGATTTCTGTAGTGGTTTTCTCCAAAGGCTATGCTTCCTCTAGATGGTGTCTTGACGAGCTTGTAAAGATTCTTGAGTGCAGGCATGCCATGGGGCGGCTTATTGTTCCTGTATTCTATGATATAGAGCCGTCAGATGTTCGAAAACAGAAATGGAATGCTGGTGAAGCTCTTAAGAGAAAAGAAGAAGACTTTGAGACTGAAATGGAGAAATTGGAGAGGTGGAGAGAAGCTCTTGATGAAGCCGGAAAAATATCTGGATGGATTCTGAAGGATATGGCAAATGGGTATGTCTCTCTCTCTCTGTACCTCCCCGATCTAATTTCCCTCTTCAATGGTGTAGTTTTTAATCAAAACAATTCCTAAAACAATCGAAGCAGTCATAATTGGAGTAGATGCCTAATTGCTTCTAATTAACATCATGATGATGACTAGCCTGACTTCACTCCCATTATGCACATTATATGTATGGACACACCGACACTTTAAAAAAACTTCTCTGCATATGTTTAGCTTCTCTTCCAAATATGACTTGATTTTGCAATGCACAGGTATGAATCCAAATTTATTCAAAAGATTGTTGAAGATGTGTTGCATAAATTAGGTCCCAGATGCTTAGATGTTGCCAGGTATCCGGTAGGTATTGAGTCTCGTGTTGATTATATTATTGACCTGCTAAGCATCCACTCGAATGATGTTCGAGTCGTGGGTGTGTATGGGATGCCAGGAATTGGTAAGACAACAATAGCGAAAGCTGTATTTAATCAGCTAAGTCATGGAGTTGAGGGAAGCTCTTTTATTTCGAATGTCAAAGAGAAAACAGAAGAGCAATTGCAAGAACAGCTTCTTTGTGATATTTTGAAGCCAAATACTTGGAAGATTGATAATGTTTCTAAAGGATTCAATTTGATGAAAGATCGTTTTCGTCACAAAAGAGTTCTTATTGTTCTTGATGATGCTGATCAACTTAAACAACTAGATGCATTTGCGAGGGAGAGAAACTGTTTTGGTCCAGGAAGTAGAATAGTCATTACAACGAGAGATGAGCATTTACTAACTCAAATTGAAGTGGATGGAAAATATCATGTTAAGGAATTGCATCATCTGGAATCCCTTCAGCTTTTTAGTTTGCACGCCTTCAAGGACACCCGTCCTGTGGAAGATTATGTGGAGCTTTCGAATGCTATAGTTGAGTATGCTGGAGGGGTTCCCTTAGCTCTTGAAGTTTTAGGTTCTTATTTGTTCAGAAGAAACATATCTGTTTGGAAAAGTGCTATCAAGAAACTACAGAAAATTCCACACAAACAAATTCAGAAAACACTTAGAATAAGTTTTGACACCTTGGATGATGATAAAGTGAAGGCCATGTTCCTGGATATTGCTTGCTTTTTCATTGGTTGGGACAAAAAATATACAGTAGAAATACTCGACGGTCGTGGCCTCTTTCCTGATATTGGTATTGATATTCTCATCCAGAGGTCGCTCTTGTCAATTAATGATGAAAACGAGCTAAACATGCATGACCTCATAAGAGACATGGGCAGGGAGATTGCTCGTGAAGTGTCGTATGATCATCCCGGAAAACGCAGCAGAATCTGGCTTCTTGAGGATGCCTTGGATGTTCTCAACAACCATACGGTAAGAGCTAAATTCATATGGTCTTGGATCTCAAAACTATTAATGTAAGCTGGGAAAAACAAATGCTTTCTTGTTTTTTCTCACAAGTGATAGTTTGCTACCCTTCTCCTTTAATTTTCAGGGAACGGATGTTGTGGAGGGTCTCGCACTAGATGTTCGAGCATCAGCAGCTGCATCTCTTAGGACAGAATCATTTACAAATATGAGACATTTGAAATTACTCCAAATCAATGGAGCACGTCTTGCGGGAAGCTACAACCTTCTACCAAGAGAGTTGATATGGCTCTGTTGGCTTGAATGCCCTATGAAATCTTTGCCATCTGATTTCCAGCTAAGAAACCTGGTTGTTCTTGATTTGCAGCATAGTAACATCCAAGAGCTTTGGAAGGGGACCAAGGTATGATAGATCCAGTTGGCTCCCAAATTTTCCATGATGAAATTTAATTTAGAGTTACATTTTTCACATGAATAACCTTCTCTCATTTTGTTAATTGTTTTGACAGATTCTCAATAAGCTTAAAATCCTCAATCTTAGTTATTCCAAGCACCTTGTCAAAACACCAAACTTCCAAGGCCTCCCTAGTTTGGAGATACTCAAGCTTACAGCTTGCACGAGTTTAGCCAAGGTACATCCATCTATTGGACATTTAAAAAGACTTGTTTTGTTGAATTTGGAGGGATGTTGTAGGATAAAAACTCTTCCAGAAAGCATTTGCAACTTGAAGTCCATTGAAACTCTAAATATTAGTATGTGCTCACAACTTGAAAGGTTGCCAGAATTCTTGGGTGATATGGAAGCCTTAACTGAGTTGTTAGCAAATGGAACTGCAATCAAGCAACTTCCCGCTTCAACTGGGTATTTGAAGAAGCTAACAAGGTTATCACTGGTTGGATACAGCTACAAACATGATCTACAATCCAAGCCATGGTGCTCTAGATTTTCTTCATGGCTTTCATGGCGAAGCTGTTCTACCTCCATAGCTATGCTGCCAACTTCTTTAACTAGTTTGACCTCATTGAAAGAACTAGATTTAAGTTACTGTGGTCTACCTGGAGCTTCAAGCTCCATTGATATTGGGAGTTTGTCCAGCCTTGAAAAGCTTAATCTGTCAGGGAGCAAATTCTGCAACCTGCCTTCTAGTATCGGGCACCTTCTTAAACTTAAAGATTTGTGGGTTCGTAGATGCCCAAATCTATCTCTATCAACCTCAGAACTTCCATTAAGTTTGACCAGGTTGTATGCTTGTATTTGCTCAACAATGGAAAGAGTTCCAAACCTGGGGGGAAAGAGACTCTTTGTTACTTCAGTTGGGTGCCTGAATTTAATAGAGTTTCGGGACATGGAACTTCTGGACACTAGCTCATCCGTTCTGAACTTCGATGGCTGCAACAATTTATCAAATAATTATAAGAAAACTCTTGTTCAGGTACTCTCTGTTTCTCTTCTTGTCCCTCTTGCACATGGAAGTTAATTCATTATGATAAAAACAACTACCTTATTTCCTTGAAAACAACAGCAATTATTTAAAGGTGAGATGTTCGAGATTAGCTTTCCTGCCAGTGAGATACCAGAATGGTTCAGCCGTCGGGGAGAGGGACCTTCATTGTCATTTCATTTACCTTCAGCTTCACGTTCAGATGGATGTCAGCTCCAAGGGCTGCTTGTTTGGGTTGTCCATGTCGCCTCTTTAGAAGGGTCATTTGCTCCATGCAGAGCTGTTTTAAGAAATAAGAACAGCAGTAAGGTATTGTTTGAACGACCCAGCAACATCAAATTTCACCCAAATTCCACCAGGAATTCTTGGATTCTGAGCATACCGTTGATCGGAGGGTATGGATGCGCAGTGAAAGGGGTGGAGGAATTGGAGCTGAACGTCGAAATAAGCTCCGGTGAAGTCGAACAGTGTGGGGTTCATCTGATAGAAAACAACAATGGTGATTCAAGTATTGGAAAGTTGGATCGTGACATTTACAGCCTCGCTCGAACAAAGACAGTGGTAGATCCATCCCATCATCATCAAGCTGTAGCGTCTTCATCTCCTAATGAATGGTTGGAAAGTTGTTTAAGAAGGGAGTTGCAAAGATGGGAAATTTACTCCGCGATTAAGGTTTCATTTGGGATGGATTTTGTAAATTGATATATGTTGTTTGTTAATTTTGTAGTTTTATTGACTTGAATGTAAGGAAATTACAAAATTGAGTAGAAATCTTGATGTAATATAAAAAAATTCAATAGTTTAAGGTGATTTCTCATAATAAAGCATATACTAATCTAAGTCTTTGACATATTTAGCTAAGTGAGATGTGAAAAATATGAAAAAAAGTTGCCATCTGATTTTAGAATAACTAGGAGCTATAATTGAGTTACAAAGATTTTGGGTGAATAGCTAATTATGTAATAAAAAAAAGATAAATATCACTTTATATATTGTATCTATGATAAACTGTATTGTTTTATATTTTCAATGATAAATGCATTTACATGGTTTGCCTAAACTAGTGTGTTATACTGATATTATCCACTAAATTTTAAAACATGAGAGAAGGTGCGGTTTGTTTTTGAAAATATGCTCAGAATAATTTTAGAATTTTAACCCATATGTACGAAAATAAAATATTTTTTTTTATTTTTTTGAAATACGGCTACTTTTATTTTTTTATTATTGGGAATTTCAAAAGGAATTAAATATTTTATATCGAGTATAGACATAACAATGAATATTAAACAAAATCGATATAAATAACATGCAATGAAATCACAAACCTTTTGAAATGCCCCTTGTTTTTTTTTTTTTTGGATTTTTCTTGAACTTTAGAGAAAAACTAGGTGTTTATAATCGTAACTTACAATGTAAATTTACAACCCAGTATTATACTAAATCATTGGAAAGATGTGCGAGAAATCACAAATTTTATAAATATCTATTTGATTTTTTTTAATTTTCTTAGAAAATATTATTATAATAATATGTGGGCTCGGGCTTGCCCCACCATGTTGGGCCGAAATGGCCCAACATTATTTGATTTGGACTCAACCCGGCCAAACCAACTGGGTGTTTTTAATACCATGTTCATAAATTATAGTGTGAATTTATCTCAATGATATACTAAATCATTGGAAATATATGCGAGAAAATCACTTAAATAACCATTTGAATATTTTTATATATTTTTAGAAAATATTATTATAATAATATGTGAGCTCGGGCTACCAACCATGATGACTCGAAATGGCCCAATATTATTTGATTTGGTTTGTATCGGGCATAGCCAACTAGTCTAGGCTTAAACGGGTCCAATAAAAAAAATTGATGAGCAGTGCATAGTGAATTAATTCACGAACAATGCCAACAACAGAGGTGGTTTCTGGTGATAAGGTGGTATGGATTGTGGTGCAAGAGCTACTAGCAGAGAGGAACATGGATGGTGTTGGCTGTAAGAAGAAGAGGAAAAGATGCAATGAGATGTAAGGAAGATTTGTTATTGCTGGTGATAGTGACAATGAGAGGAAGAAGACGATGTTGTTGCTGCTATTGGTGGTGTATGGTGGAGAAGAAGGTGTTGTTGTTGACGCCCGTGGAGGAGAAGGTGTTGTTGCTAAGCGTAGAGGAAAAGAGGAGGAGAACGCCATTGTTGAAGAGGAGAAGCTCATGGTGGAGAAGAAAAGAAGAAAACATTGCACGGGGAGAGAGAGAGAGAGAGAGAGAGAACACCATTACTCTTTGTATCGCCCCTGCTGTTTTTTTCCCCTTAGTTCCCTTGTTTCTCGTCAACACACTGTAGGTAATTATAGCAATGAAGGTGGCTATTCAATTGATCGTTGCGTGCAGATATGGTAGTTTTTGGAAGTCGTGTTTACTACCTGTGATGAATATGCATGCAATGATGGAGATGATGACATGTATGCACTGTATAATATCAAGATACAAAACTAAAGTATTGGCTACCTTTGAATTTTGCAGAATAGTTTCATTTTGAATTCTCAGTTTATAATTGGTCTAATTATATTTTTAATTGGTTTTAAACTTTTAATATTATGTAATTTTAACCCCCACCGAACTTCAATAGCATCTTTAAATTTACGTGTGTTTTTATTTTGGTAATTAGTGTTGGATTTATACTGTTTGACTCTCAATTAACAACAAAACTTTGATTTTCTTGCAATTTTCCCTCTAATTTCAATCAATTAATGTGAAGCCCGAGAATAAAATATACAAAGAGGGGGAGGTTTATAATAATTTAAAATATTGTTATAATACAAAAATTTTTATAAAAAAAAGAAACAAAAGGGGCTTAAATATATATAAAAAAGGGAGAAAGATGGGGCCAAAATGGAATTAAGAAGAGATGGGACTATAAATACACATCCCTTCTCTCATCCATGGCTGACTGGAAACTAGAAGGTGGGGGGGGGGGGTTCAAATTTTTACTTCATGAAACTAGGAGTAAACACCCAAAGTTAGTAAACCCATATAAGCCTTAGAATTTTAAAGTGGAGGAACACAATCGGGTGGAGAATTAAAAAGAAGAAAAGTGAAGAATTGGGGAAGAAAAGAGGGAGAAGAGTGGCTGACTATATACAAGGAGAAGAACGCTAAGATTCTTCCAAAATATGTGAAGTAAAGTTTAGATTTCATCTAAGTATGGAGTTCTAAGTCCAATTTCTATGAAATTAACCTCAATTTGATTAGAAGTTCATGATTTTTCTTGAATTGAGAATTAGGGTTCTTTAGCACAAAATGTTGGGAAAATGCAGAAATGAATGAGATTAAATGGATTAGAATAATCTAAGTACCTTAAAGAGAAAGAAGAAATGAGTGCATAGAAGAGAGGAAGAGAACTCTTGGTTCCCTTGGGCATGTCTCGGCAGAAACATTGCAGAGAGGGAATGAGAATTTATGAAATTGCTTAACTAATTAACTTGGTACAAATTACCTTAAGATGATATAAATGAGAAGGGTTTCCATGAATAAAGGGAAGGCATGGTTGTGACTGATGAGGAAGCAGGGATTGAAGATGAATTAGAGATACTTTCTCCATTTGCAAAACAGGGCAGATTCGTTGTCCTGTTTCCTGGGAGAATTTGGACCTGAAAACTACAAAATTCAGGGAGGGTCCCTTCATAGAAGTTGTATCCGGGAGTGTTATCTTTCCAACGAGTCTGACTCCATCTAATTTGGAGTCTTGGAACTCCAGGTACAAATACAAATTTGAGGAGAGGTCGAGTTGTCACCCCTGTTGGCAGATTCGGCCAAGTTGATAAAACGATAAAATTTAGCTATATTAAGAGTAAATTTTTTTTCTTGCCCTGCATAAAGTGTGTCTTGATCTTTTAAAAAATAAGCCATGATCAAAATTGAATTCATGAGGTTCACTTGGACTACTAGTGAGCTGAAAAGTTAAAGGATAATAATGAGGAATGTAAGTGAATAAAAAGGGGGATTGGTAAAACAGAAATAAATATTATTGTCATTGTTGTTGTTGTTGTGTGTGATATGTGGACTAATATGGAATAATGATGGGTGTTTGTGGTTTCAGGAGGAACCGCAAGAGTACAACAACAACAAGGGAACGCAAGTCGAGCGTTTACAGTAGGTAGGTACTTGGTACCCATATCTCCTCTAGTTAATAAATATTTTAACTAAATATTGAAATATAAGAAAACAATTTGGTCCTTTTTTATAAGGAAAAGAAAAGGGGGAAGGAAAGGTTAAATGAAGAAAACAAATATAGAAACAAAGGACTAAATTTAATCTATGGGCTCTTTTGGAGGAAATAAATAGTAACAATGAATTTTGGTAATGTATGTCCCTAGTATGGGAGGTTAATGATGTTAACCAAGATGGTTAACATCGGCATTACCGGTACATAAGAGGAGAAATATAAACCTTGATTAATTATTCGGGTTCAGAATTGTTAATAATATCAGCGGGGGACGTCGATATCTAAAAAATTTATAAACTTGATTAACTATTCAAGTTCAGAATAGTTAATGATATTGACGGGTTATGTCAATATCAGAAAAATTTATTAACTTGATTAACTATTCAGGTTCATAATAGTTAATGATATCGGCGGGTGACGTCGATATCAGCAAAATTTATAGACTTATTTAGCTTTCCGAGGTGAAAGCTAATGATGTCAAGAATTCTTGACACCGACCTCCCAAGGTAATATGAAAAAGTAATTAACTATTTTAGTTTTAAAAATAGTTAATGACACTAGCGGCTACGTTCGTGTCGACATTTTCATAAAACTAATTTCTTGTTCCAAGGACGGGCAACTAAAGACACTAATGGAGGTCATTAGTTTTGACAATTGTCTTTTTGATGTGGAGGGGGGGAGAAGTAGTCAAAAGAAACAATTTTTTTATAACCCTTGATAGGGTTTTATGTTTGTATTTAGAATCCCATATGATTTAAGTAGATAGACATGTTATTTAATTTTTCTTCTATAAATTGCTTGTATTTACTTGTTTGTTTTTATTTATTTGGAAAATTTATATTTTGCAGGTTCTTCCCATTCACGTAAGGAATAAATTTTAGGTTCTTTGATCTCTTTTTGTATAAGTTAGGAACTTAGGGATTTGTGGTGTAATTTTGTCATGTAATAAACATGTAACCTGTATAGAATATTATATTCATAATATTTTGTTCTGAAATATTAAATGTATCAACCTATACTCAGGATATTAGAATGTACTAGATTATGTTAGAATATTAAACTGTGTTATGTATATATATGTATATATGAATATGTATATGAAATCATCGTGCTCGAATTGACTTTTTATTATTATTATCTTATGCGTGTGATGTAAGATGGAGTTTGAAATGAATACAGTCTTAAGCATAATCTGTAATGAATTATGCAGTTGATTGTACTAACATGAATGTGATTGTGGATGAGATGTGATTCTAAATGTGTATAGGGTACATTGTCGATAGTTAAAATGAAGTTTTCAAAATGCAGTGTAAAATTTTTTTGTGGTTAGGTTTTGAATTTCCAATGATGTAGAGACTCTCTCACGAAGAGAGATCTACCTCGAGCTTTAGGAAAGACCAACGAATAAAAAAAACCAAACTTAGAAAAACAATCAAACAACAATGCAGTTTGCCTTAGGTAAGGTGCACTGGGGTGATGTGTCTTTCCCTTGCACAACAAGTCCCCTTATCCAGACTCTCGCAGACCAATAGGTTCTCTAGTGACCTTAATACTAGGTGGCGACTTCAAAGATTTATAGTTGTGTCTTTACGACTATCAAACCCCTCCTTTTCACCGCGTGTCGTCTCCCCTCCAGGGAATGCATTTTCATTGGAGCAGGTGTTGGTGCGGTTTTTGTGGTTGCTGTTGTGGGAGGAGGTTTAGCTCTTTTGATGATGTATTATATTGAAGGCTTTGGCTGATATTTCCCATCATCAAGATCTTTTTCTTAATTATCACCAAGAGATTAACTAATTTTGTGGATTTTTTAGTATTTTTTCAGTTTTCCAGTTTCTTTTATCTTCTTATCGAATTCAATTCCCCACACATGCATGAGATGAACATATTCCCTTTTTTCTTCTTTTTTTTTTCCCTGGCCATCCGAGCTCCATGAAGTGAATTTTGCATGTTTTTAGATCCAATTTGTGCGATTTGCTGAGCCGAAGAGAAGAGGGTTTCGATTGGACCAGGAAGGAGACCTAACGTTGACTTCTCAGAATGGTCAAAACATCTATGTGGGAGACTGGCTATTTAGTGCTAAACCTTTCCTTGTGTCTGTGTGTACGTAGATATTCTTTCTTTATGTTTTTTTCCATCCTATCCTTAATGAATGTTAAGAGAAAAATATTAAAAAGCGCTTTTGAATTTATTTTTTTAATTTTAAGTTTAAAAACATTATTGTTTTTAGTTCATTTTCATATGCTGATGTCAAAAATGATTTTTAAAAATAAAAAAAATATAATTTTAATATGTTTCTGAACGAGAAATACTTTCAAAAGCAATTTCAATCGCACTCTCAAACAGGCACTTCTAAGCATGGGTCTATGCTTTTATAATAAGGTCATGCATGTGAAAGAAAAACTAAAGCTTTCACACTCGAAACTTTGTCATACACTTTTTATACATATATTATCCATGCCCCCGCGCCTTGTCCTGGGCGGCACCATATTTTTTTCAACGTAAAAAATATTAATTGTGTGAGATTTTTTATTATAATATAAATTTAGACGAAATAATAAATCTGTGTAAAATTCATGTGAAATGCAAGTTTTCAATAAAATATATGAATTTTAAATCGATATAAATTTATCTATTTAGTAGGTTTCAACGAAATAACCAGCATAAAATTATCATCATTATTAAAAAAACAAGAAGATTCAAATATCTGAATTATTGAATTCACTGTATTAAGATTAGTTTATTTTATAATTCAATTTAAATTAAACACAAAACAAAATATAAGTTTTGAAAACACCCGCAATAATCAAATAAAAAAAATACGTAGTTAATTTTCTCTCTACAGAAAGAAGAAAACATAAATTAAAAATCTATCCCTACATTATCGTCATTATCATTACTATAAAAATTAAAATTATTATCAACAATACTGTCTGAACAATTAAAATCATTATATTGCCCCCAAAAATAAATAAAAAAGCAAAACATTTTTACAAAAAAAAACAATAAAAAATAATCACTAAAATTATCATTATTATTGAGCAAATAATAAAATCATAATTTATCTGATCCGGAGAACAGATAAATATAACAGAAAACACAAAAAAAAAGAACAAAGAGAAAAAAAAGAGCAATATTAATTTTAAAATGATCACCAACATAAATTAAAATTTCAGGACTAAACCGAATAAAAATAAAATCCCAATAAAAATAAAATGAGATAAATGAAACACAAAAAAGAAGAAGCATAGATACGGGTAAAAAAATAAACATTGTCCAAGAATGACCGAAAAAACCAAAGAAATTAATATCAAATAAAAAATTCAAAGAATAAGGACCGAAATGAAAAATAAAATATATAATTAATTCCAATCAAATGACAAAATTGAACAAAATAAAAACTTTAGGACCGAAATAAACACAAAAAAAACTTGTACATTTAAAAACCCGACCCCAACTTATATCAAAATGGCCAAACACACACAGTATTTCAACCTCGCCACATCTTAGACCATGATCAACAAACTTCAGCACTCAATTATGGTCAGACTCAGAGGATTTTAGATAGATTCAACATTGTATGGCACACCCCAGTAACGGGTAACCCAATGTTTCAGCTAATAACAAAACTCCATCTCTTAAAAAGGTTGCACATGCACTATACAAATCACATTTCCAGTCGAGTTACTAAAGCATGAGCTGATTGGAGTCTAGCCCAAGTTATGCTCTTATTGTTAGAGAATAATATAAATCATATAATAGGGCCTCACTTACAAGCTTAAACTTTTAGATGAGATTGTTCCTTAACATGGTATCAGAGCCTTGTTGACCCAGCGGTCACGAGTTCGAATCTCACCACCCTCATTCTATTTGATAAAAACTAAGCACAAGGTGATGTGAGCCTGTGCAAGTTTCAAGCCCAAAGGGCTTTCACTTGAGAGGGTGTGTTAGAGAATAATATAAATCATATAATGGAGCCTCACTTACAAGCTTAAGCTTTTAGGTGAGATAATTCCTTAACACTTATCACCCTCTTATAGATGATGAAATCAAACCAACACTTTACACCTATATCCTATTATAATGTGATATACAAGTATATCTCTAAGATAAATATGTCCAAGTTGAAGCATGATCTCGCAAAAGTCCCAAATTAGTTCCTGAGTCACCAGTAATGCCTTCTCTGATCTTTCAACTACAATAGGATTTGAGTTCTCTAAACTCTCATTGTTACTACTGTATTCATCCTGTCCATTTAAGCCCTCAGATTCCGGATTGTAACGATCCATTTCATAGTCATTACTCTTGTTTTATCCTCTCCAAGTTCATTGTTCATTTCACTTGCATTATCCAATGAAAGAACTTCGGAATAAAGATCTTTCTCAGAACCCATTTCCTGTTTTGGGTTGTAATCTTCCAATTCATACCTATTGCTCTCACTACTAAAAACGGGGGGTGATTGCAACTGAAATTTGATTAGCAACAGATTTTCCGTTGCTAAACACATTTTTTAATTAAAAAAATAAACATATGTGTTGCAACGGATTTTCCGTTGCAAGATAAAATTAAATTGCAACGGATTATCCGTTGCAACGGAAAATCCACTTGCAACGGATTTTCCGTTGCAAATTAAATTTGCAACAGAAAATCCGTTGCAATTTAAAAGCATTTGCAACGGATAATCCGTTGCAAATGAAAATTACTTTGCAACGGAAAATCCGTTGCGATTGAAAATCATCCGTTGCAAATGAAAATTACTTTGCAACGGATATTTCCGTTGCAAAATAATTTTGCAACGGAAAATCCGTTGCGATTGAAAACCATTTGCAACGGATTAACTTTTCATCACCCCGCGCAAAAATTGTTTTTTTTTTTAAAACAAAAACTTAAATATATATTTAATACCCGCATCACCCTGCTTTTATTTCAAATGTACAATTAATATCCATTCTTCTCTCTCGTTCTCTCATTTCTTCAGAACAAAAGCAAACACTCATTTATTCAAATGTAATTAATATCCATTCTTCTTCTCTCTCGTTCTCTCATTTATTTAGAACAAAAGCAAACACTCTGCTTCCGGATCTCCACCTTGCCGACGTCGATCTACTTCCGGTGTTCCTTTTTTACTTCTTCTCAGTTCATGATTTCATGGGTCTTCAGTCATCATCGCCACCTTCGCAAATGTCCATAAAGGGTACACGATAGCCAATTATTTTTTTTTCTTTCTTTCCTTGTTTTTCTTTTGAACATTAAATCTTATAGGGCTTGTATTTCATAATCATTCTGTAGAGAGTATGAAACACGGGACAAGGGAGATTTCATTTTGTAATATCGATTCCTCTCTTACTCTACAGTTGTATTTTTTATGTATAAAACTTCCAAGTTTTACTCATACAAGTTGTGTTGAAGCAGCCCATTAGCAACACTCCGCGAGAATTTGATTGTAACACTGTTGGATTCCAAGGGAAATGAAATATCACATTCTTGTTTATCTGAAGTTTGTGCAATCTTTTTTGTTGTTTTCGTGGTTTATGGTTTTCTTGAAGGTATAAATGTGAGGTAAGAGTAGGGAACTGCCTCCATCAAGAACTAAAATCTACAATTGACATAGGAAGCACCTGTTGCTTCGTTTAAGACCCCAGGCCAGCCCTGCCATTTGCTCTTCTCCGACGGCAGCCAGGCTTCCGAAGGAGACATACACAACTGGCCCTGGTTCCTTCGAGTCCAACCAGTTCATGCAAACATCTGAATTGGGCTCGATAAAGTTTAGGCCATAATCTTTGTCATCACATTTTCCAGAATTTTCCATCAATGTTCTTATAAGAACATTGATGGAAAATTCTGGAAAATTCTGAAAAATGTACATTGGATTCTGTTTCATCTGTAAACTCTCCTTGGATCCTGAGTGAAACTAAATTATGTGTTTGGATACACTAGGATTGTTAGCTTTTGCTTTTCTCATCTGATGTACCCATTCCCAGTACTGGTATGCATGAATCACATCCATGACTGTTTTGCAATGTAAGATCTTATTAGGTCAGGGCTGAATAAATGCCAGGTCTCATTTTATTAGCTATTGAATTCATTACTTGCTTGGCAATCGAACATTTCCACATTTCATCTATTTGATTAGTTTGCTTCTTGTAGACGTTTGATGGCAATTCACTCTCTGATCTTCTTGTGTTTTCTGTTTTCAAGGTTCCTTGAGGCTGTGTTACTCCATTTGCACTTGTAAATGAGTCTGCACGGTGAGGTTTAATTTTTATTTCCTGCATTAATTTTTATCATTTCTTCTTTCAAGTATTTATTTGAACAAATTCATGTTTGCAATTTTGCCACCTTGTTAAAATAATGTTTATGTGAAATGTCTCAAATCTTACACTCTAATATCATCTTGTTAATCATGATGCATAGCAGATGTAATTCTTCTATTTGTAATAATCTGAACTGCAGCACAGTCAACATTATTAAAAAATCTGAAGTTTCATCCTCCATTTAATGTTCATCTTCAGCCGCACCATATGTAATCTTTTTTCTTAATTGAAGATTATTGATCAACCTAGAATTTCAACATGTCTTTAGATTTTTCTTTTCTCTCATTCAAGGTTTAAAGTTCGATGATATTTTTGGGGATTGGCTTATGGTGTGCAGGACCTAATCTAATAAAAATGACGAAGATGAGTCCAGAAATTGAGGAAAATATGGAGGGAGAAGTATATTCGGTTGCTAAACATACTCTTCCATTTGCAAAATTTCCAGTGAATTTTTGAGAGGTGCTGACCCATTTCTTTTGTTCCTTCACATCTTTAATTACTATGTTTATGGACTTGAGAAGCTAATTGTGGAGTCAGAATTGATGGCTACCTATTTTCTGCTCTTTTGAATAGCTTACAATGGCATATTCAGTTTTTAGTAAGGGATTGGATTCTAGTTGTGTGCTTATTTACCTTGATTTTATTTGAATTTGGTGAAAGGTATTGAGAAGACAATTGTCTTTCACGTTGGATAAATTTATGATTGCCTAGTAATGGTCATTTTAAACATGACTTCTTTTTCGTTTTTCAGATTTGTAGTCACTGCCGTTTGAGGAGCTCATGTGAAAGTGGATATCTACTAAGAAACAAAGAGGATGAGGCACAGACTATTGATCTTATGCGAATTCTTTTAGCTTATAGTTTTGATTCCATAAATGGATCAATAGCCAATACTTCAAAATATATATTTTTTTATTTCATGTTGATTTACTTATACACGTAATTGTAACTGAATCTTTTTTGTATTATAAATTTTAATTTATGAAATTTTTATTTCAACTATATTTATTTAGTTCTCAAAATTAATAATATATCAATAATATTTATGAAAATATTTATTCATAATTAATTAAAAAAATAAATAAATTCAAAATTGATTAAAAAAATTAATTGTTAATTTGCAACGGAATTTCAATCGGGCACCAATTTAGTCCCAATCCTTTTCCCTCTTTGTGCAATCAAATAATGGGATCAAACAATTGACAATATAATACAAATAATTATATACATCAACACAAAGATTTTTACATGGAAATTCCAATGCGGGAAAAATCATGGGACCGTAGTTCACTTAAAACTTCCACTATCACAAATAATGGGTTCATAATGTTTTTCCTCAGATTTAACTAAGGACTACAACATATATCATCAAGAACAACCTATTCTTGGAATACAACAAGATTAAAAAGAACAGAGTTTGAGAAAAGGCTCACAATACTACTGACAGCCTTGTTTTTTTGTCGAAACAACCAGTTTCTACAGCTCCAATCTTTAATCCAACCGTTCAGAATAAAGATTAATGTGTCTAGAATCCGTTGTACAAATCTCAGTCCTATCCAACAGTGAATGAGCTGGAAATCAAAAAAAAAATACAGACTGTTCAGCTACCACCACTTCTTTCTTTCTCCCGGTTCTCTTTTTTCTTTTTGTTTTTCTCTCTTCGGTTCAAAAACCCTACTTCCATTTTATGTGATATGGCAGCCCCTTTTAATTTGTTGTGTGATGGGACCATCACATTTAAATTAAAAGGGGATGTCACATCACATAAAATAGCAGTAGAGTTTTTGAGCCGAAACAAAAAGAGAAAAGAGATTGGTCATGTTAGCAGGGATCTTGTTCTTCTTGCAGAGATCTTGGAGCTCTTTCCTCGAAAGACTGTGGAAATCCATCTTTGAACTGAAAATGAGAACGAAAAACAAGATGCTTTTGCTTTCCTTTGGCGGCGAGCAGGTGCAGTTTCTATGGCTGCTGTCGTGAGAGAAGTGTTGTGGCTATATAGTCGTCTTGAGGAGCTCGGGTGACAAAACCCTAGAGCATATGACCGTTGGAGCATGAGTTTGAAATTTGAATTGTCTTTTCTTTTTTCTTTATTTTTTTAATATAATATCAAAAGAAAGGAGAAATCTAATGACTAATATCAAATCTGTTATAAAAGAATCTGTTTAGTTACCCTAATTTTCTTTTTCTTACTCTACCGTGTTTTTAGTTTTTGTAATTTTAAGTTTGGTCTAAAACATAATTTTATTAACCTTTTTAACTATAATATTTGTTATTTTTTATGTTAATAAATTTCATTTCGATGAGAGAAAACTTGAAAAAAAAAATTGAAATCCATAATAACTCATTTTTCTTCAATATTTATCCTCACATTCTTTAAGAAATTGGTTGTTAATTTTGGACATATAGAATTGGGATTGGAAAGTGCACATTGACTAATATTTGTTTTTTCAAAAAATATATATAAAAGGTTTTTTTGAATTTATTATTTTTATTATATTAAAAAATTAGAATCAACGTGTTATATAAGCTTATTTTAGTCTCTCTAATAAATATTGGAGTAATAAAAACAAAAAATTGAGTGAAAACAATACAATTAAAAAAAAGTTAATATGCTTCAGATTTTCCAAGTTAAGGAATTTTCTAGTAGTACAAGCTAAGGAAATTTTTGTTGTGATGAATGTCATTGTAGAAGTTAGATTTCTTTTCTAATGAAATTATTATTAATACAACTCCATTCCCTAATATATTCACTACTCCATTAAAATATATAGCCCATTTGTCGTTCATCGCACCATCATCTTCAATTGCTAACACATCCTCATTGAGAAGGTTAAAATCTAAGTATTTAGGCATAATCTATTTTTCTTGAATTTGTTTTTCAAAAGAGAAATATAAAGAAGGATTTTTTGAATTTATTATTTTTATGATATTAAAAAAAGTAGAATAAACACATTATGTTGGCTTATTTTAGTCTCTATAATAAACAATGGAGTAATAAAAAAAAAGTGAAAACAGTACCACTAAAAAAAAAGTTAACATCTAATATGCTTCAAATTTTCCAAGTTAGGGAATTTTCTAGTAGTCCAGGCTAAGGTAACCTGTGATGTGATGAATTTGTCACTATAGGAGTTAGATTTCTTTTCTAAGGAAATTATCACTAATCTAACTCCATTCCCTAATATATTCACTATACCATCACAATATACAGTCCATTAGTCATTCATCTCACCATCATCCTCAATGGCTAACACATCCTCATCAAGAAGGAAAACATCTAACGGTTCATAATCTTTCACAACATGATCTGCTATATAGTCAACAATCACACTTTATTTTATGTTGTTTCTCATCATATAAATGGTGTCATATTCCACCAACAAATCTTGCCATGTCATTGTCTAGATTGAGTGCGTCTGATTTTGAGATCAGCCACGTTGTGTAATATAACATATATACTGCTTGATTTTTTTTGTACTTCAAACCAAGACACAATATAACCTCTTGATTGTTGTTTACCAGAATTCATTATTGTTAAACTTCTTAATTGAGTAATAGATAATTTATTCCTTTATCCTTAATTTATCATGTTGGCCTAGCACATATCCCATAATTGTTTTCATTGTCAAATATAGGATAAAAGGTATTCGTAGTACATGGGGAGTTATCAATGGTGGATTCTACAAATACCTTTTAATATTGTCAAAAGCTTTTTGGCAATCACTAACCCATACCTAGTATCAACTTGTACATTATTGTGAACTAAAATATGAACAAGGCTATATAGTTGAAACACCAAAAACAAATTCTTACTTTTTTCTCCATCTTAGATATTGGTATATCTTGGATTGCCTTTAATTCATTTGGATTAGCTTTTATTCCTTAATTGCTTACAATAAAACCCAATAATTTTATTGCTCTTACCTTGTATAAAAACCTTGTGGAATTTAATCTTAATTGGAATTTCCATAGCCTCTCAAATAATTTTCTTAATACATTCACGTGGTATTCTATTTTTTTAATTTGGCAAATATAACATCCATATGGACTCTCACTTCTAAATACATCATGTCATGGAACAAAGTGATCATTTCTCTTTGATACATGACACCTATATTCTCTAATCTAAATGGCATTATTTTATATTAAAAGCTTCCCTATGATGTGATAAATATAGTTTTTTCTTTATCTTCTTTTGTTATTCTAATTCGATTATATCTCGAGAACCCATTAGTGAATAAAGTATATGATATTTTTCATAGCATTATTAACTAAGATGTTTATATAGGGTAAAGGAAAATCATTCTTTAGGATTGCATTGTTTAAGTCTCTATAATCCACATACATTCTAATCTTACCATCTTTCTAGGGAACTACAACTATATTAGTCACCCATTGAGATCAATGGACCACATCCATGAATCCTATATCCTACTACTTTGTATTCGTGCCTTTATCTTAAGATATATACATGGATGTTTTTACCTTGTCTTATGTTTGACTGATTTACTTTTTTTCCACCAAGGGAATCCTATGTAACATCATATCAATTTCCAAACCAAGCATGTCCATATAAGTTGAGGTAAAGATGTATGCATATTCATGTAACAGAGAGATTAATCCATATTTTTATCAATTATAATAAGGCTATCAATCTCCAATTCTTTCTTTTCTTGTTTAGTATCTAAATATTTTACTTCTAGTTCTTCACTAACGGGTTTCCTACAAAGACATATTTTGAATATAAAAAATGCATGATCTCATTAAAATAAAAATAAAAAACTCATTGATAAAAAAAAAGGTCTTATGGAATCATGAGCCAAATTTTCATTAAGGTTAAAACATGTAGAAATAATAAAACACAACAAAACATCCAGAAATTTGTACAACAAGAAAATAAGACAAAACTCTTCAATAAAAATGGTGAAATAAGACCAATTTCTTTTCAAACATAATAAAAGAAGGCTTTGTTTTCAAGTTTTGTTAAGTTTCTCATTCAGCTAGCTTATTCAGAAAGACTTTTTGCAAGGATTTCATTGATGATGTGCATAGACAACTACATCAGTATCTTATCTTACAATTTGACCTTCATTTCCTTAATTTTTTATCATCTTTAGATTTCAAAATATTGATATACTATGCCTAATCTGATCACTTTTGTAGATTTTAGAAAGGTCATTCGCAGTGGGGAGATGACAAACTTTTCCACTTCTGGCTCTCATCCATAATTTTTCTCTATTATGGCTTCCCTTTTGATCATGATGACCCGCTTGTATTCATCTTTTTTGAGCTTATATCCAACTCCAAATCTTTGATCTATATATTATAGATTCATCATACTGACTCGCTTTGGCATCTTAGTATCAAGATCATAATAGATAAGAATCTTGTTTTTTAAAAAGCAATTGCCAACCATCCTTATTGCTTATAAAGTTTTTAGCTTTCTCAGCATTGTACCTTTAGAAACCCATTCAACATTCATGATTTTAAAAGCACAATTTTCTCATCTATACATTTTTCAGCCTTAATGAATGGTACAACCATATTTTTTATCATACAAATTGTCTTCAAAGCCTTAACAATTATCAACTTCTCATTCATAATGTATTTCAAGCATTGGTGTAATAAAGAGGCTACAACTCTAATTGCATGGATTCATAGTCTTCCTGATAATATATTGTAAGAAGAAAGAATATCCATCACCTACAATGTCGCTAAGAATACTTATGGCCCCATATACAACTCAGCTTCTCGGGTCCTAATTATTTACCTCGATGAGCCATCATATGCTCTTACCATTATAGTATTTGACTTAATGTGATTGAAAAATATTTCTCTTAACTTGTGCTTTGGTAGCACATTCAATGTCAAAACATTATGGATCAATACCTTTCCTTTCAAGACATATTTGCATTGCATTGGTCAATAGATCGAGTTATAGACATAAATAATCAAAAATAGTTTAAGAAACAAAACATAACCACTCACTAAAAAGATTTAAATTAGTGAAAGTTAATGAAAATCCAATGTGAAATACAAAAAGGCCTAAAACCCCTAGAAAACAAGTGGAATTTGGCCTCTAGAGGGTGAGGGTAGTATGTTACTAGTCTTTCTCATAATATTTTTCATTCATGAAACTAAATATCAAATCACAATTCCATCAAAAAAATCATTTTAAACAGGCAATAATAACCCCTTTTCAGTTTTTTAAAATGAAATAAATAACAATCATATCATAAGAATCACTTTCCCAATAAAAGTATGGTACCAAAATTTATTGTGATGTTGCGATCAAACTAATTAATTATCCTAGCCTAAACAAATAAGATAGTATAAAACAAGCAATAGATTGATCCTACGAGAAAGATTTAGTTTGAGTCTCTATGTTAAATGATTCAAAGTTAGGGGTTTTAAGGTTATCTACGTTATGCTATGATAAACAAAATAAAGTAATCTAACTATCTTAATAAACTGAAAATTATTAACAAAAAAAACCTTATTCTTAAGAAAACGTTCATTTATGAAAATCAAATCTGATCATTAAAATGATACCTCAATTTATATTCTAGATATTTATCTTTCTTTAATATTAGTTAGTTAATTAATTTGTAGTGTAACTATCCCTAACCATTAAACAACCATAATATTTTTGCTAGTAATTTGATTAAATGATAGTCTTAAGAACTAGATAGGTTGATAAATCTAGACAACATAGTTGTCTGCAATCTATATTTGATTTATTTAATGTTTTTCATAAGATTAACAATATAGATCCACCATAATCATTAAACTTTTTTGCTTCATAAGTTAAATATCACAACTATGGTTTTGATTGCAAACTTAGAAATAGATTGGTTAGAATAATAACTTAGAATCCACTCGAATACTCATAATTAATCAATCATATGAAATAAGCATAAAAAATCATTCATACTCATCATATAAACTGAAAAGAAAAGATTAAATAGATCTCATAGTTTTTGAAATTTGAAATCTTCATTATCCTTTCAACCAAGAAAAATAATTCATCCTTGCATAACTATTAAAGAACTATGAAAAATAAAGAATAATAACACAATTTCGGGTATAAGAGAAAATAGTAAATGTTTTTTTTCTAGCTCCCTCCCCATATCCTCCCTCTTTCTCTTTTTTTATTTAATAGGAAACCCTAATTTCCCCATCCCTCCATACTATTTTTATCCTTTCAAACACTAAATATATAAAAGTTCTTTCCAAAGTAGACAATTTATAACTAAACAATGTAATAACTACTTTCATATAAAGAAGTAAAAGTAGTCTTGTATAAAATCTTCAAGCTTGGACTTTGGACTTAATGAAGTCAATCTTCCTAAATAAAAACTTTTCCAAGTGAAGAAATAATTTTCATATCGGTATGGATGCTTAGAAAATAAGTTGGACTTGTTTCTTATATAATATGTTTGCTAGCAAAATTTATAGGTTGACTTAAAAACTCATATCTACCTCTATATGCTCTTTATCTTGTGCAAGTTTGTACTTTGATAGTACATTAAGTTCGGAATTTAAACAATTGAGTTTGCATCAAATGAACTTCTCTAACAATATATTCAAGTATGAATGGCCAAAGGTTAAAATTAACATAATACGAGACTTGTTTTTAAGGCTGCGATTTGTATGTTTTTTTTTTTAATTCTTCTTTCCATATATGTATAGAAAGACATGGATGTAAATTTTATAATTCCACTAAAATCACTTCATTTTGACCCTTACAACTCAAGTTATGCATAAAACATCGATTGAAGATCAAATATGCTAATACTCGTCGAAAGCATTCCTAGTCTTCAGCTCTCCACTACTGGAGTTCCTATTATTTTGATTACCGTTGTAATGTGGTGGCCTATTTAGGCTCACGGGTTCTGTATGAAAGGCATGCAATTAATAAAAAATTTCAGTAGTGGAGACAGTAAAAGGAAAAGTGATTTTTATTAATTGTATGCCTTCCGTACATAAATCGTGAGCCTAAATAAGCCACCACATTACAACAGTAATCAAAATAATAGGAACTCCAGTGGTGGAGAGATGAAGACTAGGGATGCTTTCAGCAATTCCTTATATCCAACTTAATTATTCTCTTACTAATTCAACTAATTCAATCAACACAAAAGTAATCCATGTAAGCCTTGTACTCCACATAGTCATCGCCATGTAGTAGTAAGGATGTCTCTTGTCAATCCATCCCCCTCAAACTGTCCTTGCCCGCAAGGTTGAAATATGGATAAGTTTTGGAGAAACGCCACAAGTTTTCCCATGAAGCATCCTCAAGTAAAGCTTTTTTCCACTAAACCAGGACTTCTGTTCATGGACGATATTTTCCTTTTTGGATAACCCGTCGATCCAAGATTAATTCTGGTTCTGGTAACAAGACTTCTTCTGCCAAAGTGGGAGGGAGAGTTATCATTGTGTCTGTCGCGACGATGATTTTTTCATGCTTTGCGCCCCGCCATCCCTCTCTGGAGAGACAACGGAGCGCGATGAAAATAGGGTTGTTCATAGCCGTAAAATTTATGACTATAAATATCAGGAGTCGCCACCTAGTATTAATATTACTAGGAACCTATTGGTCTGCGAGAGTCTAGGTAAGGGGACTTGTTATGCAAGGGGAAGACGCATCACCCCCAGTGCACCCTACCTAAGGTAAGCTGCATTGTTGTTGATTGTTTTTCAAAAGTTATCCCTAATTGGTTTTAAACTTTTAATATTGTGTGATTGTGTTCCTGTGAAAAATTCAATGTTAGCCTTAAATTTGCGCGGCTTTTTTATTCTGGCCCCTGGCTTCCAATTTATGCTATTTGACCCTAATTTGACCATTAAATTTAATTGTCTTCAATTCGACCCCAACTTTGCACTATTTGATTGAAAAAATTCAATTCGGTTTCTGAAAAACTCTAAACTTCTCAATTGAACCCGAATTAAGCTCAAGCATTTGATTTTTTATCAATTAAGCCCTTAATTAATTTGATGTGACCAATTTAAAGTATAATTAAGTCCTTGCAATTAATTAAATCCTTCAATTAGACCCTAAATTAATTCTCAAACATAATTATACTTTTAAATTGGTCGACGATTAAATCAAATTGGCCTATAAAAATATAATTATATTTCTCGACTTAATTTTTACATAGATTTATCTGATGATAAATTATTTTTTCCTTAAATTTGTATTTTTCTCTATTTTTGGGGACAAAAGAGATACAATTAGACTCTCGAAAACAACTAAAATTGGCACATTGATTTTTCTACCAACGCTGACCTCTACCAGAAATTGGGTTATGACAGTGTCCTCAACGATGGGTCCCCATTTCTTTTTTAGCAAAATGACATGAAAAACATCATGTATTCACGTGTTGGCCGGAAGGTCTAATTTGTAAGCAATGGGCCCGATTCGAGCGAGAACTTTGAATGGACTAAAAAACCTGGGTGACAACTTCAATGAACTATAGAAAACCATTGATTTATGGCGATAGGGTTGCAGCTTCAAGAACACATAATCGCCAACTTGAAAGGTGACCTCGCGGCGGTGCAAATCTACTCGAGATTTCATACGACCCCCTGTGCTTCTAACAGATTACACCGCAAATCTCGAAGTATTACCTCCCTTGTGTGCAACAGTTGGTCCATTGCCTGGAGTTTCATGGTGCCTGAAACATATGAAACTTGAGGAAATGCAGGTTAGGGTTTCAAATACCCAAAATGAACACCTGTAGGAGAAGAGTGGCCATCGGCCAGAACAGCAGGCAAAAATGACTACATGGGACTCAGGTGGATCATTCCCTTTTGCATCCATACCCCATCCCGTTGAAGAAAGTGTAAGGTCGGATTGGTAGACAAGGTAGTATAATAAGGTTGCTAAAGTACTTCTTGCCTTAGAGTTGACCACCATTTTGCATTTGGAACTAACAACGTTTGGAATTGAAATGATGCCACCCGGGAGAGAGTGTCAACTCTCTGGTTCTCTTTTCCCTTGCGGTATTGGATAGTGTAATTGAAGCCCATTATTTTTGGCAACCACTGGGTTTGTGAAGGCATGGTGATTCGTTGTTCTAACAGGTATTTGAGACTTCAATGGTCTGTTTTGATCACAAAGGTCCTGCCCAATAAATATGGTCGCCATTTCCGCACTGCCTTCATAACAGCTAGCATCTCCTTGTTGTAGGTAGACAATGATTTGGCTTTTTCCTTCAAGGCTTCACTATAATAAGTTATGGGTTGGTTGTTTTAAGACAAAATCGCACTCTACCCATCTCCACATGCATCACACTCTACTACGAACAGCTGCGCAAAATTGGGCAGTCGCAGCACAAGGGGTGAAATGAGAGCTTGTTTCAATTGATTAAAAGATGAAAGAACCGCTTCAAACCAGCAAAACCCTTCCTTGGAGAGAAGTTTGATTAATGGTGCAACTATTACCCCAAATCCCCTCACAAACTTGCGATAATACCCGATCAATCCTAGGAACCCACGTACACTCTTGGGAGATGCTAGCACAGGCCAATTTTGGACTGCTTGGATCTTTGTTGGGTCTACTGCCACCCCATTAGCAGAAATGAGGTGCCCCAAATACCCCACCGTTAACACCCCAAACTAAACTTTGATTCTGAAAAGGTGCATTAAAACTAACCTTGTTTTTAAAATGATAATTATACTATTGGAATCCATAATAATTTATGTTTATATACACAGTTTTTCATATATATATATATATATATATATATATACATATATATTAGAGTGGGCTTTGGGGAATATACTTTTTTCTTTAGGGGAAAAGGGAGTGGACCGAAAACCATGGGAGGGCCCAAAACGATAAAGATCACATGGAATTCAGAGTCGTTGAGTTTTCCGCGTAAAAAATCAGTGAGCCACCACCGGTACACACCACTCGTCCTTCAATTTCACTGAATGGAAACCCGATTCTCTTTACCCAGATCATCCACCTACGCCTCTCTCCGGATCAACCGTTTTTCTCTCTTTTCTGGAGGCTGATTGATTGATTTTTTTTGTAAAATAAAAATAAAAAACCTGTCTTTTCATTTACTTATAGAGAGAAGGGATGCGGATGGAGGAGGGTTCGGGGACGGCGGCGGATGGCAACAAAGGTCCGATTGTGTGGGTGCGGAGAAGAAACGGGTCGTGGTGGCCTGGCCAGATAATGGAGGCGGATGAACTTGCAGTGCATAATCTAACATCGCCACGAACAGGGACTCCGGTCAAACTCCTTGGAAGGGATGATGCGAGCGTGTAAGTCTTTCTTATTGGAATTCTAGTAAAGTGTTGTCGTTTTAATTAGATGGTGATGATGATTGCACAAAAAGAGAGAAGAGAAATGATCTGCTCTGTGGTTGTATTGATAATTGATGAGGAAGTAAATAGAGATAAAATCCAAAATTTAGCCCAAATTCCATTTAGCTTAAGATTGTAGCTGGTTAGTTGGGCAGATAATTGCTGCAATTTTTTGTTGGAGTTCTTGCATTAGGTGTTGAAATTGAGGCTGATTGTTTCAATCCTTTCTTTTGACTTTTGTTTTCATTCAATCCCCTTTCTGTCCAATTAAATCCTAGCAGCCCTTTTGCAAAGTCTTAAAAGCATATTCCCCATTCCGTGTAACAACCCTTTTTGCAAAATCTTAAAAGCATATTTGGACTACTCCGGCAATGATGGGGTGCTAGAATATTTTTATAAAATCATTGATCTGTGATTGCTTCATTTTTTATAGTGACACAATCACCATAAAATAGTACTATCTTGTACTAGTTTGATCAATCTACCCTCGTTCCTGCCACCTTGCATGGATGGATGTTCCATCCAAGGTTCTTGAAAATCCAATATTTAGACTCTGCTTCTCTTGATTTGCCACTTGCAGATGAAGGCAGCCTCCCTGCTTCTCTCCATTGTATTTTTATGATGTAAAAGTCATTGCAAATTTTAATGTCCATCTTGAAAGAAAACAAACATGATTTGAGTCCTAAAAAATAACTCTGTGTAGAGTCCATGGATTCTGTAATTTTCCATGATTTTGTTTCTTGGAAAACAAGCATTGCATTGGTTATCTGATCTTCATTATGCTATATTTTTTGTTTTTATCTTCTTTTCTATGCAGTCAATAACTTATAGAGGCTTCGCTAGTCTTAAACTTGGCTTGGAGTAAAAAATGCAATCAATTGGTATTTAAGTTATTGATATTCCACCAAATGTTTTTTCTAGTTAAACTTAGTGTTCCTTGCCCTTATTCTAAGTTATTTGATTTTCCCACCTCTCAATATCTGTCACATCTTCATTCTGATTTCAATATGCTGCTACTTCTTCTCAGGGACTGGTACAATTTAGAAAAGTCAAAGCGTGTGAAGGCATTTCGATGTGCTGAATTTTCTGATTGCATTGAAAGAGCTGAATCTGCCCTGGGCATGCCAATCAAGAAAAGAGAGAAATATGCACGTCGAGAAGATGCAATTCTACATGCCCTTGAGCTTGAAAAGCAACTCATGAGAAAGCAAGGAACATTGGATATTGATTTTGATTGCCCAAGAAGTAAATCATCTGGATCTTTGAAGACCGAGCTGGGTGCATTTTCAGAAGGCTCGATAAATTCTAGTGGAAAACCCGAGGATGTTAAATTGAACCAACCTTTGAGAGGAGTTGATATAGAGATTCCATGCATCCCACTGATTCCACTGAAAGCCAAGGACGAAGATCAGTCAATCTCGGAAGTTCATAGTGAGGCAAAGCTGCAGATGAGAGGTTCACGGGACTTTGGGCGGAGGACTGCCTTGAAGCGAAAATTTTCACCCTCTGTTGATTTAGATCGTTCTTGGAGAAGACCTGCAGCTGAAAACAAATATGAAGATCCTCCTGACACCATCCCTCATGTGGAAGTAACCCCTCATGCAAATGGTAAAACATTCTTTAGGAAAATGAAGTTAGCCATAAGGGTTGGTTGGGGAATATTTAGCCAAGGGATGTGATGGGGCCCTCTTGCTTATTAAAGTATGGCAAACTGTGAAAAATTTGGAATCCCTCTTCTTCTGCAATTTGACTAGTTTTGTTTCTCTCTTCAGGAATGGAGAAGACGGGAGCTATTTTCCGGGCAAAGAGGACTAGATGTGTTTACTTGCCAGCTGATTCTAGTGATTCTATGGATGATAAGGATATTCCTTCAAGCCAGAATAAGTTCTTTCCTACCAGTTTTGAAACCAAGTTGCATTCCCATCCCGGTTCATCAAATGAAGAAGACTCTTCATCTGGATTTATAGAAGATGTTGAATCTGATTTGTCTGGATCTAATTCATCTGAATCTGAGTCTGATTCTTCTCAGACTGAACCAGATGTGGACAAAGAAATGGTTGTTTTTTCAGGTTAAGTATTTACCATTCCTTTCTAGCAAATTGTGTGATTCCCTGTGGACCAAGAAATTGATGGTTTAGTTTAGTTTTAATTGTTTGTGTCAATTGTCAGTTGTTTGAGTCATGGCTCATAATATATCTTTAATTTCAGAAGTCACTATCTATTGTTTTTGTCTCATTAGCATTTATTTATTTATTTATTTGGCTGTCTAGATGTTGCTTTACCCATTGAAGCTGAGCAGGATGCTCTGGGACAGCCTAAAGCAACATTAGAACATGTTAGAACAAGCAGCGAGGAGTCTGATGGATTGATATCTTCTGATGATATGGATGACCTTTACCATGATGAACATTTTCTTGCACACGAAGCAGTGTCCAAATGGCAATTGAAGGGGAAAAGGAACATTCGATATCTTACACAGAAGCCTGTCAATATGGAATATGGAAAAGGTTCTAATGGAGCTTCTTGTGGAACCTTCCATGGGATGAAAGGGAGTAGCTCAAGCCAGAGGGCATTTGGTGCATATGATGCCCATCTGGGCAGAAAATATATGGGGTCCAAGATTTATCGTCTTGGTAACAGAGGTTACACTTTTCCATCAAAGCTAGTGTCCAGAGATCGAAATAATACTGGTAGTAATATGATAAAATGGGAAGACATGGGTTTGGAGGATAAACATACTTTCAGGAGACATTGCGAAGACATGGGGACGCATTCTAATCGAATATTCGGTGGTCATAACCATTTTGCGGGAAGGGCAAGATCTATGTTAGTAGATGTGGATTTGAAGGTCCAATCAAGCTATCAAAAAGATCGTGTACCTATTGTTTCTCTCATCAGCAAATTTGATGGGAAGGCAATAATAGGACATCCAATACCAATTGAAGCTGTGGAAGATGGTTTATCTGAAACTCTGTTTCCTTTGAATGATTATTATAGCAATGAAGCAGTTGACCAAGGTGAAAGTACGTCGCTTCAACCAGCATGGCGGACTGCAAGAAGAACCAATTCTAGGGTACCACGCCCACATTTATCATCGTTGTCAGGCACCGATGCTGCTGCTGCTGAGGATATTCAATTTATGGATCTAGAAAAGAGAGTTCCATTTAGGAAATCAAGTGGGGGCCGTTTCGGTTACAAGGCAAACCTGGCAAGGAAGAACCTTCGTCATGTTCCCCAGCCTTCAGCAAACAAGAAGTTCCCTAAACAGATGCCAAAGAAAGTAAGCTCGCCATCTAATCAAAAAACAAGAACCCTGTCATCAATTGGTATCAAGCAGAATCTTGTTAGGAATCCTGTACAAGATGCGGGCGATGGCAAAATGGACGGGCTAATCAAACCTGAGACATCTGGGCCAACTACAGTTGCATGCATACCTGTGAAGTTAGCATTCAGCAGGTTGCTTGAGAAGATCAATAGACCACCATCAAAAACAGCTACCAAGGCGGTGGTCTTGAACAGGGATGGTGATAGGGAACCTTCATAGATAACATGGCCAATACTGTCTATGCAACAATTGCTAAATTGCTCTTTCTGACTACCATATCTGCACCAAAAACCTGAATACATTGTCAAAGTGGCAATGTGAAGATCACGTGTCTTGAATTAGATGGTGTGGTTTTCAAGAAAAACCTTTTAATTCTGTGTTGCTATTTTGGTACTGTTCGTGGCACCGTATCCTGGGCACTGGTGTCCCTACTAGGCACAAAAAAAGATTAGAAATTTATTGCAGATGATAGAAGCTAGCTTGGCATTCAGATAGATGTGTATATTATTTATTCTATATAAGCTTAAGCCTTTTCAGGTTTTTGTTGTTCATTTTCTATTCAAATGTCAGAGAAGCTTACAGATCAATGACAGTATTTCGAATATCTGGTTTGGTATTAACAGTCATTAGATGCACTTGGAGCCGCGGCTCCTGCTCTTGGCTTCCTCGAATGCCAGACGGCTAGCTATAAGATGCGCCGACGGCTAGACTTCCCTGGAGAAGTTGTTATAATTGGCGGCTTGGGACGCTGTGCTCGTGCAATGGGAGTTCAAGAAAAAAGGGGATGAGGGTGCTTACACTTGCTAGTAGTTGTGGTTTGTTTGTCGGGATTATTGTTATGTGTACGTGGTGATGTATGATTAGTCATCGGGTTGTCTGCGGGGAAGGCCGATGCAAGAGCGCAAGCCTGGCAATTTAATGTCATGCCCGCATCAATTTAATATTGTAGCTTATTTTTAAAAAACAAGGTAGTACTTCAATCAATTATTTGAGAATTTAAAAATAATTGTTTAAATTTATGCTCTGAAAACATATTTTAAAGATTTCTCATAATTTTTCGTCGAAAGTTTTTCAGCCATGTAAGACATTGAAGCTTTTTTTAACATTTTCATATTTATTTAATGTCATAAATATAAATCTTATTATATATCTAATATAAGAGTTTTTTTATTGAGTTAGCATGTAAAAAAATTTCATGATAATTTTTAATTAAAATTAAAATAAATTAATATTTTATAATTAAATTACAATTATGATTATAATTTTTATTTGAGCCATTTATTAGAAACCTCAAAGTTCGCACATACATTACAAATCATTGTAATAAATTAAACTAGGATGATTAATTAATCAAGACATAATTGTAAATGAATCTTAAAAATTATAGACTAAAATGCATTTAATTTAAAGGATTACAATTCTAGACCTACAAAATCAAGTGGTGACTTGATTGCATAAATTAATTATCCTAAAATAAAAAAGTGATATTTTTCCATTAATTAGTTATTTTTCACTACACGCTCTATATATACCTATAGAGACAAAAAAAAAAAAAGAGTTAGAACTTAAGGCATAACAATCTCCCTCTTCTAAAATAGTTATGGAGATTCATGATAAAGTGGTTCATTTAGATTATTGTTAGAGGTAGGATAAATTTAGTATTTATGGTTCGTGGCAACCCAACTTTGAATAGTTAGTCAAAAACTATAAGAAAAAATAATATCCAAGTAATCTTTGCCAAAACTGTAAACAATTCTATATTATTTAATTTGATCTTTGAAACCCTTAAACGATTTAAATTTATTGTTTTCATTATGTTTATGTGTTTTGAGAAATTTAACTTTTCTTTTGGATGAACATTGGATATGGTTTAGATGAATAGATGGAATAAGAGGATCCTATTGAATCCATTTGGAATGATGCCAAATGTTTTTTTGGCTTGCCAATTATCGTTTATTTCATTTATTTTTTATCTATCTTGAGCAACTTTATATGTGCATTTACTTTATTTGGTATTTAATTTTTTTTTCATGCTTATACAAAAATTATGATATTAGTTTACATATATTCTTTTTTGTGATGCTAAAAGGAGAAGATATATATGTAGGACATTATATATATCTCTATTGACATGTTATTTCAATTGGTAGCATGAATTTAGTGGTATATATTTTATACTTTGTCATTTGAAATAGTTTTCCATTTGATAGCGTGAAATTACTTATATTATCTTGATATAATTGTTTAAATTGATCTTGAAATGTTTATGTTATTGAGCTCTCTCTCTCTCTCTCTCTCTCTTTCTATGTATATATATATATATATATATATATATATATATATAAATAATTGATAGGGGGGCATATTATGATTGATAGGAGAGCAATTATGTATAATTGTTGTTGACAAGTTAATACTTCTGAAAATATATTAAAAAAAAAACAAAGAAAATGTTGGTTCAAGTTTATGCAATGCTTCTAGTTATGATGAATTAAAATCTTAAGAGGTTATTGATCATTCACTTGAGGTTGTATTGATTTAAATTCATTACTATGTTTTAGATCTCAAGTATTATCAATAAAATCTTGAAGTTGTGGTAAAGACATAAAGTCATATTTATAGGGAACTATTTTTTTTAAGATTACTTAGGATGTTATCATATATGGCTCAAGTCTTTTTAGGGACTAATTTAACTTCTAAAGTCAACTTTCTATACCAAAAATACTATCTTGAGAAGTTGGCCTTACAATACTTTTTATCTACACACTGGATAACCATAATAAACATATTTTAAAAGCCTTTTGTAAGACAAACAATATGTGGTACATAAATTAACCACACTGGATATAAGAACTCATAGACAATTAGTAAATCAAGCAACAAACTAGATATAAAAAACCTAAAGACAACTGGTAAATTAGACATCCTTACGAGAAAACTTAAACCATGCATTATACAAGAAAATATATTTTTTCCTCATCTAGCTTGGACCATACAATATACTGGCCTTTTAAAACTAAAGTGTTTTAGCCTATTCTTTATTATTCTAAATGGAACTAGCCTTCTTTTCTTTGTAAATGGGATTTTATTTATAATTTTTAAAGGTATTTGCAATTATTGAACTTTTATTCCTACTCTAATATATCCAATTTATTTTTCCTAAGCATATTCTTAATTATTCTTGTAATTATCCATTTCTAGGTTATTCCTAAAATTTACTCAAAATAAAAAACAAAAATAAAAGGCTAACATGATGGAAATATCAAGTTAGAAATTTTGGAAGAATCTGAAAGCCCGATTGTACTTGTATTGTGCCCAAAAATGAAAGAAAATGCATATTTAATGCTAAAATAAATAATTATCGGATAAATCAACATGAAAACTAAGTTGAAAGGCATAATTATTTTTAACAGGCTTACTTGATAAAATTAGAATTTTTGGAGACCAAATTTAATTTTTATCAAGTTAATTGATTGAAATTGGAGGTAACGTTGCAAGAAAATCAGAGTTTTTGGGTCAATTAGGAGCAAAATTGAAGAAATCCAGGACAAATGATCAAATTGAAACGATGCGTGAATTTAAAGCCTTCTATTGGAGTTTGAGAAGGGTTCAATTGCATAAAATTAATAGTTTTGAGTCACTTAAGGATAAAATCATAGCAATCATAAGATAAAATGATCAAATTGAACTTTGGTAGAGAGAAAAATAGAGGACCTGATGATGCCTCGTTTTGTCCATCAGTGTGTCCAACACAACACATCATCTTATCACTATTATTTTTCTTCCCCCAAAATTTTGCTGAAAATCCTGCTTTGAATGTGCATTTAATGCCTTTATCTTTCATAAAATTTGACAAACATGAACGAAAATAATCCCCTAACTCTTGAATAAACTAGAGTATGGTCAGTTCTGGTTGATTGACACCACATCAGCAATATTTAAGCACAAAAGTTGACAACTCAGGCATCTTACAATAGCTTCAAATTTAATAGCTAGGACACCTACTTTGAGCCAATGGTTGAGATGTTTCTGCATTGAACCAATGATTTAAATTTTATCCTAATAAAGACAAGATTACCCTCTTCCACCAACTATATATAAAAGAGAAATCTATGGCCAGAGGAGGGAGAAATCAAAAGCCAAATTTGGAAAGAAACCATCAAAAACCCAGATTTTTTTCCTTTCATTTCGGTAGTCACTTCAGGTTCTCATTTTCACCATCTCCGATAGCGTCAACAACTCTATCAAACATCCAAAATCTTTCCTACAACATCGGCAACAATTACGACCATCGCTTGGTGCCGGAAAGTCAAGGTGAACCCTCCATTTTTCAACTCGAAATCATCAAATCAACAACATACCACCACTGTTTCACGTAATACGTGAACATTGTAGAGTGAATTAATTCACTAAGCACTGTTCACTTGCCTTTTTAAACGAGAGGCTAGGCTCGGCCCAGGGTCCAACCCAAACTAAGCATTTGGGTTGAACCCAATCCAACCCAAAAAAAAATAAAAAAAATTAATTTCAAAATTTTTGTTTCATCGGATAGTTTTCCATCATTTTTTATTCAATATTGACCCGTAGAGCTATGTTGGAGTATAAGGACTTGGTATAAAAATACTGGAAAACATAAAAAAAGGATTGGAAATTCTTTATGTTAATAAAAAAAGAAAGGAGTTTATGGAATCTAGTTCAATGTGATAAATACCCAAGATTGAGGAACTTGTCATTAGTAATTTTTCTCAAATTGTTGGATCCATGGACTTTACAAGTTGCAAATATGATTAGGAGGAAAAGGATAAGTAACAAGGAAAATTGAGGAAACAACTAGAACAACTCCAAATGAAAGTAAATATCAGGAAGGCACTTGAGACTTCCCTAGAAAAAAATTAAATGTATCATATGTATTTGAGAAATTCAACAAGTGTTATTGTGGGTTGTGTAACTCATTAATATTTAACTTCTAGTTTTTAATTGTGAACCATACAAAACATCAGTGCCTGTGTTAGGAGTGTGGTTACAGTTATTTTTTAAAGTATTTTTTGTTTAGAAATGCATAAAAAAAAAAATATTTTTGATATCATCATATAAAAATGATCTAAAAATATCAAAAATATTAATTTAAAAAAAATCAAAAATAGTTTTAAAAAACAATGTTGAATGGGGCATGAGTCTTAAGTTCCATGTGATGGTTGGTTGTCTTCATTTAGTCTCGACTATAAATAGTTGAATTCATATGAATGCCACTAAATATTTTTCCTAAATATATTAATTTATTTATTTATATCATGAATATATTATACATGGATCAACAACTTGAAAATTGATTAGGGGAGACTGAGACTCCCAAACCACTAACTCTAGACATGGAGAAAAGGAAAAAAAAAAGAAATAAAGAGGAGTGATGGCTCTTTGATTTGTTTATTTTTATGCTTCGGGGTGTTTTTTAAGAATATTTTTTATTCAGAGATATATTAAAATGATATTTTTTTTAAATTTAATTTTAATATAAATTTATAAAAATAATATAAAAACACTAAAAAATTAATTAAAAAAAATTCATCTTTTTTTAACAAAAATTTTAAAATACATTTGCAAACCCTCCTTTTGACAAGTCAAACAAAGCATAAGTTAGGCACAAAAGATGAGATCGTTTAGGTAATCTCTCCGTCTTTTATTTTATTTTCATTCTCAGTTGCTTTAGAAGATCAAATTCACCTCTCTATAATGGGGACTGTGGTTTTGTCGAACAAACATGAAATTTGAAGTTCACGGATGTTGTTGACTCATCCGAAACCTTGAATCTCTGTCGGATTTTGGAGACTGGGTATAATCAGGTTTAAACTAAGAACAGATGAATCATTATTCATTTTATATGTTTTTCAGATTGTGAATGATTTTCTTTCTTCAAATGAAATCTCTCTCTCTTCCCTGAATCTTAAATCTTTATGTCTAAATTCCCATAATCATGCAGCCATGGATCAGTTTTGCATTTGAATTTTGTGTCTTAAATTATCGCAAGGTGTTTGGAATTCGATTGCCCTCTCATTTCTTTCATACTAATTCCCTGCAGTCACATTCATTTGTTCTTTGGCTGGGGTTAGAAGGAAACTTCTATTGGCGTTTGGAGCTGCATACTTTTGTGAAGATTGAGATTCCGCAAGTGTGTGTGTGTGTATTTAGCCAAACATGGCTTCTGATATCCAAGGTCTCTGTATTCAAATGCTTCAAACATGCTTAAATCTTTTATTTTAATCTGTTTTTCCTCTTTGTTGCAACTCTAGGGATTGTTCTTTGTTAATATCCTGATGCTATTCTTTTCTTTTGAGTTTACAGGTAAAGCTATTGTAATCATGGGTGTCAGTGGGGCTGGGAAATCGTAAGTTCTATCCTCATGTATCTTTTTGTTATTACCAGTTCGGAGAAATCATAAAAGCTTTGAGCCTCAACCATAATGTTTACGTTTTCCCTTCATTTTATCTCATACATCCTTGAATTAAAATCCTCGGCGTTTCATTGAATCAACCTCAATCCTTATGTGAAACAAAATGTCTAGGCTTCTAAGTCATTCAGTTCCTTCCCTTTTGCATCTGAGATAGCTACATTTAAAGTGATATGATTTTGATTATAGGATAACAAGTTTTGGATTAAGGGACTGTAAATGATAGGATAATTTAGAGTTTAAGAAGAGAAGATAATGGACTACTAGTCTCACACCAGTAGGTTCAACTATTCAAGGAATTGTTCCTTGTTAGAAAGCCTCACACTTTCAACAACATAAACAACACCGCTGGATTGTTCATGACTTTTTTGACTGACTGCTGGAAAAAGAAGATATAAAGCTCAAGTAAGTTGCCAATTACCTTACCTGTATACTGATAAATCATAACCACCCAAACACATTTATACAGATTGTTCAAGTGGATGCAAATAAAATAAAGTAAGACTTTTAAAAAAGAAAACCTTAGATGGACCCTTAAAATAATAAAATTTGGAAACTGAGGCCGCAATTAAGAGTGTCTTGATAGAGTGATGTGAACAGTAGCAACCCACCACCAAAAGAGACTAGCTTAACTCCCAAGTAGAACCAGCTTCACCATTATCTCACCAATTCAACGATTGATGCTTATAATAAATCTGTCTCTTTTGTAAAGCTTAAGCTGATTTCCATCATCTTTATTGGCTTAGTGAAACCGGATCTTGTCGAGTGATCAACTAGATATTGCTAGTACAAATCTGAATCTAACCATTCATTATTTCCCTGTTCATATCATATGCTTTGTTTCTTGTTCTCTTGCATTTTATATTCTTATGCACTTGGCATATATTTCATTTTCTTGATCTTGTGCTGTAAAGTGTGAGTTCAACGAAATCATGAACTCTTGCTAAAACTACAAATCCTCTGGAAAAATATCTTCCATTCTCCCGTACTTAACCTGTGCTTCAAAACCTTTTATTTTAACCAAAAATACTTCTGTACTTCAACAGTACAGTAGGTGAGCTTCTGGCCAAAGTTTTGGACTGTAGTTTTCTGGATGCTGATGATTTTCACCCTCAATCAAACAAAGGTACTCACTTCATTTATTAAATTTTCTTATGTAATTGCTGTTAAGGAATCATCGTACCTAAAAGTTTAAACTGATGGATAAGGCTCCAAAATATGATTTATATTATTCTCCAATACACCCCCTCATGTGAAAGTTTTTTGGATTTGAAACTTGCACAGACCCATGTGACCTTATGCTTGATTTTTATAAAATAGAATGAGGATGGTGAGATTTAAACTTGTGACCGTTACGTCAACAAAGCTCTAATACCATGTTAAGAAACCATCTTACTTAAAAGTTTAAACTGTTAGGTAGGACTTCAGAATATAATTTATCTAACACGACTTTTTTTTTTCCCATGACTACAGACAAAATGCATCAAGGAATACCTCTAACAGAGGAAGACCGGATTCCATGGCTTGAAATCCTACAAGATGCCTTAAGGGAGAGCTTGATCAGTGGGAAAACTGTAGTGCTCAGCTGTTCTGCTCTGCAGAAACGATATCGAGAAATCCTTAGATCTGCAGACTGTAATTACCACCATGATGGAAGCTTTAAAAGTGCAGTTAAGTTCGTGCTGCTGGATGCCAAGGCGGAGGTGCTGGCGGAGCGATTAGATAAAAGAGCTGCAGAAGGGAAGCATTTCATGCCGGCAAAGCTGTTGCAATCTCAGCTGGAGTTGCTTCAGATAGATGATTCTGAAGCAATATGTAAAGTTGATGCTACTCTAAACCCTCAAGAACTTGTAAATTCCATAAAAACTATGATTTTCAGACCAGGAAAACCAATCGCATTATAAGGGCAGTGTGAATTCAAGATCAGCCACTTCAAACTTGTTTGGCTCCAGTAAAGATCTTGCTCGGAAAAAAAGACCGTACAGGTATATGATTGATTGGAAACTTCATATTTAGTTATATTAGATCATTGACAAGCTACGGAACTGGCTCAGTGTCATTTGACTTTATTTATTTTTCGGCTTCATGGGCTTTTTTATGTTTTGAATCGGCTACTCCATGATTGATAAAGTAAATAATTTATAAATTATTTCAAATAAAGTAAATAATAATTAAAATACTAAGATCAAATCTGACAGATAAGAAAGTTGAAAGATTATGAAATTAAAAACAATACAGTATCATAAATTATTTCAAATAAAATAAATTAAGAGAATAGGGATCAAATCTAATAGATAGAAAAATTTCAACTAAGAAAAGAATAAGAGAAAAGAAAATAACAATCAAAATAATAAGGATTAAAATTGATATAAAGAATCAAAATCTAATGGGTGAAATTGACAGAAAAAAAAAAGAATTTAAAACAAAATATACAACAATCAAAATATTAAGGACCACATTTAATAAAATCAACAAATAAAAAGATATTTTTGAGTTTTTCTAGAAAATATTTTTCACCCAAAATAAAAGAAAAAAAACTTTCTTCAAAACCAATCCAAGATTTTCTTTGTTTGGAAGTGTGGTAAGTGATGTTTTTGAAAATATTTTTCGTTTAGAAATATATTAAAATAATATTTTTTTTATTTTTAAAAAAATTATTTTTAATATCAACACATAAAAATGACCCAATATATCAAAAAAAAATTAAATACAAAATAAAAAAAAATTGTTTTTCCTTTCAAAAAACATTCATGTTTTTATTTTCTTATATGATTTTGTTTAAAAAAATCAATTTATATTTAAACTAAGACTCATTCCCCAAAACTTTTTTAGTTTTTGTATTTCACCTTTTTTTCAAGTAGTTTTTTTTTTTAATTATTTTGTATCTATTTACTTTATAAAGATAGTATTCTAATTTATATATATTGTATATAATAAAAAAATATATAAAAATATTTACATTATAAAGATATTTTTTTCTAATAAGTGCAAATTTAGAAGATATTTTTTTCCCTTTGATATCATTCAATTAATTTCATGTTTGTGTCTATTTCTATTGTTATTTGATTAAATAGAAAATTATTTTAAAAATCAATCACTGAACACATCCAGATAAATAAATTTTGTTTTAATCAGATAAATAAATTTAGTTGCAAGATCAAACATCTTAAATTACATCCGCCTCTCGACTTTTTTATTTACGTATTTAATTATCATTATTGATTTTTTTTTTCATTTAGTAAAACATAGAGTTTTCAATTTATTTAATCAGATACATTCATAATCTTTTCAATTTACATTTATATTATTTTGTAAAAACAAATGTCAAAAAAACTTTCATGTTCAAATCTTTTGTTGGGGCTAAAATTTGAAATGTAGAGAGGGAAGTAAGAGAGAGATGCTCCCAACAAAACCAGCAGCCAAAACAACAGCCACTAGCCACCAAAAAACCCAACCTTCACATACAGCAGCCACCGGAAATCACCATTCCCGTCCCCACCATAGCTAGAAACAAGTTTTTTATAAGGATCTGTCCCCACTATAGTTACTTTCTCTCTTAAAAAAACATTTTTCGAATCCCCACCCCACTTCCTACCAACAAATTCCTCATCCCCAGATATGCTGAAGGCCCCATCAGATCCCAAAAACAACGCTCTAAAAAAAAAAAAAAAAAAACCTTTCATCTCCCAAGCAAACGTCCGTATCAGCTCCGATCAGCTTTCACGTGGCATCGTCTTCCCCATTTCTTTTCTCTTATTTTGTTTTCTAGCCTGCGCCGCCGCCCCTTTCTTTTGCCCAGTTTTTTCGCCCCCTCACCAGAATACCCAACAGACAACATAAATCCTTGCCCCTTTATCCTAGAAACCATGTCAGACCCCAAGACCTCCCATCAACCTACGCCTATGCCTGTTTCATGGGCTGAAAAAGTTAAGGTTTCCAACGCCAACACGCGTTGCACTCTGGAGCATCTGCCTCGCAAACCAGTGGGAGCTACTCTCACAATACCACGAGACATGCAAATGGCTGACGTGGAAATATGGGAACGGAGTATGGTCGGTTTCTTCGTCAGTTACAAGCTCCCGTTTCATGTTGTCCAAGCCATTGCTAGCAGAATATGGAAGGCTCATGGTCTTGAAAAAACTATGGTGTTGTCGAATGGATTTATGGTTTTCAGGTTCTCTTCAACATCTGCCATGGAAGAGGTGCTTGCAAGAGGGCCATGGATGTTTGGGGGGGAAACTGTCCTCCTACAAAAATGGACTCCGGGATTCCAATTTGACAAAAACAAAATACGAGCCATTCCAGTTTGGGCTCGTTTGCAAGGGCTCCCCTTTCCGCTTTGGAATAAAAAGGGGCTGAGCATGGCAGCTAGTATGGTGGGGAAGCCACTGGCCAGCGATGAGGCGACTTTGCAAGGCACTCGCCTGGAGTATGCACGTGTGTGCATTGAGATTGAAGCTGACCTACCTTTGGTGCACAAATTCCAGGTAGCCAGTTCGCTTTCTGAGGACCCCATTACGGTTGATGTAACTTATGAATGGAAGCCTTCAAAATGTGACATTTGCAAAGTCTTTGGCCACGCCTGTAAAGTGCAAAACCGTGAGGAAGATCTCAACCAGAAAAGAGATGAAGTGGGAGAGACAGAGGCAGTCGTCCATCCCCATCCCCCTATTCCGAAACAAGTGCAAAAGTCAAGTGTGGCTAAGGAAAAAGCCACTGGAAAAGGAGACCATGAAGGCTCAGACATGGGAGACGCTGAAGAAAGGAATGCTGGACTTTTAACTCGTTCTCAAAAAGGGAAAAACATTATTGAGGAGGACTGGGAAAATGACATGATTGAGGAAGACCAAAGAGACAAAGTGGGCATACGCACTGTCAACAAAGTGAGTTCAATGAGTAGTGGAATGGGCGCCCAAGAGGTTGACAGAGGGGCTCTTAACAAGGAGGCTTCCACTTGTAGTGAAGTGGAAGGACGAAGGAAGGACAATGAGACCACCAGGAGCAGTCTTCCCAAAGACAAGCCTCAGGACAGTGAGGCCTCTAGGAGCAGTTACAGTGACAAGCCATCTGAAACTGAAGGTAGCACTTCCACCCCAAAGCAAGCAAAGAAACGCAAAGGGGGGAAAAAATAAACGAGGGACTCACAGCCCTCGACAATAAGGTTTCGTCTCTCCTTCCCAATAATTTTTATGATTATAGGTAGTTGGAATGTACGGGGACTAAATAATACCCGTAAGCAGCAATCAGTTCGTAATTGGATTAATTTCCACAATTTAGACCTCTTTGGTCTGTTAGAAACCAGAATCTCTTCTATCAATTTGACTTCGGTGCAAGCCAATGTTTTGCCTAGTGGCTGGTCAGCCTTTAGCAACATGCAGGACAGTTCTAATTGCAGAATTCTAGTGGGATGGAATACTCTTAAGTTCCAAGTGCAGTGTATCCACTCCTCCGCTCAATGGCTCACTTGTGATATTAATAACCTCTCTGGTCTTCACATTACCAGGATTACTTTTGTGTATGGTTTTAATGATCATGTTGCTCGATCTTCCCTTTGGCATTACCTTCAGACGGAGAGTCTCTCTAATGCTAGCACCCCTTGGGGGATTATGGGGGACTTCAACTCTGTGCTTTGCCCTAGTGACCGTAGTGGGGGGAGTGGCCATTGGCAAAGCCATCACCAAGATTTCCCTAATTGTATAATGCAATCCTCGCTTCAGCAAATTCCCTATACAGGCCTTCATCTAACCTGGCATAATAACCAGACTGGGGAGGGTACTATAATGAAGAAACTGGACTGGATGTTTGGGAATCAAGCCTTTTTTGTCAAATGGCCTACAATCAGAGCTCGGTTTCTGCCTAGAGAAGCTTCGGACCACAGTGCCATGGTTATGAATTTGGGCACCAATCAGGCCCGAAATTGTGGCCCTTTCAAGTTCCTAAACCAGTGGGTGGCCCATGATGATTTCTTGGCTATTGTGAATGGCGTTTGGCATCAAAGAATTGTGGGCTCTCCTTTGTTTCAATTTACAACTAAGCTTAATATTTTTAAGCTCAAATTTCGGCATAAGCATGCTCACAGTACCAGCCATATTTCATTTAAGGTGTTTAAAGCTAGGAAAGCCTGGGAAAAAGTGCAAGGCAAGCTGGATAATGCCCCTCTCAATGAGGACCTCAAGCGGACCGAGAGGCTCTTAGCCAAAAAATTCATGCAGCTTAGTAGCGAGGAGGAAGCTTTTTATAAGCAAAGGTCAAGGGTGCAGTGGTTGAAGCTGGGAGATCAGAACACAAAATTTTTCCACAGGTCTCTTATTCACCGTAAGGGGAGGAATAATATCAATAGCCTTCAGGATGCTCATGGTGTTATCCACACAGACAGGAAAGTCATAGGTGACATGGCTGTAAGGCATTACAAAGCTTTGCTTCAAGCCCCTTGCAGTAACTTGGATACTTCAGTGGATCATCTTTTTTCAGGCAGTATCTCCACAGAAGCCCATTCCAATATGAAGGAGATCATTACTGACAAGGAGATTAAAGATGCTCTATTCTCTATTCCTGATGATAAATCCCCTGGTCCAGATGGGTTTACTAGTCTTTTCTTCAAATCAGCTTGGAATATTATCGGTGGGGACTTCTTGGCCGCGGTGAAGCATTTTTTCCGCAGCTCTCGTCTTCCCCGATGTGTCAATTCCACTAAAATCACTCTGATTCCCAAAAAGCAGAACCCAAACTCTATTGAAGATTTCAGGCCCATTTCCTGCTGTAATGTCTTATATAAATGTATTTCTAAAGTTTTGGTGGCTAGATTGCAGGGGTGTCTCTCCCAAGTCATCAGCCCTTCTCAAACTGCCTTCATTGCAGGGAGGCATATTTCTGATGCGATCATGTTAACGCAGGAATTAATGCACAATTATCACCTAGATACAAAGCCAGCTCGGTGTGCCATCAAAGTGGACTTGCGCAAAGCCTTTGACACTGTCAGTTGGGAGTTCATCCTTGCAGGGCTGAGAGCTATAAATGTCCCTAATCAAATGGTGAATTGGATTAAAGAGTGCATATCTTCAGCCCACTTCACAGTGAGCATGAATGGTGAATCTCACGGTTTTTTCAGTGCTTCGAGGGGCCTTCGTCAGGGAGATCCACTTTCTCCCTATCTCTTCATCTTGGCCATGGAAGGGTTGTCTGGGCTCATGTGCAGTGCAAGGGAATCCCCCCTCTTCAAGTACCATGGGAGATGTAAGAAAAACGCCATTACTCATATCAGCTTTGCTGATGATCTCATGTTCTTTTGCCATGGGGATATCACTTCTGTGGGTATCATAAAGGATTGTCTGGACAACTTCGCAAAGATCTCAGGTCTTTCCATTAATCTAAACAAGAGCAGTCTGTTCATGTCAGGGATTAGTACGGAGGATCAAAGGGCTATTGTGGACAAGCTAGGAGTCCAAGTGCAGCCTTTACCAGTAACCTATCTTGGTATCCCGCTCATCACCTCTCGGCTTTCCAAAACAGATTGTTTGCCCTTGCTGGAGCGCATTACTTCTAGAATCAAGCTATGGACCTCCTCCATTCTCTCCTACGCAGGTCGTCTCCAATTGATAAAATCTGTTCTTTTCTCTCTGCAAGTCTACTGGGCCACCAACTTCTGCCTTCCTAAGGCTGTTATTCGCAGCATTGAGAAAATTATGAGGGATTTTTTGTGGCGTGGAGTCTCTCTAGTGCGGGGAGATGCTAAGGTAGCGTGGAGAGATGTTTGCTGCCCTTTGAAGGAGGGAGGCTTGGGTATTAAAAGAATTGAGGAATGGAACAAGGCAGCTTTGGTGAAGCATATATGGACGTTGCTTAAAAATGATAGTTCCATATGGGGTTCTTGGGTTAAAACTTGCTTGCTGAAGGGCCATTCTTTCTGGTCAGTCCCAGTCCCGTCCCACCCTTCTTGGTCTTGGCGTAATATTCTTCATGCAAGGGAAACAGTCAGAGGCAGCATGGTCAAGGCTATAGGTAACGGCAGGGACTCCCACCTTTGGATGGACTACTAGTTACCAGAGGGAAAGAGACCGTGTGATCTTCTCTCCCTTAGGCAGTTGACAGCCACAGGTCATCCTTGGAATGCTAAAGTCTCAGATATCATAGAGGGGAACATATGGAATTTTCCTCTCAGCCCTGATGAGGATGTTCAGCGAATGTGGAACCTGGTCTCCTTTCAGCCTCAGGTGGAGCAACAAGATAGTTGGGTGTGGACTAAGCATGCGTCTGGCAAGTGCACAATTAAATCTGCTTGGGAGCAAAACCGAAGGCCTTCCCCCACCGATGATGGTAGTAGGCTGATATGGCACAAGTGGCATGTCCCTAGACATTCTTTTGTGTTATGGTTAGCTGCTAGAGGAAGATTACGAACTATGGACAGGCTCCATGGTTTGCCTCCCCAGCAGTGTGTGCTGTGTAACGATCAAATGGAGAACCACAATCACCTTTTCTTCTCCTGCCCGTTCTCGGCAACAATTTGGCAGGAGTTGGCTGGCAGGGCTCATCTTACGTGGCCTAGTGTCCCATGGGTTCAAGCTTGGGGTTGGGTTGTGGAGAGGTGCAGTTCTACAAATGTGGCTACTCAAAGTTTGGTTGGGCTTGTTTTAGCTGCTGCAATTTATCACATATGGCAAGAGCGGAACAGAAGGATCCATGATCACCACTTCAGCAGCGTTGAAAGGACAAGGGAAGCCATCATGTTCTCCATTCGAACAAAGCTAGCTACTCTGGACGTGGGAGATGACTTGCCGGCAAGTCTTTTGCAGGCTTGGGATATCCAGTAGGGTGCTTCTTTCAGGTGAAGAAGACGCAGATATGGAAGCCGTTGGCGAAGAGCTTATCTCCATCTGGCCTACGATTTTGGGCTTGGGCTGTGGTTGGGGCCTCCTCCGTCTCCCCTTTTAAAAAAGCGGTTCTCCTCCTTGGAGCCTCGATCTGTCTGGATTTGGGCTACTTTTGCGCCCCTTTCCAGGCCCCCGTAAGGCTCAGGCCCTCGGCGCTAGTTGTGCTACAAGTTGGATGGGTTGTGTTGGGAAGGCTGATGGGTTGCAAGATCTGGTGCGGCTTTTCCTTTTTCCGTTTTGAGGGTTGTTCCCTCCCTTGGCCTTTCGGCCCCTTGTTTTATTTTTGGTTTTTCTTTTTAAGGCCAGTTTGGAGCCTGTTCCTTGCTGGGATGGGGCCGGTTTAGTCATTCGGCTCCTTTTTTTCGATGTACAGTCCCCCCTTTTTTAATCCACAGATTTGAACTTGTTTCAAAAAAAAAAAAAAAATCCAAACCTACAAATCCTAAAACTCAGTCAAGTATAGAGAACCAGAATCATAGAAGCCTGCTTGCCATAAGGTAAAAATACATAAGAACCAGAATCATAGAGTCCCACTTTACATAAGGTAAATGTATATACGAATAATTTTTTACGATCAACCCATACAATACAACATATAAAGTTCAATATCACACCTCTGAAAGTAAAGAAAATAGGACGCCACCCCAAAAAAACCACCCTCCTCAACAATTCGCAGCTTTCAGGATGAACTTCGAAGCCAGCACCTGCATATTTTCTAAGACATAGTAGCAGTATAACACAGAAGGTGGGCTGAGGAATTACCAGTTAAGTGAACTGTCGTCTTATATATGTATCTTCGTGTACAAAAACAGGTTGTTGAGTTTGCGGTCCGAACTGGGGCGGCGGTCCAAATTGGGGTGGCGGTCCGAACTGGGGCTGCCCCATGGCTATGCCACTTTGATTAGAAACAGGAGGATTCGGCCATGGACCGCTGCTCTCCTTGGCAGAATTTAAAATGAGATAACAGAGAATCCCGAGGGTCACGCTTACAAAGGCCAGGACAGCACCACCTGCAAAAACCCCAGGTTTTACGACATAGCAATAGTAGTTGCCGAAGTACATTGACTCTTCACCATGCTGATTGTTGAGGGCAGCACCAGACAACAAAAGAAGAAATGCTATAACAAATGTGAACCTGCATGTAGTGTCAATTCGATTCAGTCATTATGAACAGAAAATAGTTTCAAATTAAGCTCAAGTATAAATATAACATAGAAGGTTTATGTGAGTTTGTGATGGTAGAGGGCTTGCGAACTGTACGGCAAGTCTCAAGTTATAGCATTGCTTGGGTTAAAAATAAGATCATGGATTTAATTGTGGTGTTAACTTTTTATTCACAAAGAACTGAATTGAATCTGGTTGAAGGGAATTGTGTACATGTTAGTTATAATTTACATTTGGTGCTTGTTTGGCATTGTTGTGCCTTTAAAGCACAACTGTTTTTACCTGCTTTTCATCAAAAATCAGTGTTTGATTTAGGCCATCTTAGTTTTGAAATCAAAGCATGTGATATTTTTTTAAAAGGAAACTGCTTTATTTTTTAATCAAATAGGGTGGTACCATTATGTTCTTAAGAAAAATATATAATTTGTCAAGAGCTCTGCAGCAAATGGGAACCCTACTTGTATTATTATAATTTCAGCTTGCACTACAACACAGCACAGAGAAAAATAGCCAAAGCACACAGCACAGCACAGCATAAAAATACCAAACTGCTCTTACTAGAATTGAATTAATATAATTGACTTAAATATCCTAAATAAACTTTTCTTTTTTATCATTGCATTCGGTTTTACAAGGGACTAAAAAGTAAAATTTATAGATATAGACACGATCAAACTTTTTGGAGGTCAGTCTCACCACTCCCACAGCTCATTTATGAAAATTGATCAAATAGAAAACTCTGGCATCTAAGCATATTCAATCATCTAAACAAGAAAAATCAACTTCTAGACATGAGAATTGTCAATAGTGATGAATTAAATAGAATACTACACAATTCTTAGCTTTCCAAACAAACTATAAGTTGATTAGCAGCTTATATAGTAATTGGTTTAGTTTCCTAGATTCAAGCATGAGGACTTGAAGAAAATGAGAATTTGAAGGTCTTCAGTTACAAGCTGTCCTATATCAGGATCATTTTAGGCCATTCAAAGAAGTCATCATGATTGGTAGCATAGAAAATTTTCAATTCAAATCATGTTGCAACATTGCAATATAAGACAATAGGATAATTACATACTTTACATGAAGTAAATTTTCTGGAAAGAAGTTTGAAATTCAATAAATATCATAGATTCATTTTGTGTCAATAATTTCATTATACAGAAAAGGATCCGCTAACACAAGTATCCATATCACTCTGACTATTAGTTTATTGCTAATGATTACTAAATCATCCTTTGAATTTAATATCTTAATGTTTCATGAACTTCAAACTCCAGTTCAATTAGACCTTAATTAATCATTTCAGCCAATGATCTACATCAATAAAATACAAAAGCACAAATGGGTTAAAAAAAAGAAATCAAATTATAGCAAAACCAAGTCTCTCTAACATTCAGTACATTGTTACCATTACTAAATCATCCTTCATGACAATCAAAAACCAGGTCAATTTGGTCTCAATAAGTATTTTATATATGCTTTACATGATCTGCATCAATACAATATTAACACAAAGGTAGGTTAAGAATAAGAAACAAATTAAATTATAGCAAAAGTTATGATCCTGTGTAAGGGTATATAAAACAGGGCTTTTCCAGTCATTATGAATAGTCTGCAAATCATGATGCTTATCAATTCAAGAAGACACAACAGTGCATTTAGGTCTGAGAAATTTCAAGTAACATGCTCAACAAAGAGAGTGAAGTATGTTTTTTTTTAATATAAAAAAAGGATGTTAAAAATATATGATATTATTAGAAGTGACCAGTGCCACTAAGCATTAAGTTGTTGATCCATTCATAGGAACTCGGGTGCTGCTGGTAATGATCTAACATTTCGAGGACACATTTTAGCTCATTAGTATTACATCTAAAGCATCATAATAGGATAAGCAGCTAGAAGGGGGCTAAACACATTGGTAAAGAGCTAAAGATGTTGACAATGGAAGGAACAGTTAAATGTTAACCTCAATAACGGAATAAGTAAAGCTGAATTAGAGTTTTAAACACAAATGGCCATCGAGAATTACCAGCAAATAACAAAGCAGACAAAAGCTATTGTCCACTTTGAGTTTGAGCTGTGCTGGCTTCTTTTGCAACAAACACATCCAGTTGCAACATTAATAATTACTTGAGCAATAGCAAGAGCCACAGCTGCAATCAAACCAAGAGCCAGTGCTGGACTCCGAGGATAGGTACATTGTGTTGCAGAAGTGAACTGAACCTCAGAGGCCTGCAGGAATAGAAAATGATTACATTAGAAACATTTACAATTGAGGTTGTATAACTCCAACAATTCCACAGAGTACAAAAGAAAAGATTCATGCTGAAAAAATGTGAGTTGTATCATGTTGCGGCAAACATAAAGGTCCTGAAGAACAGGAAAATCCACAAAAAGAATATGAAACTAAAATATCTATAGCAAAAGAGAATAAAATTGGCACTCTAGAGCAGTCATTTCTGCAAAACTGAATGACAGACATAGTTATCGTTGTTTCTAGTTACGTCAAGATGGCAGAATAACTGAAAAATCTATTTTTTTTAGTCACAAATTCACAATTCAAGATTACCAACCACAATTAGCATAAGTTCAACATAATAATAAAAGAGATGTTGTATATAAACATGACATTGGAGATAAGGGAATTCACTACAATGAAACCCTGCAAGACTGGGATACAAAGGAATCATGTAGGTCCATCCTTGTTTATATCTGGCTGATTACTTAGACCTGGGAAGGAAGCACAAAAGCAAGCAGATCGATAACTGATGGAGACCGAAGATAGTAAGAAGAATCAAGGAGAAGGGGGGGGGAGAAGGAATAGCAATATCCAGGAAAACTGTGTCTTGGTCAAGTAATATTTCTCTCCCCTTTCACGATGCCAGTGTTTGTTGTTATCAGCAAAGAAATTCCATCTTCCTCTCAAATCATGGTTGCCATGTTATCAGACTTAATAGTATAATCTCCAACTACAGAATGTGATGTCTAAAAAACAATACCAACCACAAGCCACCACATAAGTTAAAATAAATAAAAAAATAAAGTCAAAAGTGTTAGTAAGTCCATTATTCAAAGTCAATTCAGAAAGTATACAAATCAAACAGTTTGTTTTTACTTCTTTCATAGTAGCTAATCATTCAGCTGACTGAGCTGGTGCCGAGCAATGGCATTGCCACTGGAGTACGCAAAAGATGAATCAGAAACTGACTTGGAATGAAATTGTTGGGAGCCCTGAATTATTTAATATTCACCGCTCTAACAAAACTCAAAAGGAAGAGGGCACAGCTTCAAAGGCTCAAGCTCTGAGATTAGATGGTGGGGGAACATGGTTTCGGTTTTGAGAAAAGAAAAGGGAGAAAAAAACAAGGACTTGACTAGCTAGCAACTTAAGGGTTGACGCACAAGTGGCCAGCACAAAATCAGAGGTGATTCTATAAAACCAAGCGAATAGATACAAAATTCAGTCACTGTGATTGAAAAATCAAAATAAACACAGTCAAATTGTATGCATAAATAGACTTAAACAACACTATCCCAGCAGGAGTCCTACAAGTTGAATTGAATAAAAAAAAAAAACTTTCACCTTAATCTTGGTTGCTTCTGCAGCAAAACCTGTAGCAATTGATAATAGCCCCAGCAGACCCACAACACCGCACAACACCAGGGCCTTCCTTTTCATCTCTTCTCGCTCTCTCTCTCTCTCTTGCTCTCTCTCTCCCCCCTAAAGAGCCACCAAAAATAGATAAAGGTAAAGGTGCCTGCGTCTCTTCGTCAGAAGCGTAAAGTTGGTGGAGTTCTGTGAAGTGTGGATTGTGCGTCTTCGGTGGAGGAACCGTGCTGTCGAAGTAAGAGGATGCACACGCACAAAACACGCTCTTCTTTCCTTTCTCCTCAGCTCGACGGGCAGGCTCTATCTTCCGGGGTTTCTGACTTTCTGGTGATCACTTCCAAAATACTTTTTCAAAAACAAATATTTTTTTTAAATAAAAAAATAATACTGTTAGATTACTACGTTAAAAATAATTTTTAAAAAATATATATTATTTTAATATTTTTTTAAACTAAAATTACTTTAAAAAAAAGTCAACTGTTTCAAAGATGACTCTTTAGATATTTTTGGTTTTTAATATATAATTGAATTCCAAATATTTTAGTGCCCGTTTGGCATTGCGATCCCACCGGCTTTTGACCGAAATTTAAAAAAAATATATTTTTTTATTTTAAATGAGTATGTTTTTGTGTGTTTTAGATTATTTTGATGTGCTGATTTCAAAAATGATTTTAAAAAAAAAAACATCATTTTGATGTATTTCGGCACGATAAGCACTTTGAAAAGCTACCGCAACCACACTTAAACAGGCCCTTATTGGATATAAGAAATTTAATGAATTAAAATAAGGAGCATTAGAGTCTTTTGGCTCTAATTGCTTTAATCCTTCCTTTGCATGGGGTGGTGTCTTAATTTATTATTATTATTAATAATAATAATAATAATAATAATAATAATAATAATAATAATAATAATAATAATAATAATTGTGATGATATTAGTAACTGTGAAAATAATAATTATTATGGTAAAAATAAAAATAAAACATTTGTTATATTGTGCTAACTCTAATTAGTGTTATTACATGTTCATAATACCTAGTTTTTTATGTTATTTTTTACCTCATATCAATATTTAAAAATTATTTTTATATAAAAAATGATTCAACTCCGCTGCAAATTACAAGAACAAAAGCTAGTTAACACTATCTTTTGTTCATAATCAAGTGAATAAATAATAATTATTAATTTATATCTATAATGACTAAATCATTATTTTTACTAAATAGTTTATTAATTTTCATGTATAAATAGAAATCCATTAAATTTATATATGCTTTTTCCTTTTTTTTTTATTTTGTATATCATTTGTTTAGGTACTCAAAGAGAGATGCCTTCAATAGTAAGGTAAAATCATCACCATTTTGTTTCTTTTTTTTTATTATTGTGGTATTTTTTTTATATGATCTAAAATAAAAGGAAAATACAAAACATAAATTATTCGCATTGTAAAATATTCCTAAATAATTAAAATATATAAAAAACATTAAATTTTAAAAATATAATCATTTCCAAATCAAACATTCATGACTTACAACTAATTTAATATTTTAGGATGTTGTTTATAAATCAAGATTTGGCAAGATCTACTTAAATGAATTAAACTTTAAGAGGTGCAAAGTTAAATATATTTTTTATTTAAAATATATTAAAATAATATATATTTTTATTTTTTTTAAAATATTTTTCACATTACATGTTAAAGCGAAAACATAAAAAAATAAAATAAAATTTTAATTTTAAGAAAAAGCAATTCAATCAACCAAACAACACACACCGTGTTCCAATGATGTCCAAACTCCCCTCCCAACAACACGTGCGTGTAATTAAAACATTACCAAAAAAAAAACAACACGTGCGTGTCTTCTTCGTTCTGGAAGCGCGACGTCTTCCCTGCCTGATACTGCTAACTGTGGAGGAGAGACCCTAATTTGGAAGGGAAAAAAAATAGCCATCGAATTAAGAATGACCAAATTTCATTTTTCCATACAACTACTCGTCCTTTTTCAATTCTCGTCTATAATCTCAGCAATCAGGTAGGCTAATTTCTTATGCCGGCTGATAAAGACGAGGGGAAGAAATCTCAGACCTCATAATTTTGTTGGCATTGTTATAGGAAGGATATTGGGTTCCAACAAATCAGAAGTTGCAGGAACACAGTTCAAGGAAGATATCTGCTCTCCGATGATAATGGTCTGTCTGTCTGTTTCTCATCGATTTTTCCCATTCTATGAGGTCTTCGGTTAAGAAAGCTCGCTATCAATAAACTAAAGCAGACGTACATTTTCTTTTTTGTAGGGCATGTATGCGATGCTCTATCAGTGGATCCACAATCTCGTTGCTGCCCTGAAAACGGATCGAGATTTTCTTGTCAGTGAGTTGTTTTTTTTCTTATTAATTCTTGTTTGTTTTGATGAAAATCAGAGAAAATTAGAAAAGACAAAGGGTGCTGATTAAAATCTATTATTGCAGGGGATGCAGCCTTGTTTCACAGTGTTGCAACTCCTATGAATTTTGTGTTTCGTGCTGCCTCCATCCTTCAAGGGTATTTCTTCTTCAATGCTTGTTTATTTGGGTTGGTGGGTAATGGGGTTGCTTTTATCTTGTCATTTCATGATCTATTTGTTAATCCGCAGACACAAGAGGCACAAGTTCTTAGGGTCAAGATAGCCAAGCCTTCAACTGCAGGTAAACTTTTCTTTCCAGCCCTTCCAACATTCTGATTTCTAGTCCGCCTATATTGCTAGTTTCCATTTGTTCATGCATCTCATACAATCAACCTTTAAATTCAATTCATTTTTTTTACTAAAACTGGATGATTGTATGTAGTCGACACAGCACTGAATATTTAGAGTGACCTCTGTACCAATCCTTCTTCTGATTGTATTTTTCCGAGTCAGTCCATTTGCTATTCATGCCTGCAATTTGTTAGGCGTTATGTAATACAACAAACTGAATATTCCCTCTTATGAAATTTCAAATTTTATGCGAGTATCATTTGACAATAGGTGGTGCTTACATTTCTTTTTAGCAGTGAGTTATACAAGTGTTTTTGATTTCTGTGCTGGGAGGTGCCGACATAATTCAGAGAGTGTGGTAAGTTGTCTTTTGACATATTTGATTTTTCTCAAGTTTTATCTTTATGTTGCTTAGAATGATGGTGCTGCAATCATATTGAAATCATGAAACCTGGAGTGACCAGATTTAGAAAAGATTTGGAACAATGAACATAGCATTGTTGACAAGAGATTAGAATTGGAAAACATGCCAAGAGATTAGAATTGAACAGTACCAAAAAATGAGTGGCTATACAAATAGTCTTTGATCTGAATGTGTCAAAACAATTTCCAAGGTCCTGATACCTATATCAAAACTGTCAATACCTTTTTGGATTATTTATTCCTATGAGATTTATGTATGCATTGTTGCCTATCCATTTTGATCAAATTCTGAAGTTAATGGGTGGAGAAGAAGACATAACCTTACGATTTCAAATTGACAGGGGTTACAAAAAATGCACTTATTCTCTTGAAAAAAATTATTATGGTTGTTTAAATAAACACACCAGTGAAAATAACCATTCTGCTAAAACAATTTGAAGATAAAAGAACAGAGAGATGGAAACTGTTTTGCATGGTCATCTTGATTTGACATTAGCAGTGCAACAGAATTATAAATATTTGTAAAGTTAACATGGACGTGAATTCAGAAAGTATTAGTGTCTGTTTGGGAGTATGGTTGAGGTTGCTTTTGAAAGAGTTTTTCGTTCAGAAATGCATCAAAATGATGTTTTTTTTTTTATTTTTAAAAATCATTTTTGACAACAATGCATATGAAAATGATCTAAAACACCAAAAAAAAAATTTAAGTAAAAAAATTTAATTTAAAGTAAAAAAAAAATCAATTTTTTTCAAAAGCATTTTTGAAACGCAATGCCAAATAGGGTCAAGGCTCTTTTCAATGCCAAATAAGCTTGCTAGTTGGACACATTTTCCTTTCCTCTTAAACTACACTATTGTCTTTTCACTGTCTTCGAAACGAAATGAGATCAGCTTTGCATATCAGAGACCTTCCAGTTGGAACTTGGCTGGAATTTCCAAGATAACCCAACATCTCAAACGAGATTAAATGGATGGCTCAGTGTTCCAATTTAAGCACAGATATGAGATAATCTTGTCTTTCTCGGTGGAAAGGAACAACTATAACAACAATGACCTGTATATCTTCCATTGTGTCACCTTTATTAAATTCTAATGTAGAGGCTGAGATTATTAGCTGCTTTTGTTTCGATCCTAATCTTACCAGTTTGCTTTGGTCTAATAGTGGTATACTGGACCTGAAATTGGTATGAACATTGCAGGTTCATGAAAATGCTTATCTTAGTGATTTCCATCATTGCTTTTCCCTGCCATCAAATTCTTCAGGTAATCTATATTTTTATCTTGTCAAAGTTTGTTTACTTACAAATTATGCGTTGCACTCTTGCCCTTTCCCTTGTTTGTCAGATTTGAACTATGTCACTCCTTAGTAACATTGTTTTGTTGAGCAGAATTTTTTTTTTAGATTCTGCTTATCTGTAACCTTTATTGCTGTTCTCATTGTTTTGGAGATTTGGGCACTGTCCCCATGTCATCTTTATTCTCTTTAGCTTCAGTTGGTTTCATGTCCTTAAAGCTTTGATATTGAGTGACTTGGAGATTTTGTTAATGTATAGAATATGCTGATGGTAAGCTCATTCTAAAAGAATCAAGTTGCAATCTCCTTTTCCATTATTTAATTTACCACTTAGAGAAATTACTGGGCCCATTTTTGTCTTTGATATAACAGATTTGAGATTGAATAATGAATCATACTATTCTTTAATTCTCATCTTGGAATTGCTCCCTCATTTTTTTTCACATTAATCTTTTCTGCAGTCTACTAACCTTTCTTTCTTTCTTTTTTTCTTCTGGGCAAATGCATGGCTGCGAATTTTTTTTGTTCTTTTCTGTCCTGAATTTTCATGTCAGGGGCCAATTATACACAATTAGAAGCAAGGCTGGGTGGAATTAATGTTGTAATTGCAAAGTGAGTTATCATCATAGTTATGTCTGTTTGTTAATCTCACTAAATTAAATTATCTTATAGAGCTTATTCCTTTCAAATTTCTCATCACTGGTTGATAGGCAAGGTGAGTCCTGTGATTCAGCTTGCAAGTCATATGGACAGTCATGCGTCTTAAATAAGCTCCTGGTGCTTAATCAATGTGACATGTAAGTAGCATTCTTTTTAAACATATCTGTTCAAATAGGTTTGTTTTGATATTGTAATAGAATATTTGAACAATTTTCTCCAAAGAAAATTTTGTGAGGTTTAAACATGTTATTATTGACATTTGGCGAATTCAATCATATTTCCTTTAATGTAAATGCTTCCGTAACCAATTTTGTGATCACTCCTTCAAATTCTCTCTTTTGGACAAAAGAGAATTGGAATTTTTACTTTGTCCTTGATGCAAGATCTTTGTTCATAATTTATTTTATTATTATTTCTGATATTATTGTTATTGAATTAAGGGTCATGTGAACTTTTTAAAGTGTTTCCATCTACTTAGGGACTTAGACTAGGATGTAGGGCTTAATAGGCTGCCAGGTTACTCTAAAAAGTAGTACTTTGTTATTTTATCAATCTATTCAGATTTTAGAGGTTTCTTATTAAACCCTAAATTCTAGTATCTTGTTCCAACTTCATTTTTATCCTAGTTTTAACCATTCTTCTGCTGTAATTTCTGTTTCTACTGATTCCCTCTTCCCACACTACATCATTCCTACTAGTAAAGTATACCATGTTTTGACGCAAAAGCAGATGTCGTGTTATCCTCAATCCTACCTGTCTATTAATTTGTGAGATGTCAAGCATACTTAATAGTTAGGCCAACATGGAACTCATTATTAAACACAATAATTTATTAAAAACAAAAGGCAGTTTTTATAAAGAAAAAAAGACAAAAAAAACACTTCCCCCAACAATAATTGTCATGCCAAAAAAAACCTACACTCTCTTTCTCCCATTTGTTTGATCTTCAATTTTCCAATTTCATCTCTGCACCAGAAATAAATTCTCAATACACAGCATCCTGTCCTCAAGCAAACAACAAATCTCATACAATTGGCGAAAATCTCTCAACGATCCTTCCCCCTTTTTCTATTGAATAAAAAGAAGTGTTGGCTATGTGTGGTGGTGGCTTAAGAGGATAAGGTGAGGTTGTTGATGAGTAGGTTGTGGGTGAAAGAGGAATTGATGAAAAGGCGCTCTTCTTTATTATTTAGATCTGCTAATTTATGGTGGATCAGCAATGAACATGACATAGAAGTGGTGGCGGAGGTGTTGGTAGCTGAGAGGGGCTTCTGTTGGCTTGGTAAAAAAGAGATGCATGGTTTTATTTTTTCAAAATGTTTGTGGTATTAGCAGTTTGATATGGGGGAGGGGGTTAAGGTTAATGAGGAAGTGGTTGTTGCAAGAGAGAGGGGTGTTTTTTTATTGTTTTTTTTTAAATTTAATTTTATCTTTATCATATAAAAAATGATTTTGAAATGGTAGAAAATTACAGGTGGGTCTTTAGTTATATCTGATCTCATAAATCAATGTCACCACTTAACAACACATCAACCTTTAACTTCACAGGCTTCCAATTTTGCACTGAATTATATACTTTTAAAATGCTGACAACCTTAATTGCTAAAAATTAAAGCTGAAACACTTGGTTATGAATTTGGTAAAGGTTGAGACATTGAAATTTGAAAAATGCCTTTTCTCAAGGGTTAAGTTTTAGCAATTAAACATCAAATGTTGTAATGATTGAGATATTGTTAGTTATTACTATTTGCTTCATCTCAATTTTGTTTTCTAATTACTTGATTGTGAATAGTGAATTTTTCATTTTTTTTCTGTCAATGCCATGGACACGTAAAAATGATGCCCTTGTTTCATCTTCCCATGGATTGTAACTGGTAGAGAGCACAATTTGGACTCCAATGTGATGCGAGTCTCATTTTGCTTTATGTTTTTTTATATAAGATGTTTTTCTTGATTTTTTCTTTGTGAACAGTATGCGGAAATATATGGGTTGCAAAGGAGCTTGTTTAGCAAGCATTGGAACAGATCAACCTGCTGAAGTTGTTGAAGATGCTCCAAGACACTTGGTATATGCTCCCTTCTTGACAAAGTTATAGCAACTTACTACAAGGGAAAATTTGCAGTACCTTTTGAGTGGTCTAATTCAGCAACTCCTGTTTAAACCTCTGACCAATTGGCAATTAAACAATGGTGTTAGAACTGGCAGAGGTGGAAAGATCTTAGATCAATTTGCATAGAACATTATAAATTATTCTTTTTCAAACCCTGTACTATTTACAATCAAAGAAGAATTGATGTTGTCAAAATGAGAAGTTAGGATTCTAAAAATGAGTTGATTTCTTGAAGCAAATGTATTAATTATGTTTTTTTCTGTGTTTCATCAGAATCCAGGAGCATGCTTGTATACTCGAACACAATCATTGCTTTCCTGTGATGGTTCACTTTGGCATACCAGGAGACTTTGCCCATGTGCTTAGTGTATGCGTGGTAAGTTTCTCAGTCTGAGCTATAATGGATATTGTAGATTCATTATATATGGCACTTCAAGCCCTCTACAAGATCAGCATTATTCTTTTTAATAGGAGCACATTGATTCTTAATGCAATATAAGATAAGCATGGGCATGAATGCAGATGTGTTCTCACATGGACACGCATTCAGGTATTGATTGCATGGACTATCTTTCTTGCAGTACATTTGACATGAGTTATTACTTGAGGGCTTTCTTCAACGTTAAACCAAGACATAGGTAGTTTAATATAGGTAATATGGTTCCAAATGATAAATATGTTGTTTTAGAGTGAATGAAATGTGACTTCTGAAGACTGAAAGCACATCTCCAATTTGGTTCCATTACCGTGATTGTTTGAATTTTCCTTAATGATAATAATAATTGCATGATGTGCTGGCATCTATTCTGATTCTTAGTTTTGAAAACCACAAAAGTTTTACCTATCTTCACTTTTTTATTTCCAGGAAATTCTCTTGGTGTCTTGATTCTAGGGCATGTAGGATTGTGCTCACTTTTGTAAACTTCGCGAATGTTACTGTTTAAGTGTCGTGGTAATGGGTGGCTGAAGGAAAGGCAGGGATGATTGCTAAGAAGCTTCTGTTATCCATGGTGTTTTTTATTAAGATAATGTGCACCACCTCTTAAAGAGATGTGGGATTGGCTAGGAGCTTAAAATATTTGTCCTTGAAAGGTTACGAAGAACATTAATGGAGGTTTGATTCTGATGGGGTAGGGTTTTATTTTTCTTAAAAAAAGAGAGCTCATACAACCACAAATGCCATATGTTTCGATGCAGCTGCAGTATTCTAGCTCATCGATTCTGCTGTGAACTTTCTATCTCTGCAATCGTGGATTGGCTTTCAACTTGATTTGGCTTTGTGGGAAGAACAAAGTAGTTTGCGTGTAGTAAACTAGTTATACCTGCCTGATCTCAGGTTTTTGGCACATTTTGCTCCTGTGTTTTTTTCTTTTTTCTTTTTTCTTTTTTCTATACGTGTGTGTGGTCCCCAAAGGACATGGGGTGATGATAAAAGGTTTGAGATTTGCACAGTAGATCTCGAGTTCGAGTCAGGGTGTGCATCTCTTGTAAGAACCTGGGACAACTGAGATTTTATTCGCTCACCCGAACCTACAAAATATGCTTTCCGAGGATGAGGTTTTCTCGAATTCAAAAAATAAAATATGTGTCTATGTCCAAGGATTTTAATGGATTTTGCCCTTGTATTATAAGCTCTGTTGATGATTCCCCCCATTCCTAGTCTAATTTTGTTAGATTGCATACCACGTTTCAAAAATCCACATGCTTTATTTTAACACGTTGAAATAAATAAAGATCTTAACTGGAAAAATTATTTTGTTTAGAACAAGCGGGTTGAAAAATAAATAAATAAATAAGGATGATATTACTCCTATTTCACTTTTTTTTATTCTCACTCTATTACTTATTATAGAGATTAAAACGAGCCGATTTGCCCGCTTTGCTGGATTTATTTATCTATGTAGAAAATTGATTGAGTTTATAAATGTTGTATTTTGTTATTTTAATATTTAATTAGTAAAATTTTAATTGATAAAATCTGTTAGAAACAGGTGTTTTTTCAACTAAAAAATGATTGAATATTGCTACAACTAAAACTCTTTTGATAAAATCCGTTAGAAATGATTTTTTTTATATGAAGGAAATTGATTGTAAAATTTATTGGTCATATTATGATATTAAAAATATTTTAGAATAATAATAAATAGGTCTCACATATTTATAAGAAAAATATAATCATTATTATTATTTTGAATGTCTTATCTATAATAATAAGAAATTTCAACACCTAATAGTATTTAAAAAAATAAAGCACTAAATAAATGAAAAAAAAATTAATAAATATTATTAGATTGAAAAAAAAAATGAAATGAAGAATAAAAAAAAGAGAATAGAAAATATCATTTTTGAAATGACTACCAACAAAATTAAAATGTAAACATAAAAGAAAATAACTTTAATAACAGTAGAAATAATAAAAATTGTTGAGACCATAATTATTGTTAGAAAAAAAATTTCCATCAATTTTTTTTATTTTTATAATATTATATTAAAAGTATTTCAGAACAATGATATTATTGTTTTTTTAAAAAAACAATATATGTATACATAAATAATTAGTCTAACATATTTAAAAGAAAATAAAACTTACAAATAATAATTATCATTATTTTGAATGTTTTATCTATAATAATTAGAAAATTCAATACCTAATAATATTAAAAAAATATGATTATATTTAAAGAAATTATTTAACTTGAAGAATAAAAAAAAGAGAAATAATAACAAATATTGTTTTTAAAATGATTACCAACACAATTTAAAATTTAAAAATGAAAAAAATCTTAATAAGAGAGGAGTAAAAAAATTGAAACAAAAACTAAGAGCATGTATATATATGGACAGAAATAAGAATTATGTAAGAAATATAAAAAAGGAATTTTTTTTCAAATGGTAATGAACAATGAAAATCACAATTGAAATAATTTTGTTTTTCTTTTTTATTGATTTTTCAAGTCAAATAAATTTTTAAAATCTAATAATATTTATTGTTTTTTTTTCATTCATTTTAATTTGTTTTTTTTTTAATATTATTAGATGTTGAAATTTCTTATTATTGTAGATAAGGCATTGAAAATAATAACAATAATTATTCGTAAGTTTTTTTCTTTATAAATATGTGACACTAATTATAGATTTTGCTATTTAATTCATATTAGTGCATTTAAAATAATGATAATAACTATTTGTGATTTTTTCTCTGATAAATATGTTAGACTAATTATATATTTTGCTATTTATTTTATATCAACACCTTAAAATATATATATTCATCACTTTTTGGAATTGCGATCTCTTTTAGGTATTCTAGAAAATAACAATAATTGTCGTGGTGCGCGTAAGCTGACCCGGACACCTCGGTTAAGAAAAAAATGTATAAGTGGCAAATCAAAATCGGAATAAAAAAATTAAAAAAAAAGTGAATCCGGAGATTAGTCGTGGTGCACATAAGTTGGCCTGGACACCTCAGTTATCAAAAAAAAAATCTTGTTTTTTGTAAAACAAAAAACAACAACCAGCTAGTAAAAAAATATCAAATTTTTAACATAAAAACCTTTTTTTTTAAAAAAAAAAAGTTCTTAAAAAAAAATCAGATTTGAAAAAAAAACAATTAGTTATTAAGAAAAAAAAACTTTTTTTAAACAAAAAAACCCCTATTTGAAAAAAAAAATAGTTATTAAAAACATAAAATATTGTTTTTTGTAAAAAAATAAAAAAACAACCCGTTAAAAAAAAAATCATTTGTTTAAAAAAAGCAAACAGTTCTTGAAAAAAAAAATCAAATTTGTAAAAAGAAAAAACAACAACCAGTTATTAAAAAAAAACATTTTTTTAAAAAAAACTTTTTTTAACAAAAAACACAGTTTTTAAAAAAAAAAAAAGAAAAAAGAAAAACGAAATCAGATTGGTAAAAAAAAAACAGTTCTTAAAAAAAACAAAAAAAAAACAGTAAAAAAAGAAAAAGAAAAACGAAATCAGATTGGTAAAAAAAAAAACAGTTCTTTAAAAAAAAAAAAATAGAAATCAGGTGTCCGAGCGGTTTCGAACTCGCGCGCGCCAGTGTTGGAAGAACACGGCCAACCGCTCGGCCAAAGCTATTTATTTGTCAATATCACTATAAAAAATAGATAAAGAAGACCTGTGTAGTAAAAAAAAAAAAAGGTGGATGAACTCGCGCGACGCACGGATGACAAATGTCTAGTCCACAGTGCGTCGAGTCACAATGCACAGTGCAACCGAGGCTAAGCTCTTTTAGCTTATATCTTAATGGTTTTATTTAATATTTTTCTTCTATTTTATTAATATCTTTGAAGTATTAATTTTAAAATTGATCTTCTTTATATTAAGGTAGGATAGAAAAATAGTGTATTATGATTGGTATTTTATTTTTTAAAAATATAATTCATTTAGGTTTATTTTTTCTTACAAATTTAATGTTGAGTTGGTGGTTATAACAAAGTTTTAAGAGTAATTTTTTCAATAAATTACGATTCTAAGTTTTATATATATATATATATATATAACTAATATTCTTGTGTGTTGTTTCATGACATATTGACTTTATAACTAAATGTGTGTTAGAAACTAAAATTATGATGATTATAGATATTAACTTTATTTGACAAGTTACATCATCAAAATATGTAAATTTTAAGTAATTTATTAATATTAAATTGAAAATATGCGATATAATTATGACATTAACCATTTATATATTAATACATTTAAGTCTTAATTAATTTATTAAAAAATCGAACAACCCATTATATTACTCTTGCTAAAAGAATAAAAAAACATTAATATAAAATTTTAAAAAGAGAAGAAATGAGGATTCTTTTATTAAATACCATGAATCGCTTTTTAGTTTAGGTTAATCGTAAATTATTATGACTAAAACTAATTGAAACCTCATTATTATATATATATCAATTCTATTTAGCAAAGTTTTTAAACATGATATAGGGTTAACTCATATAAAGTCCCGGATCACAAGTCAATTGGGTTGACTTGGGTGAACCCAATTTATTATTTTATTTTATAAAACAATTTAGTACCATTTTGAAAATATAGGTTTTGATTAGATCTTGATTGGTTTTTTCTTGAATTGACTTGGTCATGAATTAGCCCAGGTTTTTTCTAAATGACTAGGTCACGGGTCAACTTGGATTTTTAATTGAGCTATATCAAGTTGATTCTCCTCCATTTTTGTTAAGACTTGACTTAAGCTAGACCCCTAGTTACCCAAATCACTAGTCAATCCACAAGGTAAGATTTGATTTTAAAATAATGTTATTTAGCAAGTTAGGATCCTCTTAGATACGCTAATTAAATATTATAAAATATAGAATTTGAATCAGCCAAAGATAAAATAAAATTATCAAAATATTTGCATTTAGAAATTAGTATCCAAACGTAAATAAAAATTAGTTTTCTAGATTAATTCTAATGATGGTTTTTTCAAAGTATTGTTGAGATTGTTTTTTAAAGTGTTTTTCATTTAGAAATGCATCAGGATGATGATTTTTTATTTTAAAAAATTTATTTTTGATATCAACACATTAAAATAATTCGAAAACACCCAAAAAACTTAATTTAAAATAAAAAATAAAAATATTTTTTTTTTATTTTTTTCATAAATGTTTTTGAAATGCAGTCTTGTGTACAAAAAAAAAAGTTTTCTTCAAGACTAGCATGGCTAAAAAATAATGATTATTAAATTAACATGGTAGTTAATGCATGTTTTTAGTGTATGTGTAATTAAGTGTGCTGTATATGTAGGTGGTGTGGACTAGGCCAGAAATACTAACAAGGACTCATTTCATGTTCTAAATGGTAGTCTAATGACTCGGTCTAAGACAAAGGCATTAAAAGAGGCATTGAATGCATTGGTTTTGAAGGTTTCGTCCAAGTCAGGATTGCAAGGTCCATTAGAATATCAAGAGGAGATCCTAGTACATCTTATCCATGTGCAAGAAGGGTCCAGTACAACCTTATTGGGCCATGAAGTGAGGACAACAAAGAAAACAAAAGAATCCTACTACAACTTGGAAAAAACATGGGTGACTACCTTTTCCTTTTGTTTCTAGGATTAAGGGGCTGAATGGAAGGTTATAAATAAGTCTTATATCAGCTCTATAATATTTTACTTCTCTTCTTATGGCAGAACATGAATTTAATATTATGAGATTTATTTAATTTTGTTAGCTACAACTCAAGGCTTGTTTAGGTTTAATTAATACTTTGTTTTCGGCTAGAATCCAAGGCTTGTTTGGATTATATTATGGGCTTTTCAGTTTAGGGTTTTAGATCAATTTTGAGTGGACCTCATCTAAGTCCACATAAGGGGTCCATTAGGGTTAATTTTTCAAGAACCATTTAAACTCATGTAACCTAAATTTCGGAGCCATTGATGAATATTAATTCTAAATTTTTCAGTTTTATGTGTGAGAGTGATTCTTGTATTCTTTAATTCTTGAACGAACTGAATCTGACTTATCAAAGATTAGTTGACTTTGTAGCGTCATTCTACTCATTCCAATAGTGTTGGTGTCTTGGAGCAGATTTTCATTGTGTCACACTCCTATCAGACCTATTTAGGCTTTCCGGGATCAGATCTCATTCTTGGTTATGGGTTGCGTGATCACGTGATCACGAGGTTCGCATCAGTAGGGATAGTAATAAATTTCAATTCCAAGTTTATATTTTCTCAAATGATTCACTTATGCAAGAGTCAAGAGTTAACATGATTTTGTATAAAGATTCATTGGCATGATAAAATCCAAAATAATCTAATGACTATAAAAAAAATAACATGAAAGGAGAGCGGAATGAAGGAAAGAGGCATGGAGATATATCGAAGCTCTAATGATAAAACTCAATGTCACCAAAAATATATCAACAAGAAAAACTTATAGACATCATGAAAAGCCAATTTTAGAGTAGGTGATGAAATACTAACAAGTGAGCATGTTGTTGCCTTTAGACTACATGTTTGACTCACCACCGGTTTTGAAATTAGTTTTCCATGGTATCTACAGATTCCTCTCATCAATATATTTTTGGTGATAAATAGAGTTTTATTATCGAAGCTCTAACATACTTAAACACCTGATTTTTTCTTTTTTTTCTTTGATGCGGACCTCTTAATCACACAGTTAAGCAAAATACATGCAAACGATTTAACTCTTGGAAAGCCAAGTAAATCAAGTTTGATAGGAGTGTGACACAAAGATAACTTGTATCTAGACACCATCACTATTGGATTCAAACCCCCATCCAACAAATAACAATTTGTGAACGAGAAGTATGGATTGATATCACGAAGTCAGTTAAACCTCAATAAAAAAAATTAATCCTTTAAAGAATCAAGAAAAAAAGAAATATCACCCTCACAAGCACACAAAGTTGTGGCATGTAATATGAATATCATTAAGCAAAAATGTAATTTTAAACTCAGGTTATATATGTGTTTTTAACCTAAATTAAACACTAGAATACTCAAAGATATGGATTTGTATAAAGTCCACTTATAATCAGACTCAAATCTCTAAATATAAGCTCAATAGATGTTTATTAACCCTAAAACACAAAATACAAATTTAAAATAAAGACTTTAAGTTGTTGTCACATGTAAATAAGATAAAAGAAGTCTGATTTGATTTTCAATGTTATCGCCCCTTTGTTTTCTTGTTTAGTTTGGATTTCCTTGCAAATAACCTCTTTTAGTTGTTGACTTTTAGGTTTCCTTTCTAAACTAGAAGAACCATTAAATAATCCCTCCTAGTTTAGGAAACAAATTTGATAGCTCATTGGTTTTCTATGTAGACTTGAAAACTCCTTCTTTTGAATGCTAAAAATCCTTCCTTTTTAGAGAGTTATTTGGCCAAATTTCCTTGCTTTTTTAGAAGAATAATATGTTGGCTTGGACTCCATGTAATATTGGGAAATAAGCTCAAATCAAGGTTTGATTTAGGGCCGAACACATCAACTCTTTTTAGAATTTGAATGAGACCCTTCTTGGACTTGAATGACATGAATGAGAGGTCATTTTAAGCTTTATAGTCGTCATTTGTCCCTCTAGGTTAATCTTAGTTCATGTGTGTTGAACTAGCTCATTCAATTGAACTTGCTCATTTAATGTCTCTTTAAGTCTTTTTGTTCTAACTCTTATGATAGGCTCACTTGATATTACCAATAGGTCAACGATATATTTATGAGTGATATTGGTCTAATCCTTATTATTCTTTTTTTTTTCCTCTTTTTTTCTCCATGTCATTCCTTTTCTCTAACCATTAAATCATTTTAATTTTTTTCATGCTACATAATCTTTATAAAAAAATCATGTTTTTAGAAAACATTTTTATTATTCTTTTATTGAATTTGAGGTTTGTAGCCCAAACACTTAAATTAAATGTGGAATAGTATACTTAACCATACATAATACAAGATCAAATACAATCCTATTAGAAGCTAAATGACAATCTAATTATTTCTAACCATTAAGTTTTTAAATAATGAAAATTTGCTAACTAGTTTATAGTTATGTTATCTTCATGAAAAACTCCATGCAACACATTTAGTGGGTGTTCGGCGCCGCGGTTCAACCTGTATTTGCGTTGAACCACGGCTCCAACAACACCCACTACCAAACAGGACCCCAGCGCTTAGCTGTGGGTCCCACTAAAAAAATAAAAAACCACGCCGCAGCTGCAAAAGCTACCGAGAGTTGCTTCTGCAGCTGCGGCACATTACAATACATTGAAGAGAAAACAGAAATCACTTGAAAGATCTGATCATCGTTCTCCCTCATTCAAACTCTCGTCTCCCTAATCTCTCGTCTCCCTCATTCATCTGTCGTCTGCCTCTCGTCTCCATCATCTCCCTCGTCTCCCACATAAACAGAACAGAGGCACTTGCCTCCCTTACCTCCCGCACAAACAGAACACTTTGTTCAGTCTTCTCCCTTACCTCCCACACACACACACACACACACAAGCATCATCTTCTCCCTCACTGTCCCACTCTCCCTCACAGATCTCTCCCTTAACAGTGGAGAGAGTGGTAGTATTTACAAGATTTTTTTGCATCAAGAATTATGTGTCGCTCACATTCTTCACCGAGAGAACTCGAGAAGGAGGGAGGCAGAATGGAAGGTGAAGATGTGGACATGGTCGCTGCAGAGACCAACTAATCTGTACCAGTGTTTATTTATTTTATTTTTATCGATTTTTAGTTTTTGATTGATGTAAAACACAAAAACCTTAATGGGATGGCAATTAAGATCAAAACGAGAAATCTATTTTTTTTTATGGTTAAAATTGCAGGAACTTGATGATATGAAGAAGAGATTAAAGGAACTGCTCTTCTTGATATGCGGGCCAAGGTTGAGAAGGGAACGGGCTCTGTACAAGGTTGTAACTTTGGGTGATTTTTTGGGTATATGCAATTATGGTCTAATGGGTTTTGTTATTTTTTATGGATTTATGTTTTTGTTTCTTCTTAATCTGTTAGAAATTTCGCTTTAAATCAGTGTTGTGGTAGGGATGATGGGTTTGATGGAGATTGGAGATAATAGGGCATTTTGGTGAGGATGGACTTGTTAGTGTGAGCTTAGAAGTGATTCTTTTATGTGTGTATGTGTGGTTTTAGAGTGAGGTAGTTAGTGTTCCGTGTACTGGCCTTAGATTGGTGAATGTTTTGTAATATATGGTGGTTTCATGTTGTTGTAATGAGAAGGGTTAGAAATATATTGCCAAAGTTGATAAGAAGGTTAACAACTTGTATTTGAATTTTGGAAGAATACTATACTTGAGATATTTCCTGAAGTTAGTTGAATGTTAGAAATGCAATAGATTTATGAATTTGGCGAACTTTTGTTCTGTAGACTTTTAAGGGCAAGAAAAATTTTAGAAATGCAATAGAATGTTTTGGAGAACTTTTGTTATTCAAGACCTATGATCTTGCAAGTGCAAGCATCATACTACTACTAAGCCATGCCTATTGATTTCTAACTCTAGATTCAGTTTTTGAGCTTTTTGTTGTTTAAAGAAAGATATCGTTCAATGACTCGAGCACCGGCAACACAAACGAATTCTTCCTAAATGACCCACAATCTAGAATCTTATCCGAATGTAACCCAAATGGGTCTTATGTTTATTAAGATGATTTTACAAAACATGCCTGCTTATCCATATAAAACACAGGTGAAGATTGTAGTTGCATCAATGGCATTGCATTACTACATTAGAAGAAGATCACAAGATGATATTATTTTTGCCAAATATGATCGCAATCCTAATTTTGTTTCTGAAGATATTTTACCAGATATTGTTCCTCGATCAAATAGTCAGGGGTCACAGACACGTTCACGTATGGATTTAGTTCGTGATGGAATTGCAAGTAGTTTAATGAGAATAAAAACAAGTGTTTAATTTACGTCAATTATTTCAAACATTTTGTTACTATAATTATTAATAAATATAAAAAAAATTATTCCAACAAAATATTTATATAAATGTGTGTGTGTGTCTATACATGTGTATTTTTAATTAATTTCACAAGTTAACATCAATATAAAAAGCATGGTAACCAAACATACAAAACTGCTTTTCATTAAACTCAACATCAACCACAGTTTTAACCAAACACAAATTTCAGTTACGAACCGCAGCTAAAAGTGCTTTTCATAAACCTGTTTTTTTTTCAACCACAACAGCAACAGTTGTGCCAAACAGGCCCTTAAAGTTCGTTTATTTTTACGTTTTAAAATACTTTAAATTTTTTATTCTTTACTCCAAATTAATTTTTTTGTGCATTTTTTATTATTTTAATGCACTGATATAAAAAATAAATTTTAAAAATTAAAAAAAAATATTTAAATTAAAAAACACTATCGTTACCTTACTAACAAACTAACTCTTAATTGTGCATATACCGCAAACACATAATCTTCTTAATTATTTAAGAATTTTTTTTTATATATAATTATGCTAGTTTTGAGCTAGCCTGGGAAAAAACTTCAAAAGAGTAGAGAACTAAAATGACAACGCACATGCACATGCCTCCACACACACATGATTCAAACCTGAATATCATCAATAAAATTATTAACTTGCTTTGTTCAAAGCTCTTGCGGTGAAGTGAACAAATCAAAACTTCGAAGCTCCAACAAAGTAGACAATATTTATTCAATCAAATTGGTTCTGAATATCCATAACCTCCAAGTTTACATGAAATTGGTGGACTGGAGGGATCACTTGGTCTTAGTGGGTTGCCATGATTGGTATCTGGTCCAGTCTTTCTGCCCAGGATTGAGAGAGTGTCCTTTGGAATGGTATATGAACTCCTCTCCCTCTCCAGAGAGATTTTCCTTGTGCTCAATACTGTACCTCTTTGGTTTCAACATCAGAAGCTGCAACAAAAGCCAATTGTTTTTGTCTACATGAATTCTCACATCATATTTCAACAGTCAGGTAAAAGAGGGTTACCTCATCCCCAGTATGATCAGTTATGAAGTGAAGCCAGCCATGCCATTCTGGCGGTACTTGAGAAGCATTGTAGCGACTCTTCTCGGCGTATTCAACCCACCGGTGCCTTCCTAAAAAATGCCACATCAATTCAAAATCAAAGTGCTTACGGCATAAAAGCAAACCTTGAAGACCATGAATCAGTAGCTTTCACAGGACTTGTTACAATATTACACTCTACAGGTCAGACTAAATTTCCTGAGGCGTTAACACTTTCCAATAGTATTGGTGACGGCTATAACTGTATGATTCAGGACATGTCCCAACAGGTTGCTAGTAACATCCCAAGTGGCAAGTAAATCATAGCTCAAGTAACTAGGAAAGCACCAAAGTCACCATCCTCCTATTCTTCTCATTTTTGACCTGCCACTTTATATTCATTCTTCCAAGGGAAAAAGATTAGTTTTTTAAAAAAAGAAAAAGAAAAGGAAAAACCTGTTCATGTAGGCTCATTGTAATAGTCAATTGGATTTTAGCATCAAGTGCATTCACACACTAATGGAATTGGAGAATGACATCATAGAGGTGAGACTAATAGCAGTAAATTACTGATAAAACACCAACATTGCCTCAGCCTCCTAAATAGTTGGTTTTGTCTATATGAGGAGGGATACTCCACTCTGGTTATCTTATGTACTTTAACTAATAAAAACAATAGAGGTAAATAACTAAAATAGGGAGAGGCCAAATGAGGAGAGGGAAAGTCCACTCCACTTCCCACTATTGTTTTTTTATCTCCTAAAGTGAAGTTCTGAAGAGCCAAAGACAGGCATGGAAAACTAAATAAAAACCCATAAAAAAAATGAAACGATCTAATTCTCCAAATTCCAAAAAAAAAAAAAAAAAAAAAACAGTAATAGGAATCCATCATAGAGGTATTAAAAATCTATATGTTAGGTCCTAAATGAGTTTTTGGAACCAAAACTCTTTAGCAAATCCATTTCCTCAGACATGTATCTTGCACTGATAACACTGAAAAAAAGAGTTTTTGGAACCAGGAACAGGATGCACTTTCCAGTATCATGTGGCCAAAAAGACATTCAGCAATGGATTTGCTAAAGAAAAACACTTTTTTTCATTTTTTTCCCCAATGGGAAAGGTTGCGCATTACAAACTTTTTAAATATAGATGAGTGAGGAAGGCATCCAAGTGTTCTTCTGACAAACACAAAATTAATGATATCATTCAACACATACACAAAATGTAAACTTATAACCTCCTATTTGAAGACATGGTGTAACCATCAGCTAGATGAGGCTTTGTGCAACATGAGGCCACAAAACCCACCTCATCACGCAAAGGCAGATTATTAAGAAAATCCCCCAAAGCTTGTGAACAAAACTGCTCTGCCTTATCCTTTCAAAATTACAATCAGGAACGAGCAGTCATAAGCACCAGGGCTCATTTCAACATCCAGTGACATGACGCCGGGTGCTGGCAATTTTTTTCACAATGCCCCAGTTATGAGAATGAGTTCGTTTAGATGGTGTATGCTTTAAAATGACAGGAGTGTTGTGCAGGAAACTGTATTTTACAGAATGAGATAAGAACAAGATTACAAGAGGAAGACATAGCATCCTAAAAAAATATCATTACATGAAAAAGCTTAAAGAAAAAAGAGAGAGCAAAGAGCAGAAAAATTGGACCTTCAAAAGATATGGGATCTCTTACAAGACACTTATCTTAAGGTCGGTGATATTTCCTAGAAATGAAACTGATGAAAAAGCTCAACCACTCATGAGCTATAAATTTACAAGAATAATCAGGTAAAACTCTTCAAAATATTGTCATGGTAGGAACAACAGATGTCATAACTGCAAAGTGAAGTGACATAGCTGTCATCACCTTGAACATGCATAGATCTCACAGTGGTAAAGAAACGCATTATATGAAAATGAGAAAGAAAAACTAACCATGTATGGTTTCAAGATTTTGATAATACTTGTTACCAAATTTGTCAACGCCAATAAGCTTTGCACCAATGTTGTGTATTTTGGTTTGCCTAAAATCAATCAAATTGCCATTATATAAAATGACTAAAAATTAAGAATAAAAACATTCATAAAGGCTCCTAAAAGATATGGAGATATAGCTGAATACAGCAATAGATAGAAGGTTCACAAGTAAACAGAGCTAGGACATGACAGGAAAAATTGCAAGCCCAAGTTTACCCAAATATATATTGTGAAAATGAAGAGGAAGGCGCATATAGGTATGTTTTGTAAAGTGGCCATTATTGCTGCATGTTTCATTTTAAAATGAAGCTTCTAAGAGACCTCTCATCTCACTAGCATCGTCACATAGAATTGGCTACAAGGTTATCAGGTTTAAAAGTGGATCTAGCGCGGGTAAGGAGATCAAGATGCGAGAGTGTGGCTATGAGGGTTTATTGGGACCTCCAGCAGTGAAAGGGCATAATAATTCAACTAGCATAATTTTCACCAATGGAAACGCATAAACAAGAAGAAGAATAATAACAATAATAATAATTTAGCATTTTTAAAGAGCTTTTAACTTACAAAAGATTTCCATCAGCAAGGCAATTCCTGAAAGATGATAAACAAGAAAGCAAAGGATATAAGCAGTCAGTATCCTCTTTTTAGCTTTGCCCATTTTCTCACTCAACTCAATCAATTCCAAAACAACTCATAGAAGTCTTCAGTTCCTCAATCCGAAAAACATATTTCAGAGACAACCCATGAAAAATATAGAGATTCGTATTCCATTGCTATCAGAAAAACAGAATCTGTGAAACCCAGCACATCAAGAAGAAAAGGGCATCTTTTAATTGCAAATAAAAAAAACATACGCGAAAATAAATCAAAAACAAGTCAGGGATTGATTGTTTTCGAGATTAGAAAAATAAATAGATTGATAGACAAAGTTGGAGAGTACAGGTAGCCTTCATCTTTGAGCTCTCGTAAGAAGGCTCCGAATCCTTTCTCTCGGATGGACTTCCATGCTCCCTTCACCACCGCCGATGCCATCTCTCTGCTTTCGTTCTTCTTTGCTCGCCTCTGTTTCTTTTTATGGGTCTGTCGTTCGATATTTATTCGTTTTATTATATGGTTTGGCTAAACTTTATTGATTCATTTTAAACTTTACACAATATATTTATATTTGTATTTGTATTTGTATTTGTATTTGTATTTGTATTTGTATTTGTATTTGTATTTGTATTTGTATTTATATTTATATTTATATTTAAATACAATAAAACATTAAACCCTAATGCATAAAAATAGCGAAAATGCAAACCATGAAATCACTCAAAATTCAACTAATAAAAAACTATGGCCTAATAAAAATCTAACTTACATTTAATTCATTCAAATTTATTTAAAAGAGAGATAAAAACAAAAGTTCAACTCTCTAAATATGCATATTCTTATAAAAATCAATTTCAATTTCCAATCAAACTCACATGTATTTGTTTTTCTTTATTAATTTTATTCTTTTTAAATATATGTAGACGAAGCATCATGTGTTGGCTCAATTTTCTAACAGCTAGATTCTTGGTGAAAAATTAGGTCATACCCCCAAAGATTGGTTTTCAACCACAATTTAACTCAAAAATACCTTATAGTTTTTTATAAACTCATGTATAGTCTTAAATAACTTTAAAATCGGTAAAAAATAATTATAATTAATCTTAATTCAAAAAAATTATTGAGCTCATATTTGTCATCTCAAACAATTAGAATGCCAAAAAAAAAAAAACACCACATTTCCCTTATTGAATACAACTTGTTAATAGAAAAATTAACCTTTTGTGGTAGGAAACTATGTCAACAATTATTTATCTCTCTTTACTTCCAAAACCCAGTGACTTTCTCTCTCATGCTAAAGACTAAATCACAAAATAAAGAGAGAGAAATTATTGTCTGTCAAAACCCAGTGACTTTCTCTCTCATGTTAGAGACTAAAAAATAAAAATAAAAAAGAGAGAAAAATCATTGTCTACCAAAACCCAATGACTTTCTCTCTCATGCTAGAGACTAAAAAATAAAAAAAAATAAAGTTTTGGATCAAAATCAAAATTTCAAAATAAAAAGAATAAAACCTAATAATCAAAATCATGAAATTGGTACCCATGTTCCCCATTTTTTTCACTTTGGTTCTCCATTTTTTTAATCTTGCCCTTTGTGTTAGTTAATTATAAGAAATTGATCATTAATTAATCCTAAAATGACTCATTTAAAGACAAAAATATCAATAATTTAAAAATAAAAAGATTATTAAACTCCATGGTGAATAAAGGTATTTCCACATTATATGCATATGCAAGATTCTTTGGGAGAAAAAAAACATTAAATACACATATGCAAGGAAAAGAGAAGATGAATTTTGTTTTTTATAAGGTTTTACCAAAATTTCGACAAAATCTCCCATGTACTGGCAGATTCCTTGTGATTGACATATAACATAACCTTTAAGTCAATCTCAACCCAATCATATTGGGTCTACTTGTCCAAAAACATCATCCTGGTCATAACTACAATAAATAGACTAAACATTTTAACAATAATTGACAATTAATATCAAAATTAAGATAAATTCAGTCACATTTAATAAAAGACGACAAAATTCAGAGTTAATTTCTTACATTCCAATCTTGTCTAAAGAGCGGTGATCATACATATCAATTTACCAATATCTAATTGACACAAAATACTAGAAAGGACCATCTAGATCTAGATACAAAAAGCTAAGAAACAACAAATTCTACTCCTGTCATATAGATGATGAACCTAAAAAGAAAATATAAGATAATTCCATATAAAAAATTTGGAAAAATAGTATTAAAGTTAACAAACCAACTGTACACAATAATACATAATTATAATGATAAGCATGGCTATTTGAAACACAAATTAACTTCTTCGCTTATGTATTGCCAATACAAAATATTGTTGGTATCCTCATCATCATAGAGACAACGACATCAAAAAATATCCCTTCCCGAGTCTGTAACATATCTCCTCATTTTTATTTGAGGATGTGCGATGATTGCATATTCGAAATTCCAATATACACGAATGTGTATTAGACATTGCTCCACAATCTTTTTATCCGGAATTCTAACATACACTGCATGTATGTTAGCCTGCTCATAGTGATCTTCATCCTTGAAATCTTGACATACACCCAATGTATAACAGTCTTTTATGATAATCCCCTTATTCGGGATCCTACCATATATTAAAATATATGCTAATCATTTTTGGTTATCTCCTTATTCGGGATCATAACATATATTAAAATACGAGCGGTATACCCGCGCGATGCGGCGGGTTTTTTTTATCTATGTAGAAAATTGATTGCTTTTATATTTATTATATTTTATTAATTTAATATTCAATTAGTAAAAATTATAATTGATAAAATCTATATAATCAAAATAGAAAGTGGTTCATATATTTTGTAATTGCAGATAACGCAAGTAATTTTTTTTTATGAGTTGTATTTTTTCCTCGGTAATATTAGATTTTACACATTATAAATAAAAATATTGTAATTATTTTTTTCCAGAAATAAACTTATATTTTTTTTCGCCCTATAATAAGTTATTTTAATGTTTAATTGCTGAAATTGCAATAGATCAAATATGTTAGAAATAAGTTTTTTGCATTGTATAATTAGTATGATTGCTCGTGCATTGCGTTAGGGTTAAATTATCCGGAGGAAAAAAATATTAACAAAAGAGTAAGCAAGAAAAACAATTAAATTATTATTATTATTATTATTATTATTATTATTATTATTATTATTATTATTATTATTATTATTGTGTCAAGTACAAAATTAAAATTCGAAGACAATTTTTTGTATGTTATTCGATTTACTCATTATATTATTATATTAAATGTATTTAAAAATACTGATATTAATTTTTTTTATTCAAAAAATCCTAGGTCATGTTTTCTTCTCCCTATATATATTCCTATGGGATAATATTTAATAAATATTAGAACATATAATTAATGAAAGACTAAAAATATCCCAGAAACTTTAACAAAAGAAAAAAAAACAAATATCATTGCCATTATTGTCAAAACAATAAAAAATATTAAATTATCCAGAGAAAAAAAAACATTAACAAAATAGTAAGCAAGAAAAACAGTTAAATTATTATTATTATTATTATTATTATTATTATTATTATTATTATTATTATTATTATTACTATTACTACTACTATTATTATTATTGTGTTAAGTACAGAATTAAAATTCGAAGACAATTTTTTTTTATGTTATCCGATTTACTCATTATATTATTATATTAAATGTATTTAATAATACTAATATTATTATTTTTTTTATTCAAAAAATCCGAGGTCATGTTTTCTTCTCCCTATATATATTCTTATGCGATAATATTCAATAAATATTAGAACATATAACTAATGAAAGACTAAAAATATCCTAGAAACTTTAATAAAAGAAAAAAACAAATATCATTGCCATTACTGTCAAAATAATAAAAAAATATTAAATTATCCGGAGAAAAAAAAACATTAACAAAAGAGTAAGCAAAAAAATAATTAAATTATTATTATTATTATTATTATTATTATTATTATTATTATTATTATTATTATTATTATTATTATTATTATTATTATTATTATTATTATTATTATTGTGTTAAGTACACTTATATATACATGGACAAAAGGAGGGATTATTCTAGAAATATTAAAAAATAAAAGTATAAGGGCTGAAATGAAAATCAAATATAAAGGGATTAAATTCAAAAATTAGAAGTCTAAGGGCTAAAATGAAAATAACATTTACTATCAATTTAAATTGAAGGAAAAAGTTGAAAAAATCAAAACTTGTGTACTGAATTTATTGAGCATTTACAACCAATCCGGAAAATTAAAAGTAAGAGAACCGAAGTGAAACTCTCACATTCAATCAATTAAAATCAGAGGACCCAATTGAACTAAATCAGAACTTATATAATAGAAATCAGGACCAAAATCAAAATTAAAAGTAGAAGGACCAAAGTGAAAAGGTACCAAAAATGGGGGACTCTCCTGCACTTTTACGTGCAGGAGAGAGAGAAAACGTTGGCAGCGCCTTTAACCGGCCACCGCCGCGTTCACAGACATATTTAGGGTACACGCGCCACCGCGGGAGGAATACCACGCGGAGGCGCATCGAAAACGACTCCGGAAGGCCATTTCTGACCACCTTATGACTCCGCACGCGCCACCCAAACAGGGCGTGAGGCGGAAAACCGACTGGCGCGTGCGCCCCACGCCCTGACAGCCACGGAATAAAAAATTAAAAAACATGGTCAATTACCTTCCTGCCCCTGTACTCAATTCAACGTTTTTGTCTTATTAGGGGCTATAACCGTATTTAGCCAAAAAAACCTGCGCCCGACCGGACCGGACCGGTCCGGACGCGTGCAATGATCAGCGTGCCCCTCAGCCGAAAATGTTTTTTGTCTTATTAGCGGGGATAAAAACGTTAATACACTATTCACAATAGAAAAAGACAAAAAAAAGGGTGGACGTGCACCTGCGACGCACGGAGGACAAAGCTCGCGTCCACAGTGAATGTGTGAGTGTGTAAACAGTGCCGGAACAGTCTTTTCCGTTTTCTTTTAGGTATTTGTTAATATGCTAGTCATTTTTGGTGATCCTACCATACATTATATGTATGCTAGTCACCGTCATGTTTTATTCGTTTGATAGGGTCTACATTGATGATACTGCCACAACCTAGAAATTTTACACAACAATTTAACTTTCTTGACAAACATGTAATTATAATATAATTTGAGGATTTTTTTGGTTGTTGATTTTCTTATCGCTATAATTCTTTTTCTTCATTTTTTTTATTTAGGGTAAAAGTTTCATATATTTATTTAAATGCAAACTATGGTAGAAATAAAACATTGATAATATACAAGTACAAAAGTATGGTTTACGCTCTTTTCAGGCAGTGCGTGCTACGTCAGGCAATGGTTAAAAATGTCCATCTGACTTCTCCCCGGATGCCCCGCCATGTCTTCTTCCACATGGCGGTGCACGTGTCATCTCACGATGGCCTGAAACGTTACAATGTTCAGTTGTTCTTTTCCCCTTTTCTCTCTCCTACAACCTAAATTACACGGAAGTCCCCTTGGTTTATGGTGTTTTCAGTTCAATCCCTCCTTTTCTGATGGTTTTGTTTTGTCCTGATTTCAGTAATAGAAGTTTTAAGTTATTTCATTTTTGTCTTTCAATTGAAATTGAGTATATATTTGACTTTCATTTTGGTTCTTATTCTTTTAATTCCGGGTTTGGTTTTAAATCCCTTCATTTTTTCGATATAGAAGTTTGGATTTTTTTTCAGTTTTGTCATTCAATTGAAATTGATCATATATTATTTTTTCATTTCGGCCCTTATTCTTTTAATTTTTTATTTGATTTTAATTCCTTTAATTTTTTTCGATCCTTCTGAAATATTCCCTATATTTTGTCTATGTTTATATATATGCTTTTAGTTTTAGTTTTTAATGTTTATTATTTTCTCTCTTGTTGAGATTATGTTTTTATTCAATTTAGTCCTTAAATTTTAATTTATGGTGGTTATCATATGAAAATTGATATTTCTTCTTTTTTCCCTTTGTTATTTTTTTTTATTATTATTTATTCTTCAAGTCAAATGATTTTTTTAAGCTGATAATATTTTTTTTGTCATTTAGTTTATATTTTGTTTGATCTTTTGTTAAAGCTTTTTTGGTTTTTTGGATCCTAGGGTAATTTTGTTATTTCCATTATTTACACAATCATAATAATAATAATAATAATAATAATAAATTTAATTCTTTTGTTAAATGTTTGGAGCTTTTTTATTCTTCAGGGTAATTTAATATTTTTTTATTGTTTTAGTAGTAATAATAATAATAATTTTAGGTTTTTTAATCATGAGAATAATAATGACATTACTAAACACAATGATAATAAGAATTGTAATTTATTGTAATGGTTATAGGTGCTTATAATGTTAATAATTATGGTTTTTATGATAATAATAACAATAACTCATAAAATAATATGAAGAATATCAATAATGACAAAAATAATTATAATATTGATAATAATACTAATTAAAATTTAAATGATATTGATAAAAATATTAAAGAAGAAGGTGTTTAAACCTAGGCAGAATGGTGTTAGGTTTTTTAACATGTAAAAAAAATATTAATGGTGCTAATTTTTTTTATGATACTATACATCTGAGCGAAATAATCAACTTAGACAAAAACATTATTTGATAATGTAAAAAAAAACTAATTATAGATAATTTTTTGTGTTTAGTACTAATGTTAAATAATATAATTTTAAAGAAATAAGGTAAAAAATTAAAGACAACATTGAGTTACATGATTTTTAACGAATACAACGTCGAATGATAAATTATTAGATTTAAACCATTATATATAGAGAAGATGTAAAAAATAATTCTTAATAAATACAACATCGAATGATAAATTATTTCAATTGTTATCAGCATAAAAAATATTATTTGATTTGAAGAACAAATAAAAAAAAGTTAAAGGACATAAATAAAATTTGTATTATTACCATTATAATTATAATTATTATAATCACTTGAATTATAATAAAATTTGTTGTTTAATGCTAATGTTAAGTCATATAAGTTTTTAAAAATAAGATAAAAAATTAAAAACAATATTGAGCTATAAAGTTGTTTCAAATCTTTAACCGGGATATAAGATTTGAAACATTATATGTAGAGAAATTGCAAAACTTAATTTTTTTATAAATATAAAATCGATAAATTACTTGATTATTATTCTCATTGTTGTTATTATTATTATTGAAAGTAAAACCATAAACAATATTATCAGTAAATATTGTTTTGATATAAAGATCAAAAGGGAATATTTGAAGAACAAAATTAAAGGACAAAATAAAATTAGTATTATTATCATTATAAGATATTATCAGACTATCGAACATAATCTAAATTAATGCGTTATTTTCTTTCGTGTTTGTCTAAAAAACTTTTGATTATTGTGTTTTTTATATATTAATTTTATTATAGATAAGGTGTTGATAATAATGATAACGATATTTTTTAAAGTATTTTTTCTTAAAAATATATTAGGCTAATTAGATATTTTGATATTTGTTAAATATTAACACATTAAAATATAGAAAAAAATAAACTAATATTTTTTTTAAATCTCAAATTAATTTAATCTCAGTGTTCTGAAATACTTTTAATATAATAATATCAAGAATAAATCTTAAAAAATAAAAAAAATATTTTATTTTTTTAAAATAAAAATCACTTTAAACTAAAAATATACTAAGCCACACGTAGACAAAACAAATGAAAAAAACACAAATATAACAAATAACTAACAATAGAACATTCATTATACGTATATAAGAGAGAATTTCACTATCATTTCACGCCACTAAAGCTAAATTTACCTTATTTTTTTAATATAAACTGTATTTAATACCTAGATAAATAACAATAAAAATCAAAAATAAAAAATAAAAAATAAAAATATATATACATAAATAAAAAGAAAAAAATAAAAACTATCCTAGAAAAACTGAAAAAATTAAATATCAAAACTAAATCAAAAAATAAAAAAATAAAAAAGTTAATTTGTTTTTCTCCTTTCGCTGTTTAAATCAGAGCAAAGGGATGAGGGAAAGCCAACTCCTAAAATACGTGGCTTCTCTTAATTGGGTGGGGTGACTCAACCCGTGTATCATCATTACGAATCAACAAACAAGTTCTCCATTTTCTCCATGAAATCTAAAGCCACAAACAACACCAAATATAGAGACAGATAGAGATCGGAAGCAATACTTCTTTTTTTGACTTTTTTGCTTTCAGGAATAGCAATATTCGTACCAAGGTAACCGATTTGGATTTTTACTTTGCAATGACTTAAATTCAAATCCTCTGATTCTATATCCTTCGATTGTTGAATTAGTGCTGATTTTTTTTAAAAGGATCTGTAATGATTTTGGTTTTGGTAAATAGTTATGTTTGTTGCTTTCTGAGTGATTTCAATTTTATTTTTAGATTCGTTAGGGTTTCATTTTTTTTCATGCTCAGTTGATTATTTTTAAGTGTGGAATTGTAATTAGGGTTTGTTTTAATCTTTAATTTATGTGGTGATTATGTAGATTGGGACGAAAAAATGATGCGGCTTCGCACATACGCGAGCCTCAGTTTGGTGGGTGCTCTTGCTGTAATTTATCATGCATTCAACAGTAGAGGCCAGTTTTATCCAGCTATGGTGTATTTATCTACCTCTAAGATCACTTTAGTCCTTCTTCTTAACATGGGTTTAGTCATGATGTGCATTTTATGGCAATTTACTAAGCGGCTGTTCCTTGGTTCCCTCCGTGAAGCTGAAGTTGAGAGGTTGAATGAGCAGTCGTGGAGAGAGCTCATGGAAATTCTCTTTGCCATTACTATTTTTAGACAGGATTTCTCCGTAACCTTTCTTGCCATGGTCACCACCTTGTTGCTAATCAAGGCTCTGCATTGGTTGGCTCAAAAGAGGGTTGAATACATTGAGACAACACCATCTGTTAACTGGTTATCTCATGTTCGGATTGTTTCTTTTCTGGGTTTCCTTTTTCTCCTAGACAGCCTGTTTTTGTACAGTTCTGTAAAGTATTTGCTTGAAACAAGGCAGGCTTCTGTATCTCTCTTCTTCTCGTTCGAGTAAGTTAACTATGCTCATGCCTTTTTATCTTTTACTTATTTCTATTTTATCACAATTACATCATGTTCTTACATGCAACTGCCAGAATTGTTGAGCATCTAGATGTTTCCCCTATATCTGTTTATCATGTATTTATTTATGCTGGCTTTTAATAGCTTGTAATCTCATACCTTAACTGGTCAGCTGCATTAATGATTTCATATCGAGTTGTGTGGAATGTATGTCAAGGAAAAAAAAGAAAGAAACCAAACCATAGCATAAGAACAAATGGTATGCTCATTGATTTTCAAATTATTCAAATAGTATTTAGAGAACACATGGAAGTTAAGTTGAGGCTTGAGAGATGCAATCTTAAAATATAGAGGAAACTTGCTTATATAGTAGAACAATTGATCATTACTGTGCTACAAATAGTTATCTTGCAGCTTAATTGTTTTTAACTTTCTATCTTCAACTCCAAATTGGTCATTGTCGAACAAGTTTTGGTAAAAACTGGAACCATGATAATGATGGAGCTGTGGTTGGTTTCATTTTTCAAGTTTTTGTTAAATATGACTGTTTGAGACTTGCTAGTTTTCAGTATATGGGGGAAGTTATCAGTTTTTAGTGTTAGTTCTTTCTTTGTACACAATCTTGAAAGTTATGGGATTGCAATTATCAATTTGAGTGACATTTCTTTCTTTCTTCCTACTTGATTTTGAAAGTTATGTTTGATTAGTTTAACTTATCAACAGGCCATCTAAATTTTTTTAGTGTTTTTTGTGTCTGACATCAATTTTTCTACTAGACTTTTAGCCTGCTATTTATTGCAGAATCTTGATCGACCAATGGGCATGCATACTTGTACTGATTTGCAGCAAAAAGCTGAAATACAGGAAGTTTACATGATGAAGAGTAAATTGTTTGAAGCTAGTGCGGTGGCCTGTGTTTATGTTCTGGAAAAATATTTAACTCGTTTCTAGTAAACTTTTTTTGAAAGGTGAAGAGAAGTTTAATTTAGAAGTCATATAGATGATGCCTATATCTGTAATAAAGTTTTGTTCTTTTTTTTTTTTTTGGGGGTGGGGTTTGAGTTTCTGTAGATTTGATAAAAACTGAATGTGAGTTTTCAGCTTGAAATTAAATTTTGTTTTGATCTCAAATGGCACTTGTGCTATAGATAGTTAGAGATGGCTGTAATCTTAGAATGTCAAGGATTGGCTGGGGAAATGCTTGTAGATTTGATCAAAGCTGCATGAGAGTTTTCAGCTTGAAAGAAATTTTGATCTGATTTTAATTTGCACTCATGCTGCCAAAAGTGTGATCCTGAAAAAATCAGCAGCAGCCATAAATGTTGTGTTCTAATTGGTGTTCATTATCTTTTGTTTGGATGTTATCTAGATGTCCCTTCTCTCAGGTTATCTGGATTCTTAAAATCAATTCTGGAAAACTTGGATGTTATTATAAGAAAACCAAGCATCATCAATTTTGATCTCTCCATGCTTGTGAAATTACTCATCTCTACACTTAGGGCCACACTTGTTTGCAATTCAAAATTCCTGTGTTCATGCCTGCATTCATTAACATCTCCCATTTTGAATCTCAGGTACATGATATTGGCGACAACAACCGTGTCAACATTTGTAAAATATGTTTTCTATGTGAGTGACATGCTTATGGAAGGACAATGGGAAAAAAAGCCTATTTACACCTTTTATTTGGAATTTGTTCGGGATTTGCTTCACTTGTCAATGTATCTGTGCTTCTTCCTTGTCATTTTCATGTAAGTAATCAAGTTTGACTTTAATTATCATTCTGGCATCTTGTATATATGAATTTTTATTGTATTTTACCCTGTTTACCCACATGGACATTATGTTTTATCTTATTTTATTTATCTTGCTAAATCGATGCGAAACTTTAATACATGCAAGGATATATACATTTACATGCTGCAATGAGAGTATTTGATCACATATAGATCTAACACTTGTGAATGATGGTATGTGATGTTGACTTGCAAACCTTTTTCCACAATGTGAGTTGTAGATAGACAAATTTTACTCAACAACTATTGTAACATCTTCCTACTAATTTTCATTGGATTGATGTTATCAGGATCTTGGAGTTTTTGACTGATAGGATGTATTCCAACTATAGTATCTTTTCTACTATTGATATATGATTTTTAATGGTTATTTTCATCGATCTTTCTTGCAAAACGGTTTACTATTTTTAGTCTTAGACACATGTGTGTACATGCGCTCATACACGCACTTGAATGCACATTCAATTATATATGCATGTTTTCTATTTGCATTTACAATTATTTTGGAACACAAACTTTTAATAACTAGAAAGGAACGTCAATGGCAGGAATTGCATTTTCTATATTTCTAGAAGGGAATGCCAGATAATTTCTCCTCTAGATCTTGTTTGAAAACTGTTAGAAAGGGAGGATTTGGAAAATATGGAACTGGTTTAACAAGAAAGTAGTGGTTGTGCTATTGGATCCAAATTAAATTTCTGCAGCACCCCTTTCCTGATCCATTATAACATTGCATGCCCACCCATGCACACGAGTTTCTTCTTGGAATGACATTGAGAATATACCTCAGGTTGACCTTGTTATTGTCACTTCCTTATACTTATTTTCAACCTATTTATCTTGAAGCCCCTTATGTGATTGAAGTGCATTAGAAATTTTGTTGATGGTATAGGACATTGAAATGTACTATAGAAAAATGTTTCGATGTGTAGATTTAAAGACAGCTGAAAGTGGGTGCCGTAGTAAGCACTGTGGGTGGTGGCCAAGAATCATGTGTTGACTTCATGCTTAAATATTTCAAACTGTTTGAATTTTTGTTGAAATTGTTTGCCTATTATGGAAGTTTGTTTTAAACTGTATTGATTTGTATTACTATCAATCAATCAATTTGTTTATTTATTTCATTCCTGTATAATTTATTCTTTCTTGCTTGTTTATAGATGTTTTAATATGTTCAAAGCTATACACTGTACTTCAATCCTATTTTTTTTGATCTATTTGTTCCTTGACTAAATCCGAGTTTGTTTCTTCAGGAACTATGGTGTGCCTTTGCACTTAATAAGGGAGCTTTATGAGACACTCAGGAATTTCAAAATTCGTGTTGCTGATTACATTCGTTATCGGAAGATCACTTCCAATATGAATGATCGGTTTCCAGACGCCACAGCTGAAGAGATTGATGCGTGAGTTCTACTTCTCTAGCACTTGTGTTTATGTCATGTTATTGAATGCTTATATGCATCAACATTCATAACTTCTTACCTCATAAATGTTCAGAAGTGACGCAACCTGTATTATTTGTCGTGAAGAGATGACCACAGCCAAAAAGTTATTATGTGGACATCTTTTTCATGTTCATTGTCTGCGTTCATGGTTGGAGCGACAACATACATGCCCAACATGCAGAGCCCTAGTTGTACCACTTGAAAATGGTGCCAGTACGGCTGGAGGACAACGTGGAGCACAGCCAGATATTCACCAACAGGGTAATTATGGTGACACATCATTGCAAATCCTCTTCTTATTAAAGCTTATTGTACATAGCAGCTGGTATAATAAATCATGTTACTTGAGCACTGTTTCGGATTCAATGCACACACATAAATGATGAATTGTGTTTGCAGACAAATTTATTATATTTACTAATCTGGCAGCTTTGCAGAACAAATAGGTTATATTTGTGAACTTTGGGAATATTAACTTACATGCATGCATCCCTACTTGTACACATCTATGTGCATATGGTTTGTACAATATAGACATTGATAATGATATTGCTTTCTTTTCTCTAGGTCATAATCTTGAAATTGTAGTTGTTGAACAAGAAACTTGATGAATTTTGAAGAAACATGTGGGAAATGAATCATTTTAAATCTTTATCTTACGTTAGGTAGAGGCTGTCTTGTAGTTACACTAGCTTATATTCACCATTTTTTAATGAAAACATGAACAATGATATTGGTATCTTCAGTGTTATTATTAGGCATCATCTTGCTGCCTCAAAGGTCTCAAGGTGAGGCGATTTGATATGGGGCTGTACCTCATGCCTGGTGCAAGAGGCACTCCTGTGAGGACCACATCAACAATGGAAACAGACCAGTTACTTTGGATGAACTCATTTCCATCCTAACCCTGTCTAGTTAACAAATCCACTGATTCAAAAGTTGTGGAACCTTAAATTATGGGAATAAATGGGCTCTTGCAAAACCTTGTTGCTTTAAAGCCCCTTTTGTGCCTTCAATGACTGGCTTCTTATTGGATTCAACGTACAGCTTCATTAATTTAACGGAGAAGGTAATGGAGCAAATGAAAAGTACATTGAAAAACCATAGAAAGAAAATTGAAAACGAACCTTACCACATGGGGATGTGGCAGGAAAAAGGCCTTTATCCTACAGAAACAAAGCATGATGTTGAAATGAAAGAAGAAAGATAACTTGAATCATTGAGGATTTCATCTATATTTGGAGAACAGATTCATGAAGTGAATCTAGCTCATTTCCTTTCTCTGTGCATAGTGTTATCTGGCTGTTAGTTGGATGAGGTCTGAAGCCAGTTTCATCCAAAGGCATTATTAATAAGCTATGGAATCATGGTGTGTGATCAAAATATGAAACTAAGTTTTTGTATAGTTATTTTCTTGGATGGAAATAGTATCGCATGGATATAAAAAGAATCACAATTTTCCTCATGGTTTGTATTTTTTATTTTGCTCTTGTTGTTCACTGTACTCATTTTTTCAGTTATCTTGTTGGAGCAAGCATTGCAACTTACCCTTTATGGCTTTATATTCTTTCAGTGAAGCTGACTTGATGCCTTTGGATTTCATTAGCTAATTTTTGTTATTTTGAACAGGAACTGGCACTGCAACATCTGCAACTCGGATTTCAGATGGAGTGGCTGGTGATAGTTTGAACTGGAATCAGGTCAGACTCCAAGCTGCCGCTGCTGCCGCTTCTGTATATGAGAAGTCTTTCACATATCCTTCAGCAAACACTATAATGTGGTATGCTCTTCTTTGCAGTAGTAATATTTTTATATTACCAAGCAGCATGTGCACCATATCTGATCGTAGTTCCTATTAACTCATCTTATGTCTGGCTTCTATGCCTGTGGGTCTCTATTGTCACATACACATGCATGCTTCTCGTTTTCTTGTTTGCAATCCATGTCAAACAGTTTGAAATGGAGTAAACTTGACAATTCAGAAACATATTCATGCAACGCTTTTGTGTGTTGAAACCAAATGGAGTATTAAGTTTTTGTTCATGAGCCAATCATGGTTTGACTACTTAGACAGTCTGATTGCAGACATGACAAATATCTTGAGGTCTAATATGCTAGATTACTTTCTTCATCCCCAATTCTACTATTTACTCTGCAGACATGATGAAGGCCCAGCCTATATTTATGTCCTACCAAATCAATTTGTAGTTCCAACTAGTGGCTCTGGTTGAGTTTTGGAAATAACTAATCCTTCTTTATTTGCAGGTCATCTGGATATGCTCTAGTCCCTCAGGCTCAGAGGCCTTTGGCTGACACCACCACTAATATGGAGCCAAGTGGAGATCAAGGTGTCGCTGGGCAACCACAACTGCAATTTTCTGTCCAAGGTGGACCATCAAACCAGACCTTGCCTCAACCTCCACACAGTGTCTCTGTCCTCTTTGAGGCGCCTGGTGCTCGTGTGTATCAGGGGGGGAGAGAGAGCAGTACACCAAACTCAGAGTTGGAAGCTCAGAAAAGGCTTCTCCAAAATCAGATTGAGGTATCATTGAGTGCACTTAACAGATTATTATTATTATTATTATACAATGTTCAACAGGGAGTTAATCTTATTAGTAAATATTGGCAAGATTGTGGTTCTGCAGTCTTTTCGAAGCTAATGGATAAATGTTATTCAAAGCAAAAACTCCAGCTCAGAAAGTTACACAATTTCATACAGCCTTGTTTATGGGAATTGATTGCCTTGTATGCACTACTATATTAACAAGAGAGATTATTAAGTACCCCTGATGAGCCCCATTAACATAAAAGTATCCATTTGTTCTAGAAGATTGTCTTCGAGCTTAAATATTTAACATTTTAAGCAAAATTACTTTGGTTTCTCATTCTCCGTCTTTTGCCATTTTCAACAGGTCCTGCAAAGTGAGCACCAACTACTACAGAAGGCGGAGACTGAGGAAAGCATGAGTTTGGCTCCCACAACAACATCAGATAATAAGGGCAAGAGTGTTGCTTCATCACCCTCTGAATCAGAGCCTGGTTGTCACGCTGAGAGTGGCCGGACTGATCCCTGACCTGGCACGCAGTGCATGGCAGAGATAAAACTAGAGGTATCAATCTTGCAGACGACGACTTAGAGAAATATAGCGAAAACTCGAGTATTTTTATTTTTATTGAAATTTGAATAATACTCTTGATTTTCATAAAATAAACCAGACATATTTATTTATATTAGCTCTAAAACTCTTTTTAGGAAATAATTTCTAATTAAGATTTCCCTACCTAATAGAATTTATACTAGATTAAATTGTAAAGTTCTAATGAAATAAAAAATCCTAAGCTAAATAGAAAACAAAAAATTAAAATTCAAAATTAACTAAGAAAATGATTAAAATAGAAAAACAATAGTCTTATGTTTCAACCTGCTAAATAAACTCCTGGTATAAAAAGAATTTGACAAGGCATGGGTGAATTGGCATGGGAGTTATCATCATCTCCCCTCCTCCCCAAACTATGGAGTTATGAGAAACTTGTAAGCCAAAGGAGATGGATACTGTTGTGCTTTTGCCACCCATTTTTATTTTAATGATACGAATTACACATGGAAGGAGGTACACTGCCTCTGCAAATGTGGGATCAATTAACATATAAGATTCCGTTTGCCATAGATGTCGAAACCGTAAAAGATCTAAGCAGTGTTTTCTTAATCTAACCTTAATTTAATTTATTTTTTCTATCTCTATATATTCTATTTGCTCATGGATTTTTTAATGTTTGAGGAAAGATGTTTAGTCATCATCAATGTTAAAATCACGGGTTGACTCTATATATTCCCAATTCTTCTTACTATCCTCTCATCCCTCTCGGCTCATCTCATCTCTCAAATCATCTTCTTCTCTTACCTTAGCAGGTTATCTCTTTTGGGTTAGTACCCAGATCACCAAACAAGCTTCCTTTCCACCACAATGTAAGTCTTACTGTCTCTCTCATAGTTGGCACTCCACCATATCTTACCGAACCATCCTTATTCTTCACCCACCTACATCGATCGGACCTAGGGCTTCCCTATACCAGCTTCATGTGACTTCAATAACCTCTGTTACGCCACCCTTTCCTTATGCTGACGCTTCTTCCTCCGATGGAAATCTTGCGTCCGATGTTTTCCACATTGGGAACTCCGATATTTCCGGTTTGGTCTTTAGGTAGATTCGGTTTTCGGTTTTAACTCTTATGAGGATTCTAAAAATACTGGTTTAATGTGTATGAATTGTGGGTTGCTTTTTTTTTGTTTCCCAGTTGGGTTTCCTGAAATTCTCTTATTGCATTTTAGAAATCGATTTTTCGAGTCTTTTACTTTGGCGAGTCCAATTTGACGTGGCCAGTGTCATTAAATTTATTAGTTTTTATCTATTAAAATTTTATGGACATAATTGTTTTAAATTGTATTTTTAAGCTATTTTAAATCATGTATGAACCTTAATTAATGAAGTTTTATGACCATAATTATGTTGTATTGTATTCAGAAATATTTTACTTATGATTTTATGATTTTTCTACCAAAACGATTTTACTTCCAATTTTATGATTTTTGTACGAAAATATTTTACTTACGATTTTACGATCTGAGTTTAAATTATAATTCTGTGTCGTGTTAAAAAAATGAGTTTTATAACCTTGATTGTAATTCTTGTATTCTGTTTGTGATTATCTTAATCTAGCATGGATTACAAGGTTATGGATTGACTTTTTGAGCCAAGAAGATCAACATAATATAAATATATAAACATAATATAAATATATAAGTCATTTGTTCTACGCATTAGCATTGATGTAAGGAGAACCAAATTTTTAAAAATGTAAAAAAAAATCAAGAGTGTAATTTTTTTATAATACTATATATTTGGCTAAAACAATTAATCTAAACATAATTTTTTATGAAGTAATAGAATTTTACAGAAATAAGATAAAAAATTAAAGACAACTACAACAGTAGATTTTTGAGCAGACAATTGATAAAATTAATTGAAGATGGATTATTTTCTTTCTGCAACAAACAAATTGATTGTTGAGTCTGCTTTAACTGTTTGGTTAAATATTCAATTGGTAGATAATAAAACTACAATTGATAAAATCTACTAAAGATGAGTTATTTGCTTTCTACAGCAAATTAATTGATTGTTGGGCTTGTTTTAACTTCTTGGCTAATCATTTAATTGGTATCATATTTATTTTTTAACATTAAATTAGTTGAATTATTATTCTAAAAAAATTAAAGTCAATAAATTTAAGCACATAATTTTTCCAAATCATGAATTCGAGATATTAGATCTGAAATATTATATATAGAGAAGTTGCAAAACCTAATTCTTAGTAAATATAACATTGAATAATAAATTATTTGAATTATTATTTTTATTATTATTATGATTGAAGGCAAAATCTAAAAAAATCTATTGGGACGTTACTACTATTATCATGGCTATAACAGTTAAAATTATCATCACCATTACTGCCCAAATAATGAAAATTATTAAATTGCCCAAAAATATTTTTAAAAAGCAAAACACTTATATAAAAGAGCAAGCAAGAAAACAATTGAAAAATAATTCATTCAACTTATCAATATTATTGTATAAGCAACGAAAACCATAAAATCTTTTTGAATAATAATAAAAAAAAACTTCAATAAAAGAACAAACAAAAACAAAAACAAAAAACCAAAATAAAAATTATGAGCAAAACAAAAATTATCTGATCCGAACAACTAATAAAAATAACAAAAAATATTAAAAAAAAAAGGAAAAAAAAAAGAAATATCAATTTTAAAATGATTACGAACATAAATTTAAAATTTCAGGAACTAAACTAAATAAAAACAAAGTCAAAGAGAAAATGATAAAAATCAAAAACCAAAACTAAAAGCATGAATACATAAATACAGATAAAAAATAAAGACTGTTTAAGAAGGACCAAAAAAATCAAAGTACTAAAACTAAATAAAAATTCAATAAATAAGGACTAGAATGAAAAATAAAATATACAATTAATTTAATGATGATAAAACTGCAACAAATCAAAATCTTGAGATAAAAAAATTAAAGGGATTTAAAACAAACAAAAAATCAAAACAATAAGGGTCAAAATTAAAATAGCATATATGATCAATTTCAATTGTAGGACAAAATCAAAACAAATCAAAACTTGTAGATTAAAAAAATTAAAGGAACTAAAAAAAATATAAGATAAAAAAAAGGGTTGAAATGAAAAAAACAATATACATGATTAATTTCAGTTGAAGTCAGTTAAACAAAACTTTTTTTTTTCTATTTTGATTAAATTTTAAAAATTCAAACTAATATTAATGTAAAATAATTATTGACGTAAATTAAAATTTCAGGACTAGATTAAATAAAAATAAAACCCCAATAAAAGAGAAAATAATTAAAATTAAAAACCAAAACTAAAAGTATAAAAACATAAATAGGAATAAAAAATAGGAATTGTTTCAAAAGGATGGAAAAAATTAAAAAAATAGAAATAAAGACAAAAATTAAATAATAACAGCTGAAATGAAAAACAAAAAATTAAATAAGACATTTTTTCTATTCAATAGTTTGTTAACACAATTCTAAGAAATAATAAAATGAAAACATTAAAGACAATATTGAGTTACAAAATTTTTTCAAACCATTAATTCAGAATATTAGATATTAAACATTATATTTAGAGATGTTGCATAGCTTAACTTTTAATAAATATAATATCGAATGAGAAATTATTTGAATTATTATTCTCATTGTTATTCTTATGATTGAAGACAAAATTCAAAAACATATTAGTACCATAAAAAAATATTATTTAATTTGAAGAATAAATGAAAATAATTAAAGGAAAAAATTAAAGCACAAAAGCAAAATTATTATTATTATCATTATGAATATAATTATTATAACTGTTTTGATTATAATAAAATTATTAAATTATTCCAAAGAATAAAAAAATTGTAATAGAAGAGCAACTAAGAGAAAAATTAAAAAAAAAACACAATCATTAAGATTATTATTATTATTATTATTATTATTATGCAAACAATGAAAACCATAAAATTATCCTAAAAAATAAAAAATAAAACCTAAAAACTTTAACAAAATAGCAAATAAAAACAACCAAAATAAATGACAAAACAAAAATAAATATTATTAGAATACAAAAAATAATTTGACTTGAAGAATAAGGAACAAAGGGAAAAAAGAATAAATACCAATTTTCAAATGATTATGAACATAAATTAAAATTGCAAGACTAAATTTTGTAGATAAAACTTCAATAGAAGATAAAATGATTTACAAACTAAAACTAAGAGTATAAATACATAAAGATGAATAAAAAATAGGGACTGTTTGAGAAGGTTGAAAATTTAAAGGAATCAAAACTAAACAAAAAATTATAAGAATAAGGGCCAAATAAAAAAAAATTTAATTAATTTTAATTGATAGACAAAATGGAAACACATTAAAACCTCAACACCAAAAAAATTACAGGAACAAAAAAAAAAAACAATCAGATAAATACGAAATAAAAAAATAAAACTCCAACAAAATAGAAAATAATAAGAACAAAAAATAGGAACTGTACTAGAAGCACTGAAAAAATTAAAGGATTCAAAACAGAAATAAAATAAAAGAATAAGTGCAAAAGTGAAGTCCAAATTGGTTGAATATAAAAGAGCCTAAATTAAAAAAATTGAAAATAAGAAAAATAATTAAAAAGAGAACAAAAAATTAGTTTAGAAAAACTGCCTATTTAAATGAAATAGTGTGCAACATCATTTAAAATGAAAAAAAAGTAAATTATAAACGCCCTTATTCTTTTAATTTTTTTGTTTAAATTAGTTTTTTAGCTAAATATTTATTTGATTCCTCTTTGTGGTGACAAAAAATGCATACCAAATGAGCTAACCCAAGCATGATATACAAAAATGTGGATGAACAAGATTGACCCCACCTACAAAGGTTCTATGACCTTTCCCCCACCTATAAATAAAGAGGCATGATAAGAAAAATAAGGGGGGAAATTTAAGTTTCTATTTGGACATTGCAAACACTCGTGGTCAATTTTTTTTTTTGTATGGTTATGAATAAACATTGTTTCTATTTGAAAGACACATGGATGTTTTTTTTAAATATTTATTTTATTTTAAATAAATGATGGGATATGCCTTATCATTTAATATTAAAATCACTCAAACAAGTCATATATATATATATATATATATATATATATATATATATATATATATATATATATTATGGTTAATGAATATTGTTACTAAAAGTGTTGATCCTATTATGTTTGTTATAGCTCAGAAGGGATAAAATAAAATAAAAAGCACAAATAAAAGCCATAATCCAAGGAGAAAGAAAAAACCTTATGAAATACCTCTTCATCATTGGCATATCTAATATTGATCTTCACAATACCTCCCCACACTACTAAAACTATATAGGGTTACATCACAATTTCCTTCATTCTTTTTCTTTCTTTAGGGTTTTTTCATGAAATATACAAATGATGAATTTTTATTTTAAAATTCATGTACACAAGTAAAACAATGATATTTTTAGGCTTAGTTAGGTTTGATGTTGATATATTGTGTTTTGATCATAAAAAAATGAAATGAAAAAAATTGTGGTTAGATATGTGTTTGGTTTTCCTTGGAAAAATGCAATGATGAAAATTTAAAGTTTGGATTTTTTGAGTTTATTTGTGTTCAATTTAGGTGTTGCATGATTTTTATTTTAATATATATATATATATATATATATATATATATATATATATATATATATATATATATATAAATTAGAATTAATGTGATGATTTTGGATAAAAATAAACGCATTAAAGAAAAACCAAAACTTTTATTTTTTATGTTCGCTTGTAACTAGACTTGGATCGATAAAAGTTGGGGTTTTGAGTTTTTTTTTTTTTTTTTTTAATATAGCATGCTTCTTTGATTATGAATGAAAAATCATGACAAGTGTTTTTGCTTGCTTTGGATAATGCATGAATGAATACTATGACTTAAGATCTTTCATTGTTAGGATTAAATTCTTCTCTTAGGTTTCTATACTTGTTATAGTTAACCTTGTTTTCATAGTCATGCTAAAAAATGTGTTTCAAATTTCATTCATTTAGCTAGTGTCTATAAAAGTTTTATAATTAACACCTTTTCTCTCATGTTATACTTTTCAATCAAAAAGTTTGCTAATGAGGTTCTTTATAATTTGGTTCAAATACATGCAAGTCATATATTGTTGAGTAGATATTAGAAATTTAATAGAAGACCAAACATGATGGGTTTAAAAATAGATATGTTTTTAGAAGGATAAAAGGATATACACACTTGCATCATTGTCACCTAGATAGGTTTATGAAGACCAATTAAAATTGAAAAAGAAAAAAGAAAAGTGATGCTAAAATGGTAATATAACAATGTGAGTCTATATTTACCATGCAAACATGTATACGAAAATAGATGATGAGATATGCATTTTTGAAATTAGTATTAGCAATTATTTTTTATAAAGTGTTGTTAGAGGCAAAAGTTGGCAAAAAAAAAGAAAGATTTGAAGGCTTAAGCAAGACCAATTAAATATGAAAAGAGAAAGCAAAGTCTGTGTAGACAAATAATCCATATCAGGTTGTGAGTTTAAAGAGTGAGAATGAAATAAGCCTTAAGGAAATAATAAGAGAGGAGAGAAAAGACTTAGATTTTACTAAGGGAGAAAAAAAGAGTCAATAGAAGCCAAGAGTGGAAAAAACAAAATAAGGATGAGAAAATAAAAGAATGTCGAAAATATAGGTAAACATTTGAGTTTCTATACAAATAAGAGCAAGATCAAGAGTTCTTATTTTTCTAACATGCCCATGATTTTATTTATGTATAAGGAGATATATTTTAACGCTAACAATCTTGATTCCTTTATTTCTAAAGTTTGTTATATCTTTTTTACAGGAATTTTAGGATGATACAGGATAATTAAATTCAAATTTGAGCTTATTTTGTCCTACCATGCAACTTTACACCACTAGGCAAAATCTTTGATCCAATCATTGGATAAAGTTGGGATTTTGCTAGAAGTTTTTGAAGATTATTTGTATCTTAGTTAAATTTTAGGGAAAATGAGGTTTAGTAAGGGTTTATGACAAAAGATTAAAGTTGTTATCTATACTTTTCTATGTATCTTCTAATGATATTCATAGTGGTTTAACATCGATAAAGAATGCGAAACCAAATGACTCTAAAAAATTAGGGCAACATTTAGAATTGAAGAGAGCAATGGGCAACATTTTTGTTTCTAAATTAAATAGACCAAGTTTTTCCCATTCCACTTGGGTTTATTATTTCTCTTTACTGTATAGTGGGTGTAGTTTGGTTACATACTAATGAAATCATACCTTGGTAAAAATAAATAAATGGTAAATATAAACTTGAAACGTCATGATTTAAAAATAAGCATGCACGAAAGCAGAGAAGAGAACCTTGACGGGAAACCCATCTCCCTCTCTAGCTGCATGTGGTGTTTTCTCAACTAAGAAATGAAATTCCAGATTAATTTAACGTGCAGAACGATGGAAATGGCCAGATTGAGATCCTCATGATGAACAAGGCCTTCCTTACTGTTGATTTGAACTTGAGAAGAAACACTCCCATCATCAATGGATACCTTGCTGATTATCTGGTCCTCTCTACTGTGACTTCACAGATCCAGTTTCATCCTCTAAATCCTGGCTGCTGCTGAAGCTTGAAGACGCATTTCTTTCTCGTGTCCTCCTGCTGCTGCTGCTGCTGCTTTTGCCGCTGGTAGAAACTGGACTCCCCTCCAGTTTTGATCCAGTGCTGCTTTTGTGGCTCCAGGAATTTTTCGAATTTTTGCTGCTCTCATGGTGGAGAGAGGCATTGCAATGTGAACTCCTGCTACTAGCTCCATATGAGGAAACACTTCCATATTGTGATCCTCTACCATTTGACGTGAACTCCTCCAATCTCCTGCTGTTCTTACGAGCAGAAGAAACAGTACTCTCGTCCATTGATTTCATGCTGCTGCTCGCGGTGAAGTTTTTGCTCCCGGTAACAGTCTGATGATCTCTACAGTCACTGTCTCCATCCTCGTTATCTGAACTTTCATCATCACGGTGATCCGACGTGTCCCCATCATGTTCGTTTGCTCTGTCCTCGTCATCTGAGCTCTCTTCGCTCCGATAGCCATCGCCGGACTTGTCATCTTCATCTGAACCATCTTTCTCCTCTGAAGGTTGGATCAACTGGGGCATATGATCATTATCTGTTGACAGAAAACTTAATGCCGTCACGACGTCGCTCATCAAAGGACGGGCAGATGATTCCTCCTGCAGGCACATTGCTGCAATGGCAACAACTTGGTTCAGGTCTTTCTCGGGGAATTGCTTGTTGAGAAGTGGATCGGCCATATCTGGATACTTTTTGGGGTCCTTGAATTTCGGCTGTGCCTGCATGATGGCAAGCAGATAACGATTATTAGCAGACTATTACAAACTGACGAGGCTAATCTATGCAAATATATCGAATGCGCAAACGAAAAATGATTAAATCACTAACCCAAGAAACTAGATTCTGCTCGTCGTTGGGTTTTGTAGTGTCTAAGGCTCTTCTTCCGGTAATGAGCTCTAGCAAAATAACTCCGAAGCTGTATACGTCTGATTTTTGCGTGAGCTGACCTGCTCTGGCATATTCTGGAGCGCAGTAACCATAAGTTCCCATCACTCTCGACGATGGATGCATCTTGTCCCCGGAAGGGCCAAGCTTGGCGAGTCCAAAATCAGAGAGCTTGGGGGTGAAATCTTCATCCAGAAAAATGTTGGAAGGCTTCAAATCGCGGAATATAACAGGGGGGTCGGCCTTTTCATGCAAGAACTCTAGTCCTTTAGCAGTACCGAATGTTATTTTCATCCTGGCAAACCAGTTCAATGGCTTCCGTTCTGCTGGTCTATCTGCAAATGGTTAAATTTTTGACTCCTTAACACCAACAAATGGCTTCCATGCGCGCCCAACGGCTAAAAGAAAGGTTTCAAACATGCTAAAATATATGTGCAATGAAAATATATTTATATAAATATACACCGGCTACTCTAGTTTATATATATAATTTTTGGCAAGTTTTAACCATGTTCATCTTACCAGCCCAGCAGGGATTGTATTTTTTAAAAGAGTAGGAGGTTGCACATAGCATGCGTGTGTATTATAGATTATAAAAATATATGTTCATTGTCAAGAAACTATCTTACCTAAGAACTTAAATTATTAGGTGAGATCCCAGAATATCATATTCTCTAATATACCCCTCAAGTGAAAGCTCTTTGGACTTAAAATTTGCATAGACGCACACTATCTTGTGCTTGATTTTTATCAAATAGAATGAGGGTGATGAGATTCGAACTCGTGACCGCTAGATCAACGAGGTTCTGATACCATATCAAAAAATAATCTCACCTAAAAGTTTAAGCTATTAGGTGAGACCCCAGAATATCATATTCTCTAACATGCATGTACTCTTTTTATATATATAAGAGGAAACTCATTCCCTAGAAAGTATATTTTGTGGGTCCAGGTGAGCAAGTAAGACCTCGGTTATCCCAGGTTCTTATAAAAGGTACACGCCCTGACTTGAACTCGGGATCTGCTATGCAAATCACAAGCCCTTTGTTATCACGTGTACTCATGTTATGTTTGAGTGCAGAGATTATTTGACAACCAAGGCAAGAAAAAACAGGAAATACCAAGAAGATGATCCTCGAGGGAGCCTCCAGACATCAATTCATGCACCAGAAGCCTCTGGTCTCCATCAGCACAGTATCCAATGAGATTGACCAGGTTTGGGTGGTGTAAACGACTAAGCGTCAGAACCTCACCGAGAAACTCGTTTCTCTGCAATCCATTCCTGTCAAGTTGCTTCACAGCCACCACCTGTGTATGAAATATTAGTAATATATGGCTAATTAATACGAGAGAAGATGAATGTAAGCTAGATTTTGTATAATTATATATCACACGGAACGCCGGAATCTGAAATCCTCAATGACCTGCCCGGTTGAAGCCAGTGTCCCTCTGTAGACTCTTCCAAATCCACCTTCACCCAGCAGGCATTCTTGACGGAAGTTCCTGGTTGCAGTGGCGAGCTCGCGGAAGGTGAAAGACTGGGTCTCGATATCTCCTATTTCAACGTCTCTATTCTCCACCATCTTGTTTCCATCTCCGGGTCTTTGTTTCTTGATCTCTACAACACAAGCAGCATGAGAATTAAGATGATCAACTGACGACGAACAAGCCTTGGAAATAAAAAGTATTCTCCTTGATCAAGTGGAAGTCACTAGTTTGAGGCAATTATTTAACTGCAACAGTCCAAACTAAAAACCCTTTAATTCAAGAACACGGATCAAAATTGGTTAAAAGATGGTTTAATTTCACCTCCTATAATATATAAGAAGCCCCATTTCCCCTTTCTTAATTATGAACCGCCAATCGAAGCCATAAATTCATTCTCTACTAGCAATCTCATCAAACTTGTTCGCGGTTCATCCTCTTTGTATTCGAAGATACATACAATATCCGAGTTCTTAAGAAAAGCTACACTTAAAGAGTTGGGGTCGGTCTTACGTGAGAGATGACGATTCTAGCTAAGTATGCTTGCATGCTCTCAAAAATCCATGATTCTAATATATATATATATGTGTGTGTGTGTGTGTGTGTGTTATTTTCAAGGATTAGGAGGGTTATAACTAAGTGGTGTTCAAGTTTCGGCCCTCCTCCTGTTACTATCACTGTAATCTGATAAAATGTTTTTCATTGGGGTGGGGAATATTCAAAAGGGTAATTGCTCTTAAAATAAAAAAAAATAAAAAATGGAGAATAAACTATGATTACTTTGATCTTCATCTCCCTTGGTATCCTAATTTCCACATATATATTTTGCTGGGAGAAATAAACACGTTATGCTTCTGAATCATTTCATCGTACGTAAAAGAAAACCAGAAATTCTTTTTAATCGAAACATAAAGCAGGATTTAATTAGATTCTATTTTAAAATCTCAAGACCATTATTTCCGATCATTTGGAAGAGCGGAGATTTCTTTTTCGTTGACAAAAATATGGCCAAGAAGGACATATTACCAGGCACCGCCGGCGACCCAGTCTCTCGTCTGCTTTTCTGAGATTGGAAGCACGAGAAGCAGTTCATTTCTTGATCGTTAAAAGCCTCCGACCACGAAACGACAGCACGGGTTCTTGAACAAAATGCAACTCGCCAGGCCTGGCGTCAAAAACCATGCAGGATCGGAGTGATGACAGGCTCGGGAGAGGTCGGGGAAGGAGGAGGATAGGGTCCTTCAAGGGGATTGAAGGACCCCTCGGCTGGGAAGGAATTAGGCGATGAAAAGGGAAGGAAAAGGAAAAAAAAGTTATTGAAGGGCGCTGGTTTTTTGGAGAAAGAACATGACGATGATCTTCTTCATTGGAGCTCTCCGAGAAAAAAGAGGAGAATTTATTGGAGCATTTTTGACAAGTGTACGTGCTTCGGGAGGAGACCAGGAATTGCTGGTTTTAGTTGAACCATGCGAAATATATTATTGCCTTCCCATGCTAGTGCTGAGGGTATCCAACCCTAACCAACTAGTTTACCTCTGCGCTCTCTTATCTTATTTTTTTTTATGCAAGAAAACCGTATTTTCTAGAAATATATTTTATGGGTTTAGATAATTGAGTAAAATCCTGATTGTCCCAGGTTTTACAAGGAGTGCATGCCCTGCTCGAACTCGAGACCTCTTGCACAGATCGCAAGCCTCTGTCATCACGCCCCTGTGAGAAATTACCATTATGCCCCTGATGACACACCCATGTTCTTATTTATTTAAACCCTTGATTATGGAGATTGATCATGGGGATCAATTGCCCACATTTCTCCTTGATGGGAGGAGAAAATTAGCAAACAAATTGATGGGAGGGGTCTCTAATCTACCTATAAATAATAGCATGTGTACTTCATCTACGACTACTTGTAGACATAGATCATAAGGTTACTCTCAGAATTTTTATTATTATTTTGAAGCTGTGTTGCTGCTGCAGTGGGAATTCATTTGAAACTTGAGCAAAAATGACTAGAGGTATTTATAATCAAAATTTCTATTGCTATGTGAATTTAGCATTCGATTATATAAAGTGTTTAACATGTGGTATCAGAGCCTACCTTTCTGCTATTTTGCTCAGTACATTTGTTAGTGATTCTCGGTGTATTGAGTCATTTATTTTGATTCCAGTTTATGAACTTGCGTTGTTATTTTATATAAGCATTTGTTTATGAATTGTTGTTTGAAAAAATGTAAGCATTTTTTTAACAAAAGGGTTAAACATTTAGGTATGGTTTTTCTCGGTGTATAAGGACTCGGGTCACCTAAAAAAAGAGATCATTAAGTGGGTTGGACTGATTTGGTCCAACCCAATACAAAATTGACCTAATAAAATGGGTTGACCCACCCGTATAGTAGTAAAAAAAATAATAAGAGGGGAGATTGTGGATGTAGGGCTTTGAACTTGGGTTCTCCAAGTTCATAATGGCATCCCAAACCATTATTTTATGCTTCTTTTATGCTTGTTTAATGTAGTTTTTATTCCTCTTATTTTATGTTGTAAGGTATTATGTGATATAGTTTTATTCCTTTTATTTTATGTTGCAAGGTATTTAATTAATACATTACATTAATTTAGGAATATATCTTGTGAATTATACTATTTAAATATAAATTGATGCTCGATCATAAGGATAATTGATTAAAACACAAATGTTAGTGAATTTATGGTACTATCCAATTTTCAATGTCTATGAAAGTTCTGTCTAGAAAAGTCTTGGCATTTAAGTTTATCCATTGAGACTCACCTCACTTTCTTGAAAACTTACATGGTTGTAATTTGTAAAAATATTATTTACTTCACATTCATATTGGTCTGTTTGATTCCTGGGAACCTTATCTAGGCATCGATATAATTATTAGATGTTAATGAAGTAGTAATTATCATAATAATTTTAAAAATGCCATAACTTTCTGATTTTAATGATAGTTACATTAAGAATATATATGTGAACTTCATAAGAAAAATTAACATCGGGTTATAATTAATTCATAAATTTAATTGTTAATCCCCATAGGGACATTTTTATTTTTATAACTTAATTAGAATAAGATAGTAAATTTAACATTTAAAAATAAAATTTATGTTAGTCCCACATGTACGGAAAATTTTATTTATTAATGTTTAAATTTATTAGACTTATTAATAAGTAGTAAATGTCATGCATGATGCACCCTTTGATCACATGTAGGTTGAAAATTATTATTAAATTGATATTAGTTAATTTAAATAAGGTTATTTCATAACAGTAAAGTAATTTTTAGTTTCCTTGATAATTGCAGTTATTTCTTTCACTTTGATTGAAATAGTTTCCGATGCTAAATGGTAATAATTATTCTGAATGGAAAGAAAATTTGTTTTTTACAGTGGGGTGCATGGAATTTGACTTGTCACTTCGTGAAGATGAATCACCCTCCCTAACGAACTACAGTATGACACTAGAGATTGCTAAACATGAGCGGTGAGAGTGATCTAATCGCTTAAGTCTCATGTTTATGAAATCTCACATCATTAAAGGCATTTGAGGTTTAATACCAGAATGCACCAAGGCTATGAAATTTATTAAAGTTGTTGAGGAATAATTTTTCAGTTCTAATAAAGTCTTAGTCAGCACTCTAATGAAAAGGTTGTCAAGCATAACCTTTGATAATTTCAGAAGTGTGCGAGATCACATCATTGAAATAAGGGACATGTCTGCTCAACTAAAGTCCCTAGAGGTTGATATTTTTGAGGTATTCTTGATGCATTTCATACTTAACTCTCTCCCATTTGAATATAGTCCTTTTAAAATTTCTTACAGCACACATAAGGATAAATGGTCAATAAATCAACTTTTTACCATGTGTGTTCAAGAAGAGGAGAGGTTAAAGCATGAGAAGCCTCTAAGTATTCATATGGCTACTCATGATAAGGGAAATGCCAAGAGAGGCAATCATGCTCACAAACCCAAGAAGGATAACAAGTTGTCAATAAAGAAAAATTACAAGAAAGATGTTTGTTTCTTCTATAAGAAGAGTGGGCATATGAAGAAATATTGCTAGAAATACAAAAGATGGCTCGAAAAAAAAAGTAATATCATATCTCTAGTTTATCATGAATTTTTTTGTTGAGGATCTTAGTAATACATGGTGGATTAATTTTGGCTCTACAATCCATATTGTCAACACAATGCAGGGTTTTCTCAACACAAGAAAACCAACAAGCCATGAACAACGAGTATATTCTGGAAATAAATTGTTTTCTCAAGTTGAGGCAGTTGAGTAATTTAGGTTAATTTTGAAATCTAGATATGCTTTGGATCTAGATAATGTATTTTTTATTCCCTATTTTTCAACTAAATTTCTATTTTAAAAGGATATTATTGGTTATGGTTTTTTGTTTATTAGTTCAACCTTTACTATTTTTAAATGTGAAAACTTTGTTGGTGGTGAAATAAAAATTAATGCTTTATTATCTAGATCCCAACTTTGAAAACAATTATTTATCATTACATACAAACATTGATATAAAGAGGAGTCTTATGAATAATGACTCCATTTGGTTATGGCATAAGAGATTGGAACATATCTCCATAGAGAGAATCAAAAGGTTAATAAATAATAGAGTTTTAAAAACTCTTGACTTTACTAATTTTGGTACTTGTGTGGATTGCATAAAGGGAAAGCAAACCAACAAAATTACTAAAGGTGCCAAAAAGAAGTTCTGACATTCTTGAGATCATACATACTGATATTTGTAGACCTTTTTCTACTCCCTACTTGAATGGTTGAATGGTTAAAGATATTTTATATCTTTTTATTGATGACCATACATGGTTCATGTTCTCTATCTTCTAAATGATAAGGTTGAGGCATTAAATGCTTTCAAGACCTATAAGATAGTAGTACAGAAACAAAAGGAAAAGAAAATCAAAATCATAAGATCTGATAGAGGCGAAGAGTACTCTGGTAGGTACACATAAAACGGACCAATGATAGTTCCATTTGTGAAATTCCTTGAAGAGGAAGGCATTGTTGCTCGATACACACTGTCTGGCACACCACAACAAAATGGTGTGGAAGAAAGAAAGAATCACACATTAATGGATATGGTAAGGAGCATGATTAGTAGTTCTCAGTTGCCTTTATCTTTATGAAGTGAAGCCTTAAAAACTATTGTGTATGTATTAAACCGGGTCTCATCAAAGTTATTCCTAAGGCACATTTTGAACTGTGGAATGGATGGAAATCAAGTTTAAATCACTTACACATATGGGTTTGTCCTGCTAAAATGAGGATTTATAATCCAAACCTGAAGAAATTAGACCCAAGGACAATCCGTGGTTATTTTATTGGCTATGCAGTAAACTTCAGAGGTTTTGTTGTTCTTCTCATAGTATTAGAATTGTTGAGTCTATAAATGAAAAAAATTTAGAGGATTTAGAACCTAGTGAAAGTGTTTGTCCTCAAATGATTGAATTTGAGTAAGCACAAGAGTTGACTGAAACTCCTTTACCTTAAGGACGCTTGATTGTGCTTAAGAAAATTCAAAATGATTACCTTGAACCACAATCAATTATAAAATAGTCAACTCATGAGGAACAATTCCATATTGAACCTACTCAAACTCTACCAAATATGGAGGATGTAGAATTAAAAAGATCCTCTAAAACAATTATACCTGCAATCTCTAGTGATTATGTTGTATATCTCTAAGAGTCTGATTTTGATGTTGAGCCTAAAGATGATCCAAAAATGTTTTCACGAGCCATGAGTGGAGAACACTCCACATTATGTTTAATGTCATGAAAGAAGAAATGGAATCCATGGCTAAAAATCAAGTTTGGGATCTCGTTAACTTACCAAAGGGAGTTGTAGCCGTAGGCTGCAAATGGGTTTACAAAACCAAAACAGATGCTTCTGGTAATGTTGAACAATATAAAACTAGACTTGTGACCAAGGGTTTCACTGAAAAGGAAGACATTGATTATCATAAAACCTTCTCTCTATTATCTAAAAAGGATTCATTTAGGATAATCATGGTATTAGTAGCTCATCTTGATATAGAGCTACATCAAATGGATGTGAAAATAGTGTTTCTAAATGGGGATCTTGAAGAGGAGGTTTACATGAAACAACCTGAATATTTTTTTATGATAATAGTCAGAAAGCTTGCAAACTAAGAAAATCTATTTACAGACTAAAACAAGCCTCCCGTCAATGGTACATCAAATTTCACAAGGTCATTACCTCACATGGTTTTATTGAGAACCTTCTTGATCAATGTATATACATTAAGGTCAGTGAGAGTAAATTTAATTTTTTAATCATTGCTTGCAAGTAATGATTTAGGTTTGCTACACGAGACCAAAAATTCCTCTTTCAGAACTTTGAAATAAAGGATTCAGGTGAAGTTTCTTATGTCATTGGCATAGAGATTCATAGAAACTAGAATTAACAAAAAATATTGAAACTGTCTCAAAAGTCTTACATTGAAAAGGTCTTAGAGAGATTTAGATTGAAAAATTGTAGAGGTTTTGTAGCACCTATCATTTAAAAGGATAGAATTAGTAATGATTAGTGTCCTCAAAATATATTGGAAAAGATAAAAAGAAACCCATATTCATCTGTAGTAAGCAACCTATTGTATACACAGGTCTGCATTAGACCTTACATAGCAATGACAAATGGAATGTTGGTTCAATATCAAACCAACCTAGGATTGGAACATTGGAAATCTACAAAGAAAGTCATACGGTATCAAAGCTACCCATGACCTATTATATGCACAGGTCTGCATTAGACCTCACTTAGGAATGAGAGTTGGAATGTTGGTTCAATATCAAGGCAACCCAGGATTGGAACATTGGAAAGCTGCAAAGAAAGTCATATGGTATTTGCAAGGAACCAAACTTTACATTTTTACATACAAACACACTGACCATTTGGAGGTGGTTAGATATTCAAATTCTGACTTTGCGGGATGTGTAGATAACAGAAAGTCTACTTTAAGATATATTTTTCTTCTTGCTGGAGAGGCTATATCCTGGAGAAACAACAAGCAAACTATAGTTGTTATATCTACCATGGAGGCAGAATTTATTGTGTGCTATGAACCCACTACACGGGCACTTTAGATGAAAAATTTGTTAGTGGTCTCAAAATTGTCGATTCTATAGAGAGACCAATCAAGATCTTCTGCGATAATTGTGCTACCATATTCTTCTCCAAGAATAATAAAAGTGGAAGCAAAAGTAAACATATCGATATCAATTACCTTCATGTGAGAGATAATATCAAAAGGCATGAAGTGTTTATTTAGCATATAAGTACTGAATTGATGATTGCAGATCTCATGACTAAGGTTTACCGATAAAGCTATTTAAAATTCATGTGGAGCATATGGGATTGATTGATTCATTTGGTACTTAGTTTTAATTTTTGTATATATACATCAAGGTATTGTAATAAAGTTTTTGTGCACATTTATTACTTTATCCATGAGGATAAAAATAAGGTTTGGACCCGAATAACTTATGAAAAGTTTATTCATAAAGTTTTGACTGCCCATATGATACTTATTTAGGGGATATTTTATATGTAATACATGGAAGGGATGACTTATTATATACTAGTCTTACCCCTATGATTCATGTGTAGTATTCCTTATGTGAGTGGAAGGATTCCATGATTAGTTGAAATAAATAAAGCAATGATCATATTAAAGAACATAACATAATGAGGAGTTCATATGTCATAAGGGCCAAGTGGGAGAATGTGAGAAATTATCATTATCCCCCTGATGACACACCCATGTTCTTGTTTATTTAAACCCATGATCATGGAGATTGATAGGGATCAATTGCCTAAATTTCTCCTTGATGGGAGGATAAAATTAGTTAACAAATGGATGAGAGAGGTCTCTGATCTACCTATAAATAATAACATATGTATTCCATTTACGGATACTAGTAGGCACAGATCAGAGGGTTACTCTCAGAAAAATTTTCTTTTATTTTGAAGTTGTGTTGTTGTTGCTGCTGCATTGAGAATTCATTTGCAGCTTGTGCAAAAATGGATGGAGTTATTTATGATCTAAATTTTTACTGCTATATGAATTTAGCATTGGATTATATAAAGTGTATAACAACCCCTCCCCTTGGGGACCTCTTGTCTTATATCACCATAAGCTAAATCCTACTTGTTATCATTTTTTCAGATTTTCTTGTTATCAACTTTGAGATCAAATATATACATCAAGAAAAACATTATCATTAAGTAAAAAAAAAAAACAAAATACATATTATATGACTGATATCGTATGAGATGAATCTAAAGGGTCAGCTTAGTTGTAAAGATCTTGAACTTAAAATGTATATTTGCTTTAAAATTCAGGGTTAGCATATGTTTTTTAACGGAAAAACTTATATAAATATAGGTATAAAGTTTGGGATTTAATTGAGGTGTGCATAAACCGGCTCGAACACCTTTGTTATAAAAAAAAAAATCATATGTTATGGATGACAATGTATGATATAAAATTTTAGGTGTCCAGATAAGTAATTATTTTTAATATTTTTAAAATATACAAATGCTACAATTATTTGTTAGGATAAAATAGAAATAAAGCTCGTCTGTTAGTTAGATCATAGGAGGAGCCATTATTATTAAATAATTCCATTTGTGTTTTCTCACACTTGGTTTAGAACAACAAAAAGAAGAAAGAAGAGAAACAATGTTACAAGTGAGGGTGGGCAGTGAAATGAACAGATCTTTTATTCTGGGGATCAAAGGTCGCATTTGCCACTTCTCTAACAAAAGTCAAAAGGTTTGGATGCGCTGCGTTTTTAAAAAATAATTTAAAAAAATTAATTTTTTTATATTTTTCTGTAAATTAATTTTTTTAGATATTTTTAGATCATTTTAATATGATAATGTAAAAAAAATTAAAAAAATTATTCCAATACTTTTCTGAATAAAAAATATTTTAAAAAACAACTTCAACCATAATTTCAAATAGGCTCTAAGTGTCTATTTGATAGTGTGGTGGAAGTAATTTTTTAAAGTAATTTTCATTCAGAAATGTATTAAAATGATTTTTTTTATTTTTTAAAAAATTATTTTTAACATTAACACATGAAAATAATTTAAAAATATCATAATTTTTAATTTAAAATAAAAAATTAAAAAAATAATTTTTATTTCAAAAAAAACTTTTAAATCACGATAATAGGATTTAATTGAGATTTTAAACACACCGAATTCAGGATGGAACCCGAATTCAGGATTGATATAGCAAAATTGAGGGCTGATATACTTGCATTTATATCAAGAGCAAACACAAGGAGATGTTTAGAAGTATAATTAAAGTTATTTTTTCAAAATAATTTTTGTTCTGAAAAAAGTCATAATAATATTTTTATTTTTTTAAAATAATTTTTAATATCAATACATTAAAATAATCTAAAAACATCCAAAATTTTTTTTTAATTTAAAATAAAAAATAATTTATTTTTTTTTCTTCAAAAAACCCTATCGAAACAAAATGTCAAACAATAAGTCAAACGTCACAGCTCAAACGAAATTGCTATCTGCCACTTTTGTTTAAATGTATGGTAAGAGGCAAGGCTGTCATAACGGCGCCCCGCCAACACAAAATTAAAACAAACAATAAATATAGTCAACATCTTTTATCCCTGCCTCGCAAAATCAGTGATTTTATTGGGCATAAGTTGCTATCATTCAGTCACTGCTTCTGAAACTGAAATCCATGCAAACACAGTAATCGGAACTGGAAATACAACCATTAAAACTGCCCTTCTACAAGGGAGAGGAACCAGACCCCGCTGCCTTCCATAGCTTGACCCATTCAACCATGGCTTCTGCAGCGCGAGTGAAAACAGGATTGGATGGTCCTAGCTGTTGCTTCACTGTTTCTGCCATCTCAATGATGCAGTCTTCTGTTGTAGCTGCTGTTTGTGGCAACCTTACTAGCTGAAAGAACGGGGCGATTTCCTCCATCAGCTTCACCCCTTCCCACTCTTTTTTCAAGCTCTCTACCACAGAGCCTCTGTCTTTTCTCCACACATACGGCAGCCCGCTTTTCACACCGAGACCAAGATGATCGCACACAACCTTGACACACATTCCGCTCCAAATATCTTCCATTGTTTCCCATCTAAGGTTTCCTTCCCCGGCCAACTTCAAAGCTGGCATTAAGGCTGGCCCCACAGCCTCGCGATCAAAAGCAATGTTGATTCCACTGAGGGGCATCATGGCCCTGGATGGAATGGTCATGACCGCATCAACATATCGAGAATTTCTCTGCTCTGGCTTCAGGGCTTGTGTAGGAGCATCCAAGTCAGCTAAGTTAAGCCAGAGTCCACATGACAGAGCACACGCAACCCCACTACGCAGGCTAAATGGGTACCCACGAACAAAATCTGCTCCCTCGCGATAAGGGTCATAGAGTGTATTAAAGAAAAAAGGAGTGGCTGGAGTTGCCAAGTTAACAAGATGTTGGGCCACAGCATCAATTAGAAAGCCCTCGCTGTCCTTAGCTGGGATGCAATCATCATCGATTGAGACAATGTATTTCTTACGTGATACAAGAAAGCCGAAATACCTGCATGAGTAACCGGTGAAGACCATGGAGGAAGAAGAGCCCACCACCCGGTCGATATGAGACTTGGAATAGACATCAAGATTAAAGCCCTCTGGTATCCTGAGTTCCTCTTTGAGATCAGGGTCTTTGACAATTATCAAGTGGAATCGGGAGAATATGGGTCTCCACTCATTCAGAAATGATGTCAGGTCTGAGTGAAGTGCTCCTATCACAATGTCAACGTCACTGTCTTTAATGTTAGCTAGAGACATCTTCCCAAGTTACAAAAACGAAGAACCAGAACGAGAAATTGTATCTCCAAAAAGCAGCTGGTGTTTGGGTTTAAGATGTATCCAAGTGTACGTGCACAATTCTGTCTATCTTAGAATTTCTCAGAACATCCTATCAAGAGAATCAAAGTGTAAGAGAAAAGCTTGAAATTCAGCTCAAAACTTCTGGAAGGATAGAATGAAAAATTTTCAAATATGACTCACTAGTAGGAAGGACAGGGGTTACAACACGTTGGATGTTCAGTTCATGGATGAATGCAAGGACTTCATCATTCCCCGTTGCCACAAACAATTTCAGAACTTTCTCCGTCAGTTTTCCAGCCTTCAGTGTTCTCTGCTCAACATGGAAAAGACAATGTTACAGTGGGATATGAAATGGACCAAGAGAAGTTAAAGAAAACAAAAGGTAGAACAGCAGTTAGAACCGAGGAGAAAAATAACGAATTGACACTTCATTGCTCAGACGTGAATGGAATATTTATTGCTTTGGTTTAAGTGACAATCTAAGCCTTGCATTGCATGACTTATAGCAGCACAAATTGCAAGGGAAAGAAATTACAATAGCTCACAAAGCAGCAGATCAAATTGCTATTGCCTAAACAAGATGTTCACTTTCACTTCACTTAAACTGTGACCTTCCTCTTGTGCTGGGACCTATCTAACAATTTAATTTTTTAAATTGAGATGGTTTTTTGACATAGTTTCAAAGCCTTAATGACCAGACAATAACAGGCTCAGGCTCAAATCCCAACACCCCTATTCTTCAAATTAAATAAAAAATCTCAGCATGAGGTTGTTGTAGGCATGTGCTTTCACTTGAGGGGTTATGTTAGAGCATATAAAACCATTCTTGGGGCATGATCTAAGAGTTTAATCTTAAGGTTGAGATAGTTCTTTGACAATTTTAAATTACAAATGTTCATCATGCAATCAATAAATACAAAATGATCACGTAACCACTTTGCCTTGTGTGATGTGTTCAGCTTTCAGCTTTCATAAAAGCACAATTCAAAAGGTAACTAACAGATAGAGCAAAAAGAAAAAATCACCAATATAAAACAGAGCAAAGCATATGAGATGATATTATAGAACAACAGCATTAACAACAACCAAGCCTCAATTCCAAACCAGCTGGGGTTGGATATACGGATTCTTCTGCACCATTCCATGCAATCAAACACCAATCTGCCTCAAAATCAAGGGATCTCTAATCTTCGATACCACCCCCATCATGTCAAATAACTAAAACAAATTGAATATAAATCTCAACGGCTGCTCTCCATAGATGGGGAAAGAACTTCACCTATGGAACGCCACAACCGAAAAGACTTAATCTCATTACTATTCCCTTCTCTGGTTAATTTGATATAAATATGAAAATCTCCATGCTTGTATTTCATGGAAAATTGAAACTATAATTGATCTAGTCCAACTCCTAGTGAGAACTGATATCACCATAGCTTTCTTAATTCTTGCTTAAAAGAGAACATGATTGAGCAACAAGGAAAAGAGCATTTAGTATATTGAAACCATTTAGTAACACAAACTCCGAGTCTAATCATCGCAATCAGAACATAAAAATAACAAGAACGAAAATCAAAATCAAGAATGACAGATCCAAATCAGAGATCACCTCCTCTGTAAATAAACAAATAAATGAAGGAAGGAAGGAAGAGAAGAGAAGAGAAGAGAAGAGAAGTACCAGGAAGAGATCGAGGATGATGTGATCAGGTATGAAAGAGAGATCTGAAAAGGTGGAGATGTGAAGGATAGCTGTGTCAATTGCTAGGGAAAGTAACGATGGCGGTGTGGTTCTCATCTATCATCCACTCATTTATTTATTAATCAATATCACCTCTCTCTCTCTCTCTCTCCCCCTCCCTCTTCTTTCTAATGAAATAAAAGTTTGACCTGTTCCACAGGTTGTCGAGAGATTGCTGGCCGTGTCCGCCGCCGTCGCTTCCTCTGCTCCGCCTGCCTGATTATATAGTATTTTACATGTAAATCGATGTCAAGTTATTAATTCCAAATGGACTTGTACATCCATGTATATCCATATCAAACTATTTATTCCAGTCATCTGAAACGTGCGTGCGTGCGTGCGTGCGTATTAAATTTAAATGTTTTTTTTTAAAAAAAAAAAAAAAAAAAAGTAAGGGTCACTCCCACAGCACTAATTATTCTAGGTCAAAAATTCCAATAAATTTTAATGGTAGAGCAATACCTTAGATTATTTTTTATTTAAAATATTTTTTTATTATTTTTTAAAATTAGTTTTAATATCAACACATATATAAAAACATCTAAAACAATAAATTTAAATAAAAAACATTTTTTTTAATTTTTTTAAAACATTTTTTTAAAAATTTTTTAAAAACATTCTCCAAATGTATTATCAAATATGCTCTAAGGAGTTGGAAAAATAAAGGAATTTAATTTTTTTTATACGATTTTATTTATTTAATTTTTATTGATTCTAATTTATTGATTTTGATTTTACAAGAATAGTATATATAAAAAATTATTTAACAATGCTCTCAAATTAATATTCTTTTTTATTTTCCATTTAACACATGCGTGGAGTGATAGGCATTAAATGCAATGGCATACAATAAGTATGTGCATTTAATGGAACGGTGTAGGCCTACAAATCTTTTTTTTTAATTAAAATTAGTGTTCGGATCAGCTTATATGCATCTCAACTAATTCTCTAAATCTTAAAGTTAACGGCTATATAAATTTTTAGTGACCGTCATATTAATAAATCTCTTAATTTCAAGTTCTTACCATTGAATCACCAAATAGTTAAGCCTCCAATTTTGTAAAGCATACAAATTGCTTTAATTTTATCATGAAAGTATTATGTAAATTGGATTCGTTATTTCTAATTTGTAAGAGAATATATGTGTTTCTTTATTTAAGTGCATTAAAAAATAATTTCCTTAATTTTTAAGAAAATCTTTCTCCTCTTGTAATTATAGTTTTTAAAATTTAAAACCAATGTCATGGTTAAATAGAATGGTGCGTTGTGTCGTTGTCTAAATATTTATTAAATTAAAATTGAAACTAAATCTTCTTTGTTTATTGAAATACAAAATGTTTTTTTATAGATTATATAAGATTAGATTAGTTTATTTTCAACAAGGGTTGTTTGTTATAATTGTCTTCTGATTTCTATATTGTTTTCTTTTCTTAAATAGTAAAATGAGGAGAAGAGGTTTATTTTTCTAAAGGGTTTGTCTAAAAATATGATTGAGGTTGTTTTTCAAAGTATTTTTTATTTAGAAATGCATCAAAATAATATATTTTTTCATTTTTTTAAAAATATTTTTGATATAAGCACATCAAAATGATCTAAAAACTCCAAAAATATTTCATTTAAAATAAAGAATAAAAATTAAAAAAAAATCATTTATTTTCAAAAACACTTTTGAAAGTATTGACAAACAGGATAAAAAAAACTTGCCGAAACACTTTTGAAATATTTTATTGGTGACATGTTAGATAAAATATTTTTCTAAAAAGAATACTAAAATAGATATCGGATTAATCCAACTCATTAATAGTTCATCTATGAAACTCATGATACGAGATATATGATAATGATAAAGTCACAGAATCCATACCATAACAAATTAAAAAAACTCAATTACAATATATTTAATATTGAAAGCGGAAAAAATATAAAAATATAGAATTAAAAAATAAACTATATTCTAAGCTTAATAGACGGTGTTATTTAATCCTTGTAGTTAAAAGTTTTCCAAAATCAATATTCAAATTTCAACGTAAAACTTTAACCAAAAATGTGGAGGGGATATATATATATATAAACAAAATCATGTTGTTCAGGAAGATGGTTTTTTTTTTCCATTGTTGCTACCAACAGAATGAAACAAAACAAAAACAAAAGGGTTTGCTTAATCTATGTTCTCATGTGTCGAGGCTTATGGTTGGTAATATAATAATCATCGAAAGGTTACACGGTTGTTAACTTTAGCACCTGTAAAATTAGTCAAAGTATACTAAATTGACCTAAACACCACATTAATAAAAAAAAAATGAGAGAAAGCATAGGCGATAACTGTAGTGATGAGTGCAAAATGTATGTTGGCACCACTATTTGTGAACTTGTCGGATCCTTCCTCGGTAAACATATGAGATGAACTCATTCAAAGCTTCCTTCAAGGCATCGAGCTACGTCGACTCGTGGTAGTTTATAGTTTGTCTTTTACTCCAGAAACATGGTTTCATGACTTGAATTACTAGTTTTAAGAATGACTATACATTAATTTTTATTTTTGAACTTTTTTTAATTTATTGTTCAAATATTTTTATGAAATTATCTCAATTTTATATTCATCCTCACAAAGTTTATAGTCAATCTTTTATAGGGTTAACATTGTTTTATGACTATAATTACTAGTGTTAAAAGTTAATGTATGTTGTTTTTTATTTTTAAAAAAATTATTAAATTTCATTACATCATTCAAACTTTTTTTCTTGCCATTTGTTTTATAAAATTATCTTAATCTTCTATTCATGCTCGTAAATTTAGCAAGTTCATTCAGTTTAATAAAAAAAATACTATTTTTATTATTATTTTTTAATAGTTTCTCCGTTTAACATTGAGTTATTTATTAATTTTGGTGGGTTCAAGTCTAAATTGTTTTAATATTTTTTTTATTTTTTTTGTTAGTTAATTTATTGTGGTTGTATTTTTATATTATTTAAAGTACTAATTGAACCAATTACTCAAATCTCAGTTTTTTTACCTAACATTTTTTTACATCAAAACAAAAAATATCTAGCTTGTGGCAGAGTGCAAGTAATAAATTTAGTATTCCTCTAGTAAGTGACTTCAAGATTTGAGTTTTAAAAATCTTGAAACTTGTGACTCCAACATTTAAGCTGAAGAAATTAAAGTTTAGGTCAATCAAGTTAATCTTGTCATTTGTATGTTTTCTTTACTAATTCAATTATTCTATTATACTTATATATAAAAACAATATATCCATTACTATATGTATCTCTAAATGTTCAATTCTCAAGAAATATGTTAGTAATCTCTTAACTTTATTATGATTTGATTTGTTCCTTTAATTTATAATTGCTCTAATTATGTTTTTATTTGGCTTTAAATTTTTATTTTGTGCAATTTTATCCCCACCAAACTTCAATATTAGCCTCGAATTTACATATCTTTTTATTTTAATCATTGGTTACAGATTTATGCAATTTGATTCTCTATTAACCTCCAAAGTTTCATTTTTTTTTAATTTCACCTATGATTTCTTCCAATTTACTTGGTAAAAATTATATTTGGTCTCCTAAAATCTCAATCTTCTAAATCAATCTTGTACTAGGCTTTGAAACTTAATTTTTCAGTAATTGGGTCCATAATAAAATTGATTTGACCCATTTAAAGTATAATTAAGTCCTTGTACTTAATTAAATTCTTCAATTTGACTCAAATTAATTCTTGAACATAATTAAAATTTTAATTTAATTCATGATTAAATTAAATTGACTTATTAAAAATCTAATTATGTTATTGGACTTAATTTATATGCAGATTTGTCCAATAATAATTTATTTTTTCCTTAAATTTGTTTCCAGTCTTTTGGCAGAGTAGGGGTATGATGAAGCTCATAAATTTATCAAAACTTTTCAACTTGATTTTTCCACCACTTCATTCCCTTTTATTTTTTATTTTTGTTTTGTTTTGTTTTAGCAAAATTTAGCAATAAATTAGAAATGGGTTATGACATTCAATGTCTCATATTCAATTATTTCCATGACATCATATACCTCAAACTCTTACCTCAAACTCTTATGATCAATAAATATATGGACTTAAGACCATATATATAATATCTCGAAACTCTTAGGACAAACACTATTACTACAAGTTTAAAGTTATGAACCAGGCAATTGACTTCTGATGATTTTAGTTATCTTGATGCATATGCGATAAAATGTTCGTGTTGCATCAAAGCATACCTCATTCCTTTATTCAAAGCATTATTATACACCAATCCTTTTGTTTGAGATAAAAATGTCAAGATACGAGTTATTATAAGCCTCTTATTCAAGTCTTGGAAACTTTCCTTATACTCTTTTAGCCATTCCAGTTTCATTTCCTTCCGGGTCATTCATGTTAAAAAGGTTGCAATTGAAGAAAATTGTTCTACAAATCTCTTACAATACCTAGCCGAATCGAGGAAACTTTGAATTTATATCATATTCTAGGATCTCTCCCAATACAATATAGCTTTCGCCTTCACGGAATCTATTATTACAGCCTTTTATTGAGATAATATATGATAAAAAATTCATTATTTCAACCACAACTCATGTTTATTCAGTTTTGCATAAAGTTGGTTATCTCTCAATATCTATAATATATTTATTAGTTATTGTTCATGCTTTAAAATATAGCTTGGATAAAACTAGAATATCATATATGAATACCATTGATTTATCCAAATAAGGTAAGAAAAACTTGATTAATCAAATCCATAAATAGAGTATTAGTTAACCCAAATGACATCACTATAGATTTATAATTCCTGTATCAAGTTCTAAGAGAAGGTTTTGGTACATCTTGCTTATTTATCCTCAATTGATAATACCCTGATCTTAAATCTATTTTCAACAATATCTTGACTCCCTATAATTAGTCAAATAGATCATTTATCAACGCAAGTGGATATTTATTCTTTCATATATGTTATTGATTATCAATAATATATACAAAATCAAAAAGTCTCATTCTTTTCTTCATAAATAACATTACCCCCCCCCCCCCCCCCACACACACACACAGAGAATTGTCAGGTCTTATAAATTCTTTATCAAATAATTTATGTACCTATATCTTTAATTTTTCTATTTATGTTAGTGTCATTTTATAAGGGGTTTGTGCACTATAAATAGTTCCAAATATGATATATGTGAATATATTTATTTCATTTTTGGGGGGTAACCTTAGTAATTACTTTAGAAATACATCTAGAAATTCTTTAACTATGAGAATATTTCCTAATTATATTTCTCCTTTTCCCAAATCTTAAACTAGGCTAAATAGATTGTACAACTTTTTTCAACTTTTTTTGTGTGGTTATAACTAAGATTAAACAATTTAACATAATATTTTTTCTCCTCTAAAATTAGTCCACATGAGTTTCATGTCTTTATACCTCAATTTCCACTTAAATATGAAATTTATGTGTATAGCTTCTCTAAAAACTGTACTATTCACTAATCCCCTCTCTAAGTTTTCTAAATTTCATATTTAGTATCATATTAATTCTCGTTGACACAAAAGAATAGCTAGCCAAAAGACCAGTCAAAACATAAATATCATAATTATTTAGTCATAATATATTTATTACAATATCTAGAGCAACACGAAACTCTTCATGGGTTATATGAAAAACTTAGTCTTAAGTCCTCTCTCCTTGTCCCCTTGGTCTACCTCAAATAACACTATCTCTTTATCAAGTTAGTCGTTCAAGTCTATTTACTATCACTAATTGTTGCTCACTATAAGGAGGTTGCCCATAACTTTTGTTGTGTTAAACAATCTTCTAAGAACATTCCTTTTTATGACGTCTAATCTTGCTATAATAATAACAAGACGCATCTAGATATGGACACTCCTTCCATCAGTGTCCCTCTTGTCTGTATATATAATATTGGCCTAATATGGCAGAATAAACCCCTAGGTGATTCCTCTTATACCTCACACATTGAAGGTATGTAACTGTTTTTTATCCAATAAACCCTCTAATAGTATTAGTTTTGGCTCACCCCTATAATGCCTTCACTAGTGCTCTAAAATACTTTAATTGCAACTTTACTCTATACAGACTCTTACTTTTTTTTTTCTATAATAACGATAATATCTTACCTTTTGATTATGGCCTGATTTCTTAATATACAAACTTATAAAGCTTGAGTTGTTTTGATTACAGCTTGGAAAAATACTTTAATTGCAACTTTACTTTGGCCAAACTCTACTTTTTCCCATAAATAATGATAAAAAAATCTTACCTTTTTTTTTTATAAAGGTGGTTTGCTATATAAGAAATTAGAAGTCTTTCTTTTCCTATATTAATTCTAGTCTGATTTCCTAAAATACAAATTTATAAAGCTTGAGTTGTTTTGATCAGCTCCTTTACAGTCTTAAAGTGGAATAAAATCAATATTTGTTTCAAATCACGTCTTTATCCATCCCTCAATCTATCAAACATGTGTTATTTTGAGAGTATATAATAAGGAGCAAACATAAAGAGTTTATGGAATCATCTTTCGTACTCCATCACTTACATTTCTTCTTGTTTTAGTGCTTAAAACTCATGTTCCTTCATTTTTTGGTTATATTCTTATTTTTAAATTTCATTTTGAAGCCATCCCAAGTCACCACACCTATATTTTATCTCATCTTCACCATTTCCCATCTAGTCAATACACTTCCCAACAACAATTGTGCAACATAATTTACGTGCATATTAGTTGATACCTCATTCTCTATTAATATATGTCCCACCTTCTTAATCTATTTTCCTGCAATCTCAACATCCTTCTCACCATAATATTGTTCGCACCCTAACTCTCTATTTTTTCCCATATGATAAAAGCAACAAGATTAACTTTTGGGGTTGACGTTGTTTTATAGTTGTTGTTGTTACCATTAATGTTGTAGCGCTAGATATGCCTAACATTATAACATTTATGATCTACTATAGGTATATTGGATCTATATGCGCACTTGGTATTGTTGCAAAAGCTACCAATAAAGGCTTTTCTATTTGCCTTGTTAAATTTTATCCTTTAAATTGCATAACTCTTGCCTGTCAAAATGTATAATCATCTCAAAGTGCATATAAATACCCTCGTTGAGATTGAATTGATGTCTCTAGTATATTTGATATAATATCTGCTAATGAATCTTCTTACAGGCCAACCTTAGGTCGAACACTAGCATTTCTCTCTCGTACAATAGATGGATTAATATGAGCTAATTATCAAGTTGTAACCATTCTGAAAACATTCCATGATAAATTAATATTGTAATCAAGTAAAAAGAATTAATCGATTTTCTGATACCAAAAATACTATAACCCAAAATAACAAACCACTTTTTTGGTACATAAACTCAATCTCATGGATAATAAAAGACGTGATTTTGTCAGTCTAGCTAATTAAATTATAATAACATTCCTTGTATTATAAAAACACCCATGATTCTTAAAAAAAATAAGGGATTTTTATTTATTTATTTGTATTTTTAACATACCAAGTTATAAACATCATACATCTTATTTCTAAATATCCATTTCATTCTCGATCCAATCATCCTATATTGTTTTCCATTCCAATTCCTCACTCATCACACCATTAATTCATCTTTAATTCCAACAATATATTATTTTAACAAATAAATTTAAGATGATTTATCAATACATGTCCATCAAGTTGAAATTTATGTAAAATCAAGATTAAGCAATACACAAAGCATACACATTACAGTTCCACCAATTAAAAAAATATTGCAATTTAACTTATATACATATATTCTCAAAAGCTTAATATTTAAGCACTAATTATAATTCTTAACTATAAATCTACACAGCAAAATCATAGTTCTACTTGCCTAAGATAAATATGAAATGAGATAAGTTACATATTAAAAGAATATCATAATCACCAGCCTCTTTCATTATTAAAATCATAATTGAACGTATTTATCCTATATTCCTTAAAATTTATTATTTAAAATTTTCACATGGTTTCTAACATTTTAATCATCCCTTCATGAATGCCACTTAAATTCATTTAGCCTATTTGGTTCTTAAAAATCCAGTAATCCCTTTGCACATGTATTTTACATCCGACCAAGCCATTTAGTCTTCAAAATTTTAATCATCCCTCATAAATGCCATTCAAATCCAGTTAACCTATTTGATTGCTAAAATTTTTGCCCATCCTCTTATGGAAGCCATTTAAATCCAAACAACCTATTTGGGTGCCAAAAACTGCAATCATCCCCTTACGGGTGCCATTTAAATTCAATCAACCTATGTGGTTGCAAAAAGTTATAGTCATTGCCTCACTATTTCCTCCTAACATACTTCATCCATAATCTAGATTGCTATTTCCAAATTAAATAATTTTCTAGCTATCTTTATAACATGTAAAATTTTCCATCATGAACACTTAATTTTATTTGTTACTTAAGTATTATCCTCCCACCATCACTTCATTTTATTTTCATACTCTTAAGTTCACATTTAACACTTATCGTATATTTTACTATCAACAAGTATAATTTAAAGTATCCATTAAGTCTCATTTATGAATTTCTCCTTGCCAACACAATTTCTTTAAAACTTAATTAAAAACAAATCATACAAGTTTTTTACCAAATTTTTACAATGTATTTAAGACTTTGCATAATCAAAAATACATCACAAATAAGTATAAATTGGTTTTTTGATTTTAAATAATTCAAATTACAACCACATTCATTAAATACATAAAACTCATCATTTTAGAACATTTAAACACATTTAAATATTCCTAAAGTCTTCCCTATAATTGGTCAACCACTACCTCCCTTACACACCAAGGATTTTATTTTAATTTCAATAGTTTACGCACTCTCTGTACTCATTATATCACTCCTTACATTGATTAATAATCAATTCAATCAATTTAAGACTTTAATCTACATGAAGCTAATTTGAGAATGTTAAGGCATCTTACCAAGAAATAATCAAGACTGTGAACACTCTAATTGATAAATATACAACCTTTCTTCCTCCTCCAGAATTGTTGAATTATTCTCCCTCTTTCTGTAATTTGATTCCTTTCCTTTAATTAGTGCTTGATATGTTTGGTTTAAAGTTTTCTCAACATTCTCACTCAATTTTGCATGTTTTTCCATGAATTTTTATCACTCTTAAAAGCTATTCTTCTTTTTTTGTCGCCACTAGCATGTATGCACGCATACACATGCACCTCTCACGCATATAGATATTCAAGTTTTTTACAAATTGCTTTTTTGGCATTTATTAGAAATTTTAATGTTTTTTGGATAAAAATCCTTAGATTCAAACACCTCTTTATACTAAATTTTACCCATGCCATTTAAATTTTATGAAGTTAGATACTCGTACTTTTAGTTCTGTAAAATTTGTTTATATTATAATTTTATTTGTTTTTTTGTGTTATTTATTTTCTAGATATTTTCATATTTTGTTTTCTTAACACCCATGCATAACATTTTACCTCAAATTCTTGAAATTATCATCTAATGCAAACCTCTTGATTACGCGGTCAAACAACCCACACACAAATATATCAATTACTGGAAAGCCAAGTAAATCAGGTTTGATGGGAGTATGACGCAAAGATAACTTGTACCTAAGCATCAAAACTATTAGATTCGAACCCCCACTCAACAATAGCAATTCACGAACGAGAAGTATGGATTGACGCCATGAAGTTAGTAGAACCTCAATAAGTCATTTTCAGTCCTTTAGAGAACCAAGCAAGAGAGAGTTCTCACCTCACAAACATACAAAGTTGCATTTGTAATTTGAATATCATTAAACAATAAACATAATTTGAAAACTTAGGTTACATATATGTTTTTAACCTAAATTAAACCCTAGAATACTCAAAAATGTGAACTTGTATAAAACTCACTTATAATCAAACTCAAATCCCTAAGTATCTAAGTCCAATTGATGTTTATTACCCTAAAACACAAAATACAAATTTAAAATAAAAAGTTTAAGTTGCACCACATAAATATAAGATAAAGAATATTTATTTGGTCTTGAATGTTACTGACTTTTAGGTTTCCTTCCTAGAGAAGGAAACATCTTTTTTTGAATGCTAAAAATCCTCTTTTTTTTTGAAAATAATCTAGATTTGGACGTAATGTCATATTAGAAAGAAAAAAAAATCAAATCAAGGTTGTCATAGGGCCTAGCACATCAATCCTTTTCAGAATTTGAATGAGACTCTTCTTGGACTTGGAATAGATGATTAGAAGCTACCCTTTAAGCTCCATGGGTGTTATTTTTCCCACTAGAATTTGAATGAGACCCTTCTTGGACTTGGATTAGATGATTAGAGGCTGCCCTTTAAACTCCATAGGTGTTATCTATCCCTCCAGGTGCATCTTACTCTATGTGCTCTAAACTAGCCCATTCAATGCTTCTTTAAGTCTCTTTAACTTAACCCTTGTAATAGCTCCACTTAGCACTACCTATGAGACATATAAGTGATTACGTTTGATGTTGGGTTGATCCTCCTCATTATCATTCCTATAATTTAATTATCATTTTCCCATTTTACATAATATTTTATTTTATTATTTTTATTGGTTTGTTTAGGGGTTTTAAAACTTTACATTATTTTTCAACCCCTAATAAAAATTTGATAAAACACAATCGTTTTGAATTAATATGATGAAATCAAATATTCTACTTTAAATCAAAATATATATTAGATACCATATATATCATCTATATTTAAGATTAAGAATTCTTAAGAAAGTAATAGAATACATATCATAAATAAAACTGCATGAATAAGAAGAATTACTATAAAAATCATTAAATTATAAACTATAAATAAGAAAATATAAGAGAGACACGATTTTCAACTTTTAAAACACATTAGTTGCAATTTTTCAATCAAATCTTACAAATAATCAATTATATTTCAAGTGTTACCCTAATTTTACCATGTCATTATTTGTACCAGATATCATTAATACTTTAATCTTAAATATGAAACCCCTATACATATAAAGGCTTCTAAAATATAACAATCATTTATAGATTATATTATAAAATTATGGCAACTAATATAACTCCAAAAGGCCTCAAAGATCACCTAAAGATCATATTGTCATTTTAGAAGCTAATCTTCATAATTCCAATATTCAAGTCTTTAAACCATTATAATGGGGTCAAATTACATGTCCAAATAGTTGAGAATTATCTTAAGTAAATACTCAAAGATCATTATCATCTAGTAATAATCTGGTTTAAATAATATAAGATCAATTTACAAAATCAAGATCGTGTTCCAATTAGCTAGACATGACTTCATCAAAGTTACAAACCTAAATTCTAGAGAATCAACAAGTGACATTTATTCTAGCTTAAGACCTTTAAAGATCAATTTTCAACGAAATGGTTCATAAGCCATATTATCAAACTAATGAACCTTGTATTCCTCATACTATTAAAGTTAAAGAAAAAATAGATTCTCTTATAATGTCACCCACTCAAGGCAAAATGCAATACACAAGTTAATTAAATGTCATTAATAAGAAATTACAAATTAATAAAAAGAAATTAAGAACTAAGAAACTAGTTTTTCATAGCTTATAATAATAATAATAATAATAATAATAATAATAATAATAATAATAATAATAATAATAATAAAAAGGATATTATGAAAATCTCAATAAGATACAAGCCCATATAAATTTTTTTCTTAGCTATGAACCTATCCATTTTAATTGAAACAAGTAAATGTTCATACTAGATCCAAACAAATTTCACAACAACCAATAATCAAATAAATTTAACTCATTATTCTCTTGAGAAAATTACAATTTTTTTCTTCAAAATACAAGTAAAACAAACTCTTTTCAAGTTTTAATGGCTAACATCAATAATCATGTTTCCCAAACATATCTCAAGTTAATACAATTATAAAATAATTAATCTAATCAAATTTACACTTACAATAGCCAAATAATTATACCATAAAATCTAATGTGACATTTTGTTCCTTTTCTCAGAAGGGATGACCATCAACTTTAATTTCAAAACTTTCATTATCTCCAAATTTCTTTTTATACCGGCTCATATCAAGTGATTAAACTGTATTATTAGACGAGCTCATCAAAATGATTACTCAAAAACTTGATTTAATGAATTTTAAAAAATCTATCAAAACAAATATTTGTCATAATTAGGATGAAAATGCTCAAAGTGAAATTAATAATCTTGCTAAACAAGTTCAAAGATTTTGAACTTCCATAATTTCCAATTCTCTCTTCATGCCTACTTAAATACCAAAATATCAAATGATTAAACTATTCTCATTCGACAACCTCATCAAAATGATTACTCAAAAACTTGATTTGGTGAATTTAAAAAAAACATATTAAACAAATATTCACCACAAATCAAGATAAAAATTCTCAAAACATAATATATATATATATATATATATATATATATATATATATATATATATATATATATATATATTAAACATTAATAGGCAAAATTCAAGCTAATCTTGCATCTTAGAATTTTGAATCTAAAAACAAAAAAGAAACTTAAATAAGTTCTGCCACAAGTTTATGTTTTATATTTTTATTTTAAAATACTATAAAAAAATCTTCAACTTCAATATTAATACCTTGAATCAAAAGATATATATGATGCAATACATATAATCCATATTCAAGATTGGAAATACAAAATTCTTAAAAAAAGTAAACAATAAAAAATAGTAGAATATATATATATATATATAATAAAATTACATGAAAAAAGAAAGTTTACTATAACGATCATTAAAATATTTTAAAAATCAATAAAAACTAAACCAATATTTTTAAAAGAATGTTTTTAATTACAATAACACATTCTATAATAAAAGCAATTCAATTACATCAAGCTTAGAAGTTCTTTTTTATAGAAAAATAATAAATCTTATTTTTTTTTATCATATATTAATAAATACAAATAATGTACATGATCTCATTTAGATAAAAAAAATTAGCTTCATCAAATTACTTTTTAAGGTTATATTTTATGAAATTTAATTTTTTTTAATATGAAAATAACCTTTTGAAATTAATTAAATAAATAAAATAATCCAATATTCACAATGAAAACCCACACTAATTCAAACATTTATATTAATAAAAAAAAAACGAAAAAGAAAGTAGGGCCCACAGAAGCCCCTCCCCGCTCCTCGTACTATAGCGTAAGGAATTAAGAGATATGTGAAAATAATAAAAAAAAGGCTTTTATTAGTGAATTAAATGATGATTGAAAAAGGCCAAAATTTCAAAGCCTATCTCCCCCCCCTCTGCTTAAAATTCAAGCAGTCTTTCGTTCATATATAAATATGAATTATTCCTTCTCTCTCTTATTTCTCTCTCTATACTGTTTGCTCACGACAGCAAACATTAAACCCTTCCGCTCCCTTTCCTCCCCCTCTCTCTTCTCTCTCTAGAAACTTCGTCCTTTTCGTTTCATCTCTCTTAGGGTTTGGTGGTAGTGGTAGAGTGGTAGTGGTAGTGAAAGCAGCAAGGGTTTTGTGTGGGTTTAAAATCACTAGTAATGACTTCTCTGGTTATGGCGGCAGAGAGATTTAGGGATTTAAGTCAGGCGATTGATGTTTCGTTACTTGATGCTACTGTTGCTGCTTTCTATGGCACTGGATCTAAAGAAGAGGTCAGGTTTTATTTATTCCATTCCAAATGCTAAGCTTACACAACAATTAAACTCTTCTTCAATCTTAGGGCTAGGACTTATTAAGAGTGTTTGATTACTATTTGTTAGCAGCGAGGCAGTAATATATTATTATTACTGAATGGAAATTTATTAGATTTATTTCGGACATGGGTGAATTTGAAATCTGGCAATATAATTTTATTGTTTTTCTAAGCGTCTATTTCTCTGGGGGCTAGGGTTTCCCATTGTTTACTACTCGTCTTCTAATTGGGCATCTTGTTTTTTATTGTTTACAGAGGGCAGCTGCCGATCGCATTTTGCAGGACTTGCAAAGCAATCCAGATATGTGGCTTCAAGTGGTGCACATTCTACAAAATACAAAGAACCTAAACACCAAGTTCTTTGCCTTGCAGGTTAGTTGTCACATGATCCATTAAAATACAGTTTTTTATGAAGCAAGTCAGCATGGTTAACCTTGTGGCTTGTTGTTGCAGACGTTATAGTCATAATTTGCCATTTAGCTGTAGGAATCAATTCTGAAAGCTCTAGAAAACACACGCACACACCTGTTTAATCTATTTGACTGCAACATTCATCTGTTGTGATTCATCAAATATTATGGTAGTTTGTGTTTTACAAAACCTAATTTTTTCTTTTATATCAGGCTCTTAGATCTAGTAAATAGCCTAATGGTGGCACTTCCTAATAAAAACTCACTTGCGTAGTACAGTCAATGATTTAATCCAGCATTGCAGTAATAGGAAATGATGTTTCCAATCATATGAGAGCTTGTGCGGCACAGTGTGGCAATTGAATATGAGTCATTTTCCACCTTTAGATTCGGGCCTAAATCCTGTTCTCATTTCAATCATTCCTGCAAAGAAATTGTACTTGCTTGGTTGTTATGCTTATATGAAAGTAGAAGGTTCTTTTATCCATTTGCATGATGATGAAAAATCTTTCAGACATGTCATGGGGCATAAAGACATCTTCTAAGGCCAAGTCAAGAATTCAAGATGGTCTCTCTCTTGTCATTGGAATTGTACTCCGTGATATATGCCCAAGTGCTAGTTTATGCACCAAGACCATGCAAGGGTATAGAAGGGCTGCCTTGTATACCCTTTCAGAGGGTGAATGGACTATGCAAAGCATATACATGATAAATGTTTGTAAATGAGTCCTTATGCCTTTTCAGAGTCTGAATTATGGATGTTTTTCCATTGCTTGCACATCAGATGATCTACTAAAATATGAAACTGTTCGGGCATGGTTAGAAATAAAGAAAAGAAATATAAGAATAATCTTTTATTTTGGCATTAATCCACAGGAGTATTTTATTGTTTGCATTAATAAAATGAAGAGCCTAAAGGCTGATGTCTACAAAGTATCAGGAAGCTGATAGGTTCAACCTGATATATAGAAAATGTATAGGAAGCTCATTACTCTCAAGGGAGAAGGCTCAGATTAATGATGTTAATAAAGAGGCTTAAGTGTGACATTAAATAAAGTCTCAAGGGAATATATGTTCCTTTTGCTTCAACTCTTCTTTTTCATCTTATCTAAAATAAGTCTACAGCTACCCTTTTCACATGAACAGAGAGTTCTGTAATTTATGCAATGTAACACATACATTATCGAGCTGTTTATTTTAATTTTTGCTCACTCCCATCTTGGTGATGATTTTACAACAGATTGCTAGCTGTGTTTTTTCTGTAAGTCATGTCCAAGAAGTGGACAGATGGATTTGCTTTTGTGGCATGTGCAGTTAACTGGTTGATGATATAGTTCTTTGGAAAATCAGTGACCAAGTAGCTGTTTTTGTACATTTTTTAATATTTGTGCAGGTCCTAGAGGGTGTTATAAAATATAGATGGAATGCATTGCCTGTTGAACAACGAGATGGAATGAAAAATTATATTTCTGAAGTCATTGTACAGGTAGCTACTTCTGAAAGTTGTGGTTTCGAAAGGAAGCGAGCTTCACTTATTTTCTTTCTTATCTTGAATTTTTCTCTTTACCTGTTTTATGATTGTACCATTTTTGATCTCTTAAATAGCTTTCAAGTAACGAGGCCTCTTTTCGAATGGAAAGGCTGTATGTAAACAAACTCAATGTTACTTTGGTCCAGGTATGATTTAAACTAAGAATCCATGGACAAGTTAGATTTTTTTTTTCCAATATCCTATGTTGTGCCATTCAATATATCTATGACAATCATTAACACTTATGGTGGGATTGCTTTTTTATTTATAATTAATCTCTTGTGTGATCTTTCCAGTTACCATTGAATTCATGAAATGTTTGTCTCATTTTTTTTAGATTGAGATTTTAAGGGTTCTCTTTATATTTTGTGTCAATTAATGTAAGTTTTGGTTTGTTTATTCAAACTCATATTATAACATGAATAATTATGGTACTGATCACATGTAGATTCTCAAGCATGAGTGGCCAGCTAGGTGGCGAAGCTTTATTCCTGATCTTGTTGCAGCGGCAAAAACCAGTGAAACTATATGTGAGAATTGCATGGTTATATTGAAAGTAAGTCCCTATCTCTCTCTATGTGTGCGTGTGTGTACACATTTGTACTTGTATTTCCATATGTAGCTAATGTAAGCTGTAATGTCAGCTTCTAAGTGAAGAAGTTTTTGATTTCTCACGAGGAGAGATGACTCAACAGAAGATCAAAGAGCTTAAACAATCATTAAACAGGTGACTGCTTTGGGCTTTACATTTATAGATATGGTAATTGGGTTGTCTATTTGTTTGTGGAATTGTTAAGTTAGTCGACACGGTCAAATATAAAACTAGTTTCTCTTGTGCAATTTGTTTTTCAATTGGGTCATCATTAACAAGTTTCATAAACATACCACTTAAAAGAAAGCAGAACCAAAATCCATGGATATTTTCTAATGAAACTATTTTAATTTTTTTATAAAGCAATAATTTAATGAGACATTATTTTTTTAATGTGAAAAACCTTTTAATGAACTATTCATATTACTCACGTAATATAATGCCGAAGGCTATGTAATTGAAATTATCTACTAATAAAACTCCTCCTAAGCATCTGTCTATTTCTTTTAAGCATAATTTCAAGAAAATATACAATGAACCAAAACAAAGAGAGTAGGTTCTTGTTCCACATGTCATCCCTAAACAAATGCCCCCCTCTAAGCTTCTTTATATGTTTATTTGTGTGCATGCACATCAAGGCAGTTAATATTGGCAACAAGAGGTGCTGAGATGTGTTGGGATTCTAGCAACTTATTTGATCTTTGTGTTTAGTTTCCATCTTAAGTTTAAAACAGTGGGAGTTATCTTGACCTAGTGATAATCACTGAGATAAATATCACTTATTATTGCTTGTCTGTTATTCGAGTATTTCATGAGATGCTTTTGTTTTCCTGCTTGATTCTTGTCTGTTAGCTTATTGGCAAATATGTTTTCAATAATATAACTCCATAATGATTATTTGGATTCTGCCACCTCACTAATCCTGGTGTTAGTGTTGCCTGGAATTCATCTGACGTGTTATGTTATATGCAACTGCAGCATTTCTTCTATACCTCTTCTCTGTTATCATACCATCTATTTTTTTTTATGTATGTGTTTCACTAAAAGCTATCTTTTATTGTTTACAGTGAGTTTCAACTCATCCATGAGCTATGCTTATATGTCCTATCAGCCTCTCAAAGAACCGAGCTTATTCGAGCAACATTGTCTACCTTGCATGCTTTTCTTTCTTGGATTCCCTTGGGCTATATTTTTGAATCTCCCCTGGTATGTGAAATCTTATTAAATAGCTTTCAGACAGAATTAGTTGTTGGTACAGTAACAATTGACTTTAGGTGTCTACTTGCATCAGCTATTTTAGTTGTTGAAGGGCAGTTCTCATGGTATGTGCTTACATCTTAGTTTTCTTTGTGCTATGCCTTACAGCTTGAAACACTTCTGAAATTTTTTCCCATGCCATCTTATCGGAACCTTACCCTTCAGTGTTTGACAGAGGTATGCTGTTAACTATTTGAAAGAAAAAAGTTCTCTGGAGCTGCTACGTGCTGATTGGTTTTTGTCTGAAATTTACAGGTTGCGGCTCTTAATTTTGGAGATTTCTATAACATGCAGTACGTTAAGATGTACACTTTTTTCACGGTCCAGTTACAGGTACATTGGAGCATTGTAGTTCAGATATGGGAACCCCAACATCATTGGACTAATCCTATGAATTTATATAATTCTATTTCTAAGCTACTACTATTTCTTCTTTCTTGTTATTTTTTCCAGGCCATTCTACCACCAACCACCAAGATCCCAGAGGCTTATGCAAATGGATCCAGCGAAGAACAAGTCTGTGTTGGCAATACAATGCATTCTGTTTTATTAAGGATTAATACCCAATACTAATTTGCTCCTTTTGCTGCATGTTTAGGCATTCATTCAGAATTTGGCACTGTTTTTCACTTCGTTTTACAAGGTAATATTCTTTTCTCAGTGAGCTAATAATTCTTCTAACAAATTGTCAAGGGCTCAACGTTATTTTTAATGCACTTATGTTAGATATAATTACTTAGATTTCAGTGCTGGTTAGCAATATTTTTGTCATGAATAGAATGGAATACATGGACAATGAGATCAGTGGAAGACCTCTGCTTGTGTAAGGTTAAATTTACAAGTATATAGTTTCTGAACTTCTCACAGAGAATATGGACAAGGTAAGACATATTGGGCATATAAATGATTCCAAATGGTTTCGAACTATTGTTCTGTTGAATTGAGTAATCTATGTTGCGTTTCATAGAATGTGCTCTCTCTCTCTCTATATATATATAAACAGCTTAATATCATCTATGGTCTCAGTGCTTTTTGATATTTGAATGTTTTCAGCTTTACTGTTGATGACTGTAAGGTCATGGTGAATTTGAAATAAGATCCATCTGGTAGAATTTTCTGCTTGGTTTGAGATATTTGTGCTCTGTTTTTTTTCACCGAGGCCTTGAGGCATTTTGCAAGATTGCGTGTTTTTCTTTGTTAAAGAAAAATGATGTTACAGATACCTTCATATGTTTGCAGTCTCATATCCGGGTGCTGGAGTCTACTCAGGATAATATATCTGCTCTGCTAATGGGTCTTGAGTATCTAATTAATATCTCATATGTTGATGACACTGAGGTTTTTAAGGTGGTTATTTTCCTTCTCTCCCTTTCCTTCATCTTTCTTTTATGTATATGTAGAATGTATGTATATATATGAGAATTATTATGTAATTTCAAATCCAATAGAATGACTAATTTTGCTGCCTTGTATGATTTGCAGGTTTGCTTGGACTATTGGAATTCCTTGGTTTTGGAGCTTTTTGAGCTGCATAATAATTTGGACAATCCTGCAGTCACTGTAAACATGATGGGATTGCAGGTAGAATGTATTTATTAGCACATGGTAGCTGTACAATGGATTAATGTTGTGATCAGCTATGTGTCATCTTGTTGCATTCTTTTTCTTTTTATATATTAATTCTGACTTCTGTTTTTTATTGCCTTGGAACAATACATAGGATTAAATCCCTTTGCATCTCTTGCCTGTGAAATACACCATAATCCAGACAATACTGCGTTGCTGTAAATTTTCTCGGAGTCTCTTTAATAGAGAGATCAGATTGTGCTTTTTTCCCCTTTGTGGATATCCTTTGATATATATTTCTCCTCCCTTTCTCAAAACACCTTTTCCCATGTGGGGAAAAATGTTTAGTTAAAAAGTGTAGGTAAATATCCAATGAGAAGTGTGACAATGTTTTAGGTCGATGAAATCTTTATTGTGTTTTTTGTTTGAGGTCTTGCATTCTTCTTGTATTGGTGGCCAATCTTAAATGCTTAATGTAGTGTTGTTTTCTCATTTTACATAGACATTTTCATGTGCACATGTTAGAAATTTTGCATTTTCTTTGGTATGGAGTAGTTACAGGTTTCTTGTTTCATTATTCTAGAATACTTGCATTATTTCTATGGAGATTAATTATTCCAGACTATCAATTCTTGGAATCTGCAGATGCCTTTGCTACATGGCATGGTTGATGGTTTAGGGCCACAAATTTCACAGAGGAGGCAGCTCTATGCTGCTCCAATGTCCAAATTAAGAATGCTTATGATCTGTCGCATGGCTAAACCCGAGGAGGTTCTGATAGTTGAAGATGAAAATGGTAATATTGTTCGTGAAACCATGAAGGACAATGATGTTCTTGTTCAATATAAGGTGATTTATCCTTAATTGGTTGAAGATTTTGTGTAATCATTTAATATTGACCTTTGAATATGGATATAGAATGTTTTTGTGAAATCAATTTATGCTTCTATAGGGTCTCATGCTAGCTCAAATAGTATTTGATTATAGTGCATACTGGTGATTGGTTTGAATTTACAAAATGAAACTCTGATCTCTGTGAATAAACCATGGACAATTAAGGTATAGATTTGAGGGGCATATGGCATGAATTGTAGGCTTAGCTTCATTTTACATGTGGAGTAAGGTTGGTTTATATTTGTACTTATGTAAATACTGTTAGTTTTATATAATGTGCATCATTTGCTGTTGTACTCTGACTTTTTTGAATACTAGAGTTCAAAGTCTTATATATATAGTTAGTTCTAACACTTGCTTTAACACTAACCAAGGCTAGGCCCATTATCTGTTAATGGGCAGGATGTTAAATTCAATTCGCTTTTCTATATCAGTATGTTTTTGATTTGGAGATCTAATGTCTTAGCATTAATGCATTGACATTGATTCTCTGTTTCTGGATATTCAATGTTACCAGTTTCATTGGTTAATCTGAATGCAATTATGCAGATTATGAGAGAAACATTAATCTATTTGTCACATCTTGATCATGAAGATACTGAAAAGCAGGTAAGAGCTGTCACTGCACTCATTGAGTATAATTTATTTTAGGAATTTTGTCCTTGCAGTTATCACTTATGTTGTTTGTAGCTTGTAGCTATAGATCCATATGGGCGATTAATAAATGCAATACTCTGTTTATCTTTCTTTAGAGCTTTGATCTGTTAGAATATCCATACTGTGTATATTGGTTAACCTTTTGAAGTGCTTCCTTTGCAAGGACAACTTTCTTTGCCTCTTAGGCTCCTTGCTCAAGCTTTTTGCCTCTTAATCTCTCTATTATGAATATTACACTAAGATAGATGAAAGAATGAATATATCTCTAATGAATGCATATTGGTGCTTAATTTGCTTCACTTTTGAGTGATGGAGTGTGATATCTTAATGGATGTTGTTGCCTTCCCTTTTTGTTGCAACATAGATGTTGAAGAAATTAAGTAAACAACTGAGTGGTGAAGACTGGAACTGGAACAACTTGAACACTTTATGCTGGGCAATTGGATCCATTTCTGGTTCCATGATGGAGGAACAGGTAACTTACCTTTTCTAGACTGATGGAACCTTAGTCTTCATACTGAACAACTTGATGATAATGGGAGCTCAATTCTTCATTGATGTATTGTTGTATAACCCATCCATTTCATATTTTGAGGATTTCTTAACTGGCTAACAATTACTTATTTGTTGCAAGATCACATGCTTTTCAATAATACATTTCTTGACATTTTCATCATCTCTGTTCTGTGGCAGGAAAACCGATTTCTTGTGATGGTCATTCGTGATTTGCTGAATTTATGTGAAATCACAAAAGGGAAGGATAACAAAGCTGTTATTGCGAGTAACATCATGTAAGAATCTATGATTGCAAAAGGGGTTTGAAACCTTCTTTTGCTGAGTTAGAAGTCTCAGATCTTTTTCACATAACAGTTATTACCAATTTGGCTTCGCTACATTCTGATTGTTTCTCCAGCCTAAAAAAAGGGAACAAATAGGGATAGAGTAATTGAGAAGAACTTCTCTACGGTCTATTGCAAATTAACTACTCATTCTTTTTTAATACTAGGCATGTGTTCTATGAGATTGATAGCTGGAAGCTTAAAGTAAATTTGTTTGGGATGTGGTTGTTTAAGCATGCAAACTTCATATTCCCTTGTTTCAAACTTGCTCTGATTGCAGGTATGTTGTTGGCCAGTACCCAAGATTTCTCAGAGCTCACTGGAAGTTCCTGAAAACTGTTGTCAATAAATTGTTCGAATTTATGCATGAAACTCATCCTGGAGTGCAGGTCATTTTTGTTGCTCTATGATATTTATATTATTTTCTAGATGGGCTGCATATACTGAGACATTTTATCATTTTTGTATCGCATGTTACATAAGTTCCTGAGTTTTTGCGAGTAATAACAGTTATGCAATTTAGTGTTGTGTTGTATTTGGTATCTGGTCCTCTTCCTTGTTAGCTTGCTTGACTGTAACATGCATCTCAAAATTTTCCAGGACATGGCATGTGACACATTCTTAAAAATTGTCCAGAAATGCAAGCGGAAATTTGTTATTGTCCAGGTGACCTCTATTTTCCAAAGGCACTTAGCCTTCTGGGTTGTAATTGTGATGCATAAAGAATTCATTAAGAAGATGCTTCTCTGGATTTTAGGTTGGAGAGAGCGAGCCATTTGTATCTGAACTTCTATCAGGCCTTCCAACAACTGTTGCTGATCTAGAGCCACATCAGATACATACATTTTATGAATCTGTATGCCACCATAACTTCTGAGGACCAAGTTATTGACACCAATTTGTGAAGTTCGTGACCCTTCTTTTTATTTTTTGCTCCAGGTTGGCCATATGATCCAAGCAGAATCTGATCTACAGAAGAGAGACGAATACATGCAGAGGTTGATGGATCTCCCTTACCAGGTCTCGGCCCCCCCCCCCCCCCCCCCCCCCCTTTTTCCATCCCAATTCTGTTCATATACAGCATAAATTCTACTGAGAAAAAGATAGATCCCTAGGTCTTACCAGACTGTTACCTCCTCTGATTAATGACTGGGGCCTATTATTTTCTATTTAAAATCATGCAACAAAATATTGAAACAAACTTTAAGTTAATATTTTGCAACCATTTATTCAATCAAAAATTGATATTTTATTGGCATTTGGTTTTTTTGAAGATCAAGTGTCTTCTGATGGTTTTCAAAACTGTTCCTTTTTTTTTTTATGAGCAACCATTATGTTTGAGATGTAGTTTTTAGTGATGGGTTTTGTAGGATAGTAGAACAATCAACTCTTTTACTAGACATAATTTAGGACAACAAAATTGAAGCCTGGATACAGTCAGACAGGAGCATCTCCTGTTTACATGTCATGTCTCAACCATGGGGACTATACAGAATCACATTTATTGTAGTATTTAGTAAGAGCTAAGAGGCTAATACGACTGCATTGTTTTGCAGCAATGGGTTGAAATTATAGCACAGGCACATCAAAGTGTAGATTTTCTGAAAGATCAAGATGTGATCAGAACTGTGCTTAATATATTGCAGGTATGGATATGAGATGTTATGCGGATCCACACCATGTTTCTATGAGGTTGTTAATTGTACGTTGTTTCAAATGACCTCATTGATTCTCCTTTACATCATAGTTTGCTAATTTGATATCTTTTTTTTCTTGAGCCACACTCAAAATATTAATATTAAAATAATTTTAAAATATAGAATTGTGTCATTGAACATCACCAATGATTAATAAGAATATATATGAATCATGAAAGTTCTCTTTATGTTAGAATAATGTATATATTGTTGAATTATGTTCTTTTTTTTTCTACGACTTACGCTGTATGCTTCAACTACCTAACGCACATCATATACCAACTTATTACATAATAGAAAGATGTTATATATAATACGACGGCACTTCAGCATACTAAGTTTACATATGTTTTTATTAATAGTCATTAATTAACTTTTCATTGTTATCATGGAGTCACAATTATAAATTAAACTTCAATTATTAGATTGTTTTGCATAGGCTTTGCAATATAATATAATAATAATAATAATTGTATATAGTAAAATTAAAGAAAATCATATTTGTATTTATATGGTTCAATTGAGTTAAAAATGTAGTTGGACAATTGTGTTTGTCTTACAGGGTTTATTATAATCACACGCACAACAATAAAAATAAAAATGCTTAAAAATACCCTATTGGGTATGGGTTGGGAGATAGGGTGGGTGAACCTTCACTTGCTCCTGTACCTAACACGGGTGAAACAGGGTTGGGTTTTCACTAGACTTTGACCCTGGTCAAACCTGGAAAAACATGATTCAACTGGGTTGAATGTTTTTCTATCTTTAATTATCTTGCTGGGTGGTTCACTACACTATTAGTTTTACTGCTATGTGATGATCTAATTTCATCTACTTTTTTGCAGACCAATACAAGTGCTGCAAGCTCTCTTGGGACATACTTTTTATCTCAAATTTCTCTTATATTTTTGGACATGCTTAACGTCTACAGGTGTGCTTTTCACTGTTATTCACTAATGATATTTTAGAAGCATCTTTGAGGTTGTCAGAGATGTTGTGGGTTCTTAGTAGTTAATACCACTCTTGATTTCAATCTTTTTGCAGAATGTATAGTGAGCTTATATCAAGCAGTATTGCAGAAGGAGGACCTTATGCATCTAAAACATCCTATGTGAAACTTTTGCGGTGAGACATTATTTGGATCTTGTTTCAGATGTGGACAATTAAAAAATTCTTTGATTTATGCGGACAGTTAACTTCTCTCTGATTTTTAATGTGATTTTACTAAACAGATCTGTTAAGAGGGAGACACTTAAGCTCATTGAGACATTTTTGGACAAGGCAGAAGATCAACCACAAATTGGGAAGCAGTTTGTGCCCCCAATGATGGATCCTGTTCTTGGTGATTATGCCAGGAATTTGCCTGATGCTAGGGAATCAGAAGTTTTGTCACTTTTTGCAACAATTATAAACAAGTATGTTGCATTTTCTTAATAATCTTTGCTTGCAATGCAATGATGAAAAATCAGATCAGTAGTTCTTGAAACTATCAGCATGTAGTACTTACATCTACGAGCTGCTCCATAGAGCATGACTAATTAATATCAACTCAACTAAATGTCAATCTCAAACATCTAGTTAGTAGTGTCATTGGTGGATGTTGAGGGTTAGATTCTCTAGTTTTTGAATTGTAAATGCATAATGGAAAGAGTAAGAGTTGCCCAAGTTGCAGACCTTTGCATTATATGCTTCTAATCATCACTGTTTATTAATACATTATTGGTTTTTTATTTTTATTTTCAGTCTTGGCCAACCCACTAGTTTGGGATTGAGGCTTGGTGGTTGTATAGGTTTTGATATTCATTATCTCTGCTGCGCTTACAGCTTGGAGGCAATATAGACTACTGCAAAATGCTCTATTCCTAATTATTATGGTTTCTAATGTTTGATATATCTTTCTGATGTTATTCTTTCCTGGATGAAGGTACAAAGCTGCAATGATAGAAGATGTACCTCGAATATTTGAAGCTGTTTTCCAGTGTACATTGGAGGTACGTATGGAGGTTGTAAATCATTGTTCTCGTTTATGTGGCATCAATATGTGATATTTTCTGTCAATACATCATCCTTCATTTTGTTGCATCTTGCAACAGCAGTTGAGGACCAATTTTCTGCATTCTATCCTAATGTTTAATAGGAAATTGTGAAATGGCCAGTGATAATATAGTTGATGGAATAATAATAACCAGTAAACTATTATTTGTGCATGGAACTTTACATGTTGTTTACCTTTCAATAATTGTATAAATGCATCCAACACTAATAGATCCATGCTTTGATCAATCTACTGATATTCACTTGATGTGATGCTCTTTTTTTTCCTGTTTCTTTTGGAGATTGATGTAGTTATGCCTACGCAATGCTTATATCTTAGGAGTTAGGAGGATGCCATGTTGTCATCAAATGCTGCTGCTTATAGGAACCCTACCATGTGCATTCTAGCATCCCCCCACCCCACCCCCACCTAAATATCTCTCCACCTCTGATTTCTTGCTAGGAAAGGTGCAATGGTTCATGTTGTTGTATATGGCATAACATATCACATGTCAATGAAGATCAATGTGTTAGATTAAAGCTGAATTTTTTGGAATTGTTTATTAGAAGCTGTTCAGCTGAGATGATTAGTTCTGTGTTGCAGATGATAACCAAAAATTTCGAAGATTATCCAGAACATCGCCTTAAGTTCTTTTCATTACTTCGTGCGATTGCTACACATTGTTTCCCTGCCTTGATTCATTTGTCTAGTGAGGTTGGTGTTTGAATTTATTTTGTTTCTTATATCAATGTTAATGTGTTGCCCAGTTCCATCTACAGTGATTTGTGAGATTAGCCTTGCAATGTGATTGTAAGACTTAGAAGGGCTAAGTTTTGTTTCATTAAACTACATCAGAGAGGTGGATATAAAATTGAAGGAGTGGACTGATAAATTGGACTATTAATAGTCAGAAAAGGCTAAACTTGAGGGGCAACCTTTTTACAATTCCCCCCTCCCCATTGAATTGAAGTCTTCTGTCTCATGTTGTTCAATACCAGCAACTGAAGCTTGTGATGGATTCAATTATATGGGCATTTCGTCATACCGAGAGGAATATAGCTGAGACTGGTCTAAACCTATTGTTGGAGATGCTGAAGAACTTTCAGGTGTGTTCCCCCCCTGTATTCCTGTTCAATCAATTTCATGCCATGTGAGATGCTTACTCTTCTGTGTAATTTGACAGGCGTCCGAGTTCTGCAATCAGTTCTACAAGTCATATTTTTTGACAATTGAACAGGAAATATTTGCTGTATTGACAGATACATTTCACAAACCTGGTTTTAAGTTGCATGTTTTGGTGCTACAACACTTATTTTGCTCGGTATGTGTGTTGCAGTTATCTTTTTCATTGTTTTAGGCAGGACCGACCATGGTTAATGAGGTGCAACATTTCAGGTAGAGAGTGATGCTTTGACAGAACCTCTGTGGGATGCTACAACAGTCCCTTATCCATATTTGAATAATGCTATGTTTGTTCGTGAGTACACCATTAAACTTCTGGGTACATCATTCCCTAACATGACTGCATCAGAGGTGAGATCATTTATTTAGTTTCTTCACTGTTGCTTTATTATGGTCTTTACACCAATGCCATCCTTTGGATTTCTCATTAATATTAAGGCTTTTTCAGGTCACTCAATTTGTTAACGGACTATTTGAGTCAAGAACCAACCTGTCCATATTTAAGAATCACATCCGAGACTTTCTTGTGCAATCAAAAGAATTTTCTGCTCAGGTAAAAATTCCTCATTCCTACAAGTTAGTGGATTGTATAAAAGATGTTGATGCTTGTGGGCACCAAGTGCAAGGTCATGATTATCTCTGCAATTATATGGTTCAGTGGCAGCAAACCCATGCTACCCCTGCCCATTTATTTTAAAGGGGACACGAGTTACAAAAACTCCGATATAAAGTTTAAATGAGTCACTATTGGATTGACCCAGAAGCACCCCAATTTAAATGGGTTGGGTGAGGCCATCCATTTGACTCATTTAAAAATACAGTTTAGAAAAAATGAATTTCTTTTGCAAATGTTCATATTTGCCCTGGAAGTTTTTTGAAATATCTATTGTGTCCATATTTTATTCTTCTTACAAATTAGGCCTTATTTGCAAACTTGTTTGCTCATAATTGATATAATAAATATTCTTTGGTGCCTGTAATTTTTTTTTCCTGCAACAAGTCCGTGAAAGTCCTAATTTGAATAAAGAAATTCACACTATTGTCGAGATAAGCAAGCACAATCTGAATGCATGGTTGTTTCTGCAGGATAATAAAGATCTGTATGCAGAAGAGGCTGCTGCTCAGAGGGAAAGGGAGCGACAAAGAATGCTTTCTATTCCAGGGCTTATTGCACCTAATGAAATACAAGATGAGATGCTAGATTCCTAGAAAGCTATTCTTACAGCAGAAGCTAATTTCATGAATATAACTCAGGGAGCTTCTGCGGGCATCTTGATTTGTTTACCTGGCAGTGGATATGAACAGGTACAGCATTTTCCCCTTGATTCTCCCAAGTTTTCCTTTGCGTTATCGCAAGGGTGTGCCTTGGTTCTTCGGAGGTTTCGCTGCTTGCTATACTGCCTATATACACATATATCTAGTAGCTATGATGCTGGGTGTAGAATATTTAGGGGCTAATGTAGGAAATATGTGGAGTCATTTTACGGTTTGTGAATCCAGCTTGAGACTATTCACGATGATGGATGGGATCAAACTGTTTAAATGACTCATTCGGAATTGTTGATTGCTTCATCGTAGTGCATGCTAATGTTGGCGAGCTGTGCAGGAATTGTTTCGTTGGGAATTCTGTTTTCTAGGTTAGGGTTTTTGTTCTTATTTATAGTTCCTGACTCCATCCAAGTATACTACTGTGGTTGCTGTGTTTTCATATATTATTATGGCTTCTTATTTTACTCAATTGTGATATGCACCCATCTTCCATCTCTCTGTCGATGAATAATCACCATGCCCTTCAAGCATAAAAAATACCTTCTTTGGCTGGTAAATAGAATGTTCCAAAAAATATGAGCTTGTTAAATTGTTTCTCGAGTTACGTAAACTCAGACTCGAACTTGATTCTTGGTTCTTTAGAATGGCTGCTTTATATATATATATATATATATATATATATATATACATATATATATTTTATTTTCCGACGTTGGATCTTAGGAACTTGACAAATAACTGAGGAGCTCTCATTTGCTCGGTTATATTGGTGCTGAGTTTGTTTTTAAAATTGTTTTTCATTTGGAAATGTGTTAAAATAATGTTTTTTTTTTTTAAAAAAAAATTAATTTTGATATTAGTATATGAAAATAATATAAAAATATAATTTAAAGTATGAAATAAAACTAAAAAAAAATCATTTTTTTTTTTAAATATTTTTGAAACTCAGGGCTTTACAATAGTCCTCTCTCGTTTTCTTCCTGTCTTGTGAAAGAATTTTATCTAAGCTAAGCTAAGCTAACGAACACTCCATCCTCAATTTTGAGCTCAATCGACACAATTATCTGCTTTTGATTGCCAAAATATGGTGTGCAAATCATCCCTTCGCTATTCTCCCAGCCTCGAGATTCAACCGCGATATATGAACAATTCTCGCCGTCCAAGTGCCAATATAGGGTTCCATGGTACCCTATATTGTCACAGAAAAATACTTTAAAAAACAACTTCAAACTCAAACACTCTCAGAGCCTATTTGTCACAACTGTTGTTGTGGTTGAGGTTGAAAAAAAGCAGTTTTATGAAAAGCGTTTTTAGCTGCGGTTCGTAACTGAAATTTACCATGTTTTTCATATTGCTGTCAACTTATGAAATCACTTTAAAATACACACACACACACACACACACACACACACACATATATATATATATATTGTTGGAATAATTTCGTAGATTTTATTAATAATTATAATAACAAAATATTTGAAATAATTCAAGTAAATTAGACATATTTTTCTAAAATTACCGATAAAAATTATTAACAGGATCAAAAAAAAATTACTGATAAAAAAATAATCTCATTCATGCATTAATACAACAATACAATCGATTTATGTATCCCGAAACACTAATTAGGGAATTCAAATTCTTTGATAACAATTCAATTCAAATTCAAATACAAACTCTTATAACAATTCAATTCAAATTCAAATACAAACATTGATAACAATTCAAATACAAATCCTTCGGTTAATTTTGTTCAACACATTATATATATATTTTTTTAAAAAATTGATACCCAAATTATATATTGATTAATTTGATAATATAATAAAAAAATAACAATTAAAAAAATATTATCCCAAACAAGTTGGGCTAACACATAAAACTCGTAGCTTGTCACATGATATAGATATAACATTATAAGAGGATAATACCATCAAAGGTACCTAAAAAAAATCCAAGCTAGCTAGTAACGCCTTCTAGACTTGTGACCTAATAGAATCTTAATCAATCAACAAAATGTTAATTGATAGAATTTAAAAAATGTTTAAAAACAAAATATATAAAAATCAAATAAATAAAGACTGAATTTGGCATTAAATAAAATGGACTAGGATATCGAGGGATGCAATTGAATAAATGATTTAATTTAGAAAATGATATGAAATATTGAAGGATGCGATTGAAAAAATAAAAAATAATATAAAATATTGAGGGGTGCAACTAAGAATATATTTAAATTGATAGAACAATTTAAAAAAGGAGGAAAAAACTTAAAAGCTAAAAAAACCAAAAAAATGATAATTGAAAAAAAGATTTAATTGCACTGAAAAACTAAAACAAAACAAATACAAATAAAAAGAACAAATACCGTATTTGAAAGAAAGAAAAAAGCGACTACTTTGAAAACATGCAGGGGTTGACTTTCAATCAAGAGAAAAAAACGGTCACTAGCTCAAACTTGACATATCTGTGCAATATATGCCAAATTTTTATGTCACAGCTGTAAAAACAGCTCTCTGTTGCTTTTGCAGTCGCAACAAAAATGCATTTTTTTAGTGGGACCCATAGCTAAAAGCTGGGTACACTTCATTTCGGCTTCGCGGTTCAACGCAAATGCCGCCTGAATCGCGAAGCCAAACGACATCTCAATCTAGTGCTTAAGGTAAAGAATGGATGGTCTGTAGAGAGTTTTTCAAAAAGAAAAAAACAGCTCCTTTCACACTTGACATAGAATGTTGTCAACAACATCCATCATCATCTACCCTCTCTACCTGCCACAAGAAAGCTCAGATCTACATCTCCCAAATCTTAAACTCACTTTAAAAACCAAAATCAGTTTGTAATTCCAATCCAAACCTCTAGAACACTTAAAATGACCTAGTTCCAAAAGGAATATTCCCTTTGTCTTCAAAATTATTCGTAACATCTACTATTGAATTTCCTTTTCTCGACAGGGCAGTAGAGGAATGGACTAAGATTTACATTGAAATCCCATCTTTCGGCTTTGACATTATATTTTAAAAATAGTTTTGAAAAAAATAATTTTTTTTTTACTTTATATTAAACTTTTTGGTGTTTTAGAACATTTTCATGTGCTGATTTAAAAAATAATTTTTAAAAAATAAAAAAAGTCATTTTGATGCATTTCGGAACAAAAAACATTCTAAAAAACAATCTTAACCACACTCCCAAATATGCATGAAATTTGATTTATTTTTTGGTGTTTTTAGATCATTTTCATGTGCTAATTTCAAAAAATGATTTAAAAAAATAAATCATTTTGATGCATTTCTGAACGAAAAACACTATAAAAAACAACATTAACCATACTCCTAAATATGCATGAAATTTGATTAGAACCTTCTTTTTTAAAAAAATAAATCTAAACATATTTAAATATCCTTAATTATTTTATATTTAGCATATGTTACTAGCAAACGAGCTTATGCGTTGCTCTAGAGTTGTTTGTATATAATTTTTAGATAAATCATTATAAAATTAAACTGAACTAAGTCTATTTCTGAAAGTATTGTTCTTAAAACTACAAGTACAATTGAAACTTAATTGGAGGAGGTTAACAAAAATCTTAGTGATAATGGGTGAAAGACAATTAATTTTTTTTTTATGACTGTTTCGAGACAAATAATTTTACTCTTTGTAATGATCGGAGAAAGACAATTAAAAGTCATTAGATGCCTATTTAAAATACCTATTTTTTTTTTGAATTTTACACATTTTAATCTCTTTATATTACTAAACTCTTGAAAGCATGCTATAAACCATTCTTGTACCCTTTATGTGGGCATCATATATATTTACCTTCTCCATGAAGGGGTGTTGTTCTTGCCATTCCTTAAATGCCTTGTTGATGTGCCTACAAATACATGGCTCTAAAGTTATAGTTCCACTCTTAGCTAAGGCTGCAATAATCTTCAAATAGGCACTAACGAGATGCATTGCCCACGTGCTGTGATGGGCTTATATATTAAAAATTCTTGAAATTATGAAAAAACACAAAGTAACATGAGTGTAATTTTTTTTTTGTTAGTAACATGATAGCTAAGGTATTGCCAATAAAACAAATTGAGAGCAAAATTTTGAAAATGCATAGCTGTTATGCGAGTAAATATCTATATAATTAGAATGATTAAATATTTTATTGATCATACTTAAAATCCAAAATAGCAAATGTAATGGCTTGGCAATCAAATAGCTGAAAAAATAACAAAAGAAATAGATCAACCTGTTACAACAAAACGATGTAATAGTAATGTCATAGAGTAACATTGTTTTCATGATCTGCCTTGCCCTATTTATATTAAAGATGAGGTTATTATTTTTTGATAACACAACTCAACCACCAGACTTATGGGTAGAAAAGGAAAATAATATTTGGTGAACAAAAGACAATGTAAAAAATATGCATAAAATGCATTGCAAAAGTAAAACTACAATTGATAAATTCCATTAAAGATGAGTTATTTGCTTTCTGTAACAAACTCATTTATTTTTGGGTCAATTTTACGAGTTTGGCCAATCAATCAATTAGTACCATACATATTTTTCCATATTAGTTAATCCAGCTATTTTTTATTCCCACATCCTTTTCATTTTGTCTTTAGAACCTAGTTAATAGTTAATTTAGATTATTTTATGCTCATGTTACTTTGTGTTTGTTCATAACTTGAAAAAGTTTAATACAAAAGGTTACCGCAGCGCACAGGCAATGCATCTCATCTTTTGTTTTAGGAATCTAGTCTAGAAGCTAACTCTTGGTTGAGCTACTAGTTGCCGGTGAATACTAAGGTTTTTTTAATAACGCAATTCAACCAACAAATTTATGGACAGACAAGGAAATCTATGAAATACATAGAGCAGTAAAACTGAAGAAAAACTGTTGGTGTATGAAAGGCATCGCGACAGTAAAACTGCAATTGATAAAATCTATTAAAAATGAGTTACTTGCTTTCTGTAGCAAATGATTGATTGTTAAGTCTATTTTAACTGTTTGACTAATTATTCAATTGATAGATAACAAATAGGAAATTGATAAAATCCATTAAAGATAAGTTATTTGCTTTATGTAGTAAACTGATTGATTGTTAGTCTGTTCTATTTGTTTGGCTAATTATTCAATCGACAGATAGTAAAACTGCAATTAATAAAATCCATCAAAGATGTGTTATTTGTTTTTCGCAACAAACTAATTGATAATTAGGTTTGGTTTAATTGTTTGACTAATAATTCGCCAACCTCTAGTGAATTATCCTATCAGAGAAGTCTTTTTATATCAAGAATGTTTTTTTATAATGCAACTCCACTAACAGATTTATAGGCATAAATGAAAAAAAAATATTGGTGCATAAACGACAATACAAAGAATGTGTATGAAATGCATTGCGACAGTAAAATTACAATTGATAAAATCTATTAAAGATAAGTTATTTGCCTTTATGACAAACTTATTGATTTATGAGTCTGTTTTGACTGTTTGGCTAATCATTCAACAACTGGTGAATTATCCTAGCGAAAAAGTCTTTTTATATCAAGGACTTTTTTTGACAACTCAACTCCACAAGTAGATTTATGGGCAGAGATGAAACAAATTATTGAGTTCACAAATGGCAATGCAGAGAATGTGCATGAAATGCATTGCGATAATAAAACTGCAATTGATAAAATCCATTAAAAAAGAGTTATTTTCTTTTTGTAGCAAACTTATTAATTTATAGGTTTGTTTTAACTGTTTGTCTAATCATTCAACATCAACCAGTGAATTATCCTAGCAGAGAAGTAGTTTTAATATTTGGTGAACAAATGACAACGCAGAGAATGTGCATAAAATATGTTGCGATAGTAAATATGCAGTTGATAAAATATATTAAAGATGAGTTATTTGCTCTTTGTTGTAAACTGGTTGATTGTTGGGTCTGTTAAACTGTCTGGCTAATAATTCACCAGCTACTAGTGAATTATTCTAGCAGAGAAGTCTTTATATAAATAATTTTTTTTTGATAACGCAATTCAACTATTAGATTTATGGGCAGAGAGGGGAAAAATATTTGGTGAACAAATGACAACGTAGACAATGTGCATAAAATGCATTGCGATAGTAAATTTGCAATTGATAAGATCTATTAAAGATGAATTATTTATTTTGTGTAATAAACTGATTGATTGTTCGGTCTGAAAAAATATTTGGTGAACAAACAACAATGTTGAGAATGCACATGAAATGCATTGTGACAATAAATTTGCAATTGATAAAATCTATTAAAGATGAGTTATTTACTCTATGCAGTAAATTGATTCCTTGTTGCGCCTGTTTTAACTGGTTGACTATTGCGTAAACAATGAAAATCATAACATTATTCCGAAGAATAAAAAAAACATAAAAACTTTAACAAAAGAGAAAAAGCAATATGACAAAACCAAAATAAATATTATTTGACAAATTGGCTGAATAGAAACTGAATGACCCTTGTCTTGATTGTCTTGTCTATTAAATAGGAAGGAAACAAATTTACATGCTTTAGCTACAATTTCGGGCTAAGTATGGAAAGATAAGTATCCATTAAAACACTACTATTTACAGCTAGATTTCTATACATTACATGTTGTATATGAAAACTAATTTAACTAGATCATGCTAACATCCCCCCTTAAATTGATGATAGGTGAGCCAAAAGCATCAATTTTCCAACAAGAAATTGATGGTGTTGACGAGTCAGGGACTTGGTAAACACATCAACAATCTGTAGGTCAGTAGAGATATATGGAAGAGAAATAACATAAGAATCCATGGCCTCTCGAATTGAATGATAATCCACTTGATATGTTTAGTGCGCTCATGAAAAACAAGATTGGTGGCAATCTGGATAACACTCATTTTGTCAGCATGGAGAAGAGTAGGAGAGGACTGGGGAAATCCAATTTCTACAAGGAGACCACGAAGCCGAACAACCTCTAAGCAAGCAGCGGACATGGCCCGATATGCAGACTTAGTCGAGGATTTGGAAACGCGATCTTGTTTCTTGCTCTTCCAAGAGATCAAAGATTCACCAAGAAACATACACCAACTGGTGACGGAACGACGAGTATCAGGAGCCTAATCACCATCACTAAATGCAATAAGGCAAATAGTAGACCCAGCCGGGTAGAATAGGCCACGGTTGGAAGAACCAAGGAGGTATCGAATAATGCGACGAACCGCGACCAAATATAAATGACATGGAGATTGCATAAATGGACTGACGTGCTGAACAACAAAGGATATATCAGCCCGAGTAATAGTAAGATAATTCAAACTGCAACCAATTGCTGATATGAAGTCGGGTTCGATAGAAGATCACCTTTATCACGTCGAACCTTAACATTCACCTCCAAAAGAGTATCTAAGGGAGAAGAAACCTGAAGACCAGCCAATGCAATCAAGTCCTGAGCATATTTCTGTTGGTGCACATAGATACCAGAAGAAGAAGAATGAACCTCCAAACCCAAAAAATAAGTAAGAGAACCAAGATCCTTTATATGAAAGCAATCCTGAAGATGCTGCTGAAGTTGACCAATCAATAAAGAATCAGTGCCGGTAATGACAATATCATCAACATAAACAAGGAGGAGAACACAACCAGTAGAGGTGGTGCAAATAAATAAAGAGGAATCATAATTGCTTTGCGCAAAAGAGAAGCGAAGCAAGGTAGTGCGAAATTTATCAAACCAGGCACGGGGAGCTTGCTTTAAACCATATAAGGATCACTTCAATTTACACACAACCATCGAAGAAGAGGAGACCAAATTTGGTGGAGGTACCATATAAATATCTTCTTTAAGATCACCATGGAGAAAAACATTTTTGATGTCCATTTGATGAAGTGGCCAACCTTGGGAAGCAGCAATGACAATAATAGTACGTACTGTAGTTATCTTGGTGAAAGGTGCAAAGGTCTCCTCATAATCCATACCATATTCCTGTCTATTTCCAAGAGCAACCAAGCGTGCTTTATAGTGATTGAGAGTGCCATCAGAGTAAAGATTAATCGAGTACACCCATTTACACCCAATAGGCTTAACCGTTGGAGGACAAGGAAGAAGATCCCATGTATGATTATCCTGGAGAGCTCAAAGTTCCTCCTGCATGGTTGTCTACTAACATTCATGCTGGACAGCTTATGAGTAACATGATGGAACAAGTGTATTAGATAAAGTAGTAGAAAAACTATACAGATCAAGAGGATAGGAGACCCTCGTAGAGCGGCAAAGAGTAGGCACCTCAGGAGTAGTATCAGGTGGTGGGTCAGTCATCGGAAGAGGCAAGTTGGTTGAAGATGTTCATACACAATTCCAGGTTTGAACCGCTGAAAAGATGACATGTCCTCAAAATGAGGAAAAATAGGAGCAACCGAGGAAGATTCAACAGGAGTAGGAAAAATATTGATTTTCAAAGAAAACAACATTTCTAGAGATATGGAATTTATCATAACTTAGATCATAACAAACAAAACCTTTATGAGAAATACTATACCCTAAAAACGCACATTTAGCAGATTGAGCAGAAAGTTTGTGTCGCTCAATAGAAAGTAAATGAACAAAACAAACACAACCAAAAGTATGCAAGTTGTCGCGACGGCGGATTTTTTTTACGCGCTTCGCGCCCCGCCATCACCCCTAGTTTCGGGGGCGACAACGACGCGCGGTGAAAATGGGGTTGTTTATAGCCGTAAAATTTACGACTATAATTCTAAGGAGTCGCCACCTAGTATTACGGTCACTAGGAAACCTATTGGTCTGCGAGAGTCTTGGGTAAGGGGACTTGTTGTGCAAGGGGAAGACGCATCACCCCCAGTGCACCCTACCTAAGGTAAGCTGCATTGTTTGTTTGATTGTTTTTCTAAGTTAAAATCTTTACACTGCATTTTCAAAAAAAACATTTTTTTTGTCTGCGAGTGTACTTTACAATGTAATTTTACACCGCAGTTACAAGTTTTTTTTTTTTTTATCTACGGGTGTACTTTACAATGTAAATTTACACCGTAGTAAAATTTTTTTTTTTATCTACGGGTGTACTTTACAATGTAATGTTACGCCGTAGTTAAAATCTTATTTTAATCTATGGATGTATTATACAATGTAATTTTACACCGTAGTAAAAATATTTTTTATCTGCGAGTGTACTTTACAATGTAAATTTACACTGCGAAAGCTAAAACAAAATAATTGTTAAATTATTTTTGACATTTTGGCCGACTTCCAACGGATAATCGCAAACTGGTTATGATATCCAATTTTTCATTTTTAAAAATATGGAAAAAGATGCAACATATTTTTTACGAAAAATACAATGAGAAAAGCTTTGGAATCCGGCCGTATGCAAAAAAAACAAATACATTTTTTTGTATTTTTGGATTTTTTGTAATAATAATAGTAGTAAAATAAAAATATTTTTTTTTGTCCATTTGTATTTTTTATTTTTTTATTTTTTTTTGGGCTGGGCTGTCAGCCACAGTGGGCTGACAGCCCACCCTGAGTGGGCTGGGCTTCCAGCCCTCACGGGCTGGAAGCCCAGAAGGGGTATGGCTGGGCTGTCAGCCACTATGGGCTGTCAGCCCGCCTTTATTTGGGTTGGGCTGCCATCCACAATGGGCTGGCAGCCCGCTCTGAATGGGCTGGGCTTCCAGCCTCGTGGGCTGGAAGCCCAATATCTTTCGGGCTGGGCTTCCAGCCTCGTGGGCCGGAAGCCCGAAGGTCTGTCGGGCGGGGCTCCAAGCCATCGTGGGCTGGAAACCCGAAGATCTTTTGGGCTGGGCTTCCAGCCTCGTGGGCCGGAAACCCAAGATCTTTCGGGCTGGGCTTCCAGCCTCGTAGGCCGGAAGCCCGAAGATCTTTTGGGCTGGGCTTCCAGCCTCGTGGGCCGGAAACCCAAGATCTTTCGGGCTGGGCTTCCAGCCTCGTGGGCCGGAAGCCCGAAGGTCTGTCGGGCTGGGCTTCCAGCCATCGTGGGCTGGAAGCCCGAAGGTTTCGGGCTGGGCTTCCGGCCATCGTGGGCTGGAAGCCCAAACAGGCTATCCTGGGCCGAAACGACGGCCCATCGTGTGCTCGGGCCGGGCACGAAAGCCCGACCCAAACCACCTAAACCCGACCCTGCATGAACAGTGGGACGATCACGTCCCACTGCATGCAGGGGCGCGAGGTTGAAGGTGAATGAACAGTAAAAGTGAAATTGTGGCGAAAGGTTCACCTGAGGGTATGGTCAGATAGCTGAGGTCGGGGTGGTTGTCCTGGTGGTTGTTTTGCCGTCAACGATGGTCTGTGGTGGCCGGAGGAAGCTTCCGAAGTCGCCGGAGTTTACGTTGCAGCTGCTGTCAGCGTCGCCGGGGCCTCGCCTGAAGGTGTGTTTATGTTTCTGGTGTAGAGGGGAAGTAACCGATGATGATGAGGTGGTTTTAGGGTGGCCGAACGACTGCCAACGGTGGAGAGAGAGAGAGAGGGTGAATCTGCAACTAGAGAGAGAGAGAGACGCGAAACAGAGAGAGCGAGAGTGAAGCTGACGGAGAAGAAGGTGATCTCTTCCTTCAGTTTCTGAGCATGTTTTTGATGCCAAAAATCGCTATCATTTGCCTAGAATCTCTTCCTCTTCTCTCTATTTTTTTCCGTTTTTTCTTCCCCCTTGGCGTGAACGCAGTGAACGTGTATTTATAGTGAAATTAGGCATGCAGGTTGTGTGTTTGTGGCGTGGCCTCTGCATTTTGCAGTGGGCAGAGGGCAGAGTGCAGAGGCTGAGGACTGCCACTGCAACGTTGTTCGTCCTGGTGCAGGGGGCCTGCTCTGTGTTTCCTGCACTGTTCAGGTGTCGGAACAGTGCAGGAACATGCAATTTTGAAGCTGGGGCAAAGTGCATTTTGGCCCTTAAAACTATAATTGTTCCAATTGCGTCCTTAGTCCATTCTAAACTTTTAATTTGTGCAATTGTATCCTCGTCAAAATTTCAACAGCAACTTTAAATGCGAGCGCCTTTTTTATTTTGGTCTTTGGTTTCCGATTTGCGCGATTTAACCCTCAATTGACCATTAGATTCTCAATTCGTTCAATTCGGTCCCTGATTTCGCATAATTGACTTAAAAATTCAAATCGGTCTCCGAAAATTCCATTCTCACCAATTGAGCCCTAATTAAATTCAAGAAATTGATTTCTCATTGACTAAACCCTTAATAAAATTAATTTAACCAATTTAAAGTATAATTAAGTCCTTGCACTTAATTAAATCCTTCAATTTGACCTTAAATTAATTCCTGATCATAATTAAACTTTAAATTTGTCGACGATTAAATCGAATCAACCCATAAAAAATATAATTATGTCGTTTAACTTAGTTTTTACACAGATTCATCCAACGATAAATTATTTTTGCCTTAAATCTGTATTTTTCTCTATTTTTGGAACCAAAGAGATACGATTGGACTCGCGATAACAACCAAAATTTCCAGATTGATTTTTCTACCCACGCCAGCTCCTTTTATTTTATTTTTGTTATTTTTATTTTATTTTAGGGAGTAACCCAAAAATTGGGTTACGACAGTTGCCCCCCTCTTTACAATGCTTACGACTAAAGTTTTGTAAAAGACTTTAGATAGTAAGTGTTGTAAAGAAAAAGAAGAGTGGATTTACCAGACCAAGAAATGGTTGATCCATCCAGAAATGAGAATGAGGGCTATATAACGCACTCAAAAAGAACGATAAGATAGGGTTAGAAAGCGCACTACCTAAAAATTGGGGCTAAGGAGGACACTTAAGATGATGGTATTTGTAAATGACACAGGAAAATGGTCTCATTGTAAAAACAAAGAGATGGTCTTGTTGTGTAAGGCGACCTGCCCAGATGGAAGCAAAAAGTGGTGATGAAGATTTCATGGGATGGAATATAAGGCTAGAAAGCTCGCTATCTAGGATCTATGGTCAAGGGTTGGAAAACGCACTCAAACAAGGGGAATAAGGATGGAAAATGCAATATTCTAATTGATGGTCGAGGGTTGGACACACACTCAAAGAGAAGGGAACATAGGGCTGGAAGGCGCACTATCTTAATTGATGGTCGAAGGTTGGAAAACACACTCGACAAGAAGGATAAGGATGGAAAACGCACTATCTTGATTGGTGGTTGGAAAACGCACACGAAAAGGAAGAAAAATAGGGTTGAAAAACACGCTATTTTTAGCTTATGGTCAAGGGTTGGAAAACACACTCAAATGAGAGGAAAGGAATGGCTAAGAAGCGCACGATCCTAATTGATGGTTGAGGGTTGGAAAACTCACTCAAATGAGAGGAAAGGAATGGCTAAGAAGCGCACGATCCTAATTGATGGTTGAGGGTTGGAAAACTCACTCAAATGAGAGGAAAGGAATGGCGAAAAAGTGCACCATCCTAATTGATGGTTGAGGGTTGGAAAACACACTCAAGAGTGGAAGAGATAGGGTTGGAAAGCGCACTATCTTAATTGATGGTTGGAGATCTTACCCAAATTCTGGAAAGAGATAGGGCTCAAAAGCGTGCTATCTGAGTTGGTTGATGGCTAGAAAGCGTACTCAAATAAGGAAAGGAATAGGAATGAAAAACATTCTATCTATTCTGATGAAAGGCTCGCAAGCGCTCTTAGGGAAGTGAAAGTGGTGAAGGCTCGAAGACGCACACAAAATGATGAGTAGAGGTTTGTAAATTACAATTCCTCTAAAACATTTCTTGGATCCCTAGGGAGATGCAATGCATAATGACACCCAGAATCAAGAAACAAATAAAGTTAAAATCATGCTCAAGGAAATGAGAGAGGTAAAAGCTTGAAAGCGTGCACACAAAATGAATGAAGAAAGGTTCGTAAATTACGATCCCTCCAAAATATTTTTTAGATTTTCAATGAGGATGCAATGCATGATGACACCCAAAATCAAGAAAGAGATAAAGCTGAAAAGCATTCTCAAAGAGGTAAGAGCTTGAAAGCGTGCACACAAAATGAATGAAGGTTCGTAAATTACGGTCCCTCCAGAATATTTTTAGATTTCCAATGGGGATGCAATGCATAATGATGCATGTATACTTACCTGAGAGATATAGGTCCCCTTTCTTCCTCCAGGCCTTCTTTTCTGGGATTTGGACCTCTGGATTTTATGGCTTCTCGCTTCTTCTTCCTCAAGCCACAACTTGTTAATTTTGACCACTGTAGATGATAGATTTTCCATATCAACATGCCCCCGAGTCTGATCCAGATTCTTTGAAAAGGAATTATGGAGTCAGCTTCATGATTTTGACCACTGAAGATGATAGATCTTTCATATCAACATGCCCCCCGAATTTGATCAAGATTCTTTGAAAAGGAAATATGGAGTCAACTTCATGATTTGACGGCTTCTCGCTTCTGCATACTCAAGCCGCAACTTGCTGATTTTGACCACTGGAGATGATATGCCCCCCTGAGTTTGATCCAGATTCTTTGAAAAGAAACGATGGAGCCAACTTCAATTGCATTTTAGATTGCCCCCTGTTTGGTCATGCCCCAAAAGTGTTTTGGGCTTCAGGTGTTTGCAGGAAGGGGTTAGTTATTTGCAAAGATTGTGTTTTCATGTGGGATCGTTGGAATTTCAAAGTTATTCCAAGCACAAAATCATTTGATTGCCCAGTCGGGTCATGTCACACCAGTGTTTTAGGTTTTGAGTATTTGCAAGAAATGGATGGCTATTTGCAAAAATCGTTTTCATGTAAAACTTTTGGAATTTCAAAGTCATTCCAAGCACAAAAACCATTTTGATGTTTGTTTAACAAACTTGTTCTCGAAAGAATTCAAGTGATCTCATTGTCAGGTTTTATGTTGACTTTGACAAGAATATGAAATGATATTTGCAAGTCTCGTATGTCAGGAAGGTTTCGATCAGGTCGTGTAAAGAATTTGTAAGGTTTGTTTCAAATGGAAAAGCATTGCTTATCGATCCAGACTCGTATTTGATCAGAAAGGGCTTTATTAGGCTTGTAACGTAGGCTTAGGTTACTGGCTACGAAAAAAAGATATTTGTAGGCTCAAAAAGTGTTTAAGGGTTTTTTAGACTAAGGATCACTTAGTGCTTACTCTTAGAACTTCATTTAGCCCTCATGGTTGATTTTCATAGTGACCTAGCATGCCCCCCAGTGTTTGTTTGGGCTTTGACCTTGACATGCCCCGGGTATTTGTTTGGGCTTTCTATCATGGGCTTTTTAGCAATGCCCCCATTTTGACTTGACGTGCCCCCCAAGTATTCTGTTTGGTTTTTTCATTGGTTTTTGGCACTAACATGATGCTGACTTGACATGCCCCCAAGTATTTTGTTTGGGCTTTTTACTGGTTTTTGGCACTAACATTGTGCTGACTTGACATGTCCCCAAGTATTTTGTTTGGGCTTTCTATGTTGAGATGCCCCCAGTATTTGCTTGGGTTTTTTCATTGGTATTTGGCACTAACGTTGTGCTGACTTGACATGACCCCCAAGTATTTTGTTTGGTCTTTTTCATTGTTTTTTTTTTTGACAATAACATTATGCTGACTTGACATGCCCCCCAAGTATTTTGTTTGGGCTTTTATCGCGACATGCCCCCCAATATTTTGTTTGGGCTTCCTATGTTGGGTTTTTAGTACTATCAAAATGTTGAATTAATTTGTTATAGTGTACTAAAACCCTTTTTATGTTTATGCCCCCCAGCTTTGTTCGGGCGTCACTTGTCATTGAGGACTGTTTTGTAGATTTTTTTTTTTGCACTTGCCCCCCATTGTAGGGTGTGATCCTTGTCAGGGTTAATTATCAAGAAATAATTGTTAGGCTCAAATAAGGACTACAATGGATATTTGAGACTTTGTGAAGGCATATCAAAGATGGCCTTTCCTCATTTCATAAACATGCAATCTAAATCGATAAGCTTTGCTTTTCCATGCGAAACAAGTTTTTGATTTTTTGGATTATTTGTTTGGCTAAGAGATTAGCTTTATTATGTGGGTTTTGGTGGTATGAGATCACCTTTCAAAGAAATCCTTTGAATTCCTAGAACACATTTGTTAAACAAAAATCAAATTGGCATTTATTTTCGTACTAAAATTTGATTTGCCAAAAATCTTAATGAAAGTGAGATCATGCAGGAATAGAAAAGAGAGGATACACCGAGAATTCATAGCCAAATTTCAATTTCATTAGATGTTGACAGCAATACATTAGGCATAATATTTCTTCACAACATCAGAGTTTACAGGTCTAGGCATATCTTCTCCATCCATACTGGTTAGGATTAAGGCTCCTCCCGAAAAAGCTTTCTTCACCACATATGGTCCCTCATAGTTGGGTGCCCATTTACTATGGTCTTCTCCTATTGATATTTTCTTCAATACCAGATCTCCCTCTTTAAATACCCTTGGCCGGACCTTCTTGTTGTAAGCTTTTGCTATCCGGCTTTGGTATAACTGGTGGTGGCAAATAGCTGCTAGTCTCTTTTCATCAATTAAGTTTAATTGTTTGAATCTCATCTTTGCCCATTCTGATTCTTCTAACTCTGCATCTTTTAAGACCCTTAGTGATGGAATCTCCACTTCTAAAGGTGTGACTGCTTCCATCCCATATACTAAAGCATATGGGGTTGCCCCGGTGGAAGTTCTAATAGTAGTGCGATACGCATGCAAAGCACATGGGAGCATTTCATGCCAATCTTTATAAGTGACAACCATCTTTTGAATGATTTTCTTAAGGTTCTTGTTAGCTGCTTCAACGGCCCCATTCATCTTTGGTCTATAAGGAGAGGAGTTGAGGTGTTTAATCTTCCATTTAGTACAAAGTTCGACAATCAACTTCCCATTGAAATTTTGAGCATTATCAGTTACCAGCCTTGCGGGCAGACCATAGCGATAGATCAAGTCCCTTTCAATGAACTTCTTGACAACCTTTTGCGTTACATGGGCATAAGAATTGGCTTCCACCCATTTAGTAAAGTAATCAATTGCCACCAGGATGAACCTATGTCCATTACTTGCTTTTGGGTTAATTGGCCCTATAACATCTAATCCCCACATGTCAAATGGACATGGTGAGATCATGTTGAATAAAGGTTTTGGAGGTGCATTTATCTTATCACCATAAATTTGGCACTTGTGACATCCCCTAACATATGTCACGCAGTCCCTTTCCATGGTCAACCAAAAATATCCAAATCTTTGCATTTGCTTTGCCATCATATGACCATTGGCGTGGGTGGCACAAATTCCTTCATGAACTTCTTTCAAAGCCTGCCCAATTTCTTTCTCATCCAGACATCTGAGTAAGGTGCCATCAAACGATCTCCTGTATAGGATTTCACCATCTAAATAGAAGTTTACGGCCATTCTTCTTAAGGTCTCTTTATCTGCCTTAGAAGCTTCTTGGGGGTATTCTTGGTGTTGGATGAATTTTTTGATATCACTGTACCAGGGTTCTCCATCTGGTGATTCTTCGAGTGTGCAACAATGGGCTTGGTGATTTCGAACTTGGATGTCGATTGGGTGGATCTTTTCTTTGGCAACAATTTGCACCATTGAAGCCAAAGTTGCCAAAGCATCAGCGAACTGATTTTTATCCCTACTCATATGAGTGAATTTGATCTCCTCGAACTCACTGGCTAACTTTACAAGGTAGTTTTGGTAAAGCTTTAACTTTTCATCTTTAGTTTGCCATTCTCCTTTCACTTGACAAATGATCAACATAGAATCACCAAAGACTTCAAGTTTCTTAACTTTAAGCTCTAAGGCAGCCTCTAAACCAATGATACAAGCTTCATATTCGGCCGTGTTATTAGTGCACTCGAAGTGTAACCTTACTGAAAAAGGATATTGCCTCCCATCTGGGGAAATTATGACTGCTCCAATCCCATTCCCTGATACATTTACTGCTCCATCAAAATAAAGCGTCCACCATTCGCTTGTCTCAATGTCATCCCTGACAACCAAGACATCTTCATCAGGGAGATCAAAATCTAGAGGTTCATAATCTTCCATGGCATGGTCTGCAAGATGGTCGGCAATTACACTGCCTTTTATAGCTTTCCTTTTCGTAAAAATGATATCGTACTCTGCTAACAACACTTGCCACCTTGCTATTCTACTTGATAGATATGGCTTCTCACATATGTACTTAAGCGGATCTAGCTTGGAAATTAACCACGTTGTGTAGTATAACATATACTGCCTGAGTCTTTTCGCACTCCAAACCAAAGCACAACATAACTTCTCAATCATGGTGTATCTGGACTCGCAATCGTTAAACTTTTTACTCAAGTAGTATACAGCTTGCTCCTTTCTTCCAGACTCGTCCTGTTGTCCCAACACACAACCCATGGCCGTTTCTGTGATCGTTAAATACAAAATTAATGGCTTCCCCGGTATTGGGGGTACTAACAACGGAGGATTTTGTAAGTACCTCTTTATCTTATTGAAAGCTTCTTGACAATCATCATCCCATACTCCAGGATTTTTCTTTCTGAGTAAGCGAAAAATCGGTTCACAAGTTACTGTTAGCTGAGATATGAAGCGGGCTATGTAATTCAAGCGTCCGAGAAAACTCCTCACTTCCTTTTCAGTCTTAGGTGCTGGCATTTCTTGTATGGCTTTGGCTTTATCTGGATCAACTTCTATTCCTCGACTGCTCACAATAAAGCCTAGTAATTTTCCTGTCTTTACTCCAAAGGAGCATTTGGCCGGATTCAATTTTAACTGGTATTTCCGCAATCTCTCAAATAGTTTCCTCAATATTTGCACATGGTCTTCCTCAATCTTGGATTTAGCCAGTATATCATCTACATAGACCTCAACTTCCCGATGCATCATATCATGGAACAAAGCGACCATCGCTCGCTGATACGTAGCCCCGGCATTTTTCAAACCAAATGGCATTACTTTATAGCAGAAAGTCCCCCAAGGTGTTACAAAGGTGGTTTTTTCTCTATCTTCTTCTGCCATCTTGATTTGGTTGTAACCAGAAAACCCATCCATAAATGAATATGTGGCGTTTTTAGCAGCATTATCCACCAAGATATCTATATGGGGTAATGGAAAATCATCTTTCGGGCTTGCCCTGTTCAAATCTCTATAGTCCACGCACACACGGATCTTCCCGTCCTTTTTTGGGACTACAACCGTATTGGCCACCCACTGAGGATAGTGAACGACATCTAGAAACCCTGCATCCCATTGCTTTTGTATCTCTGCTTTCACTTTTAGGAGCATATCTGGCCGCATTCTTCTGGTCTTTTGTTTGACTGGTATACTTCCTTCTATTAAAGGGATTCTATGTACAACTATATCGGTATCTAAGCCAGGCATTTCTGCATAAGTCCAGGCAAAAACATCTGTATATCCATGCAAAAGAGAAATAAATTTTCCTCTTTCCTCAGTTGTTATGAGGGTACCGATTTTTAACTCCTTTTTCTCCTGCTCGGTGCCTAGATTAACGGTCTCAAGCTCTTCACTAAAAGGTTTCCAAGCCTTTTCAGAATTTTCCATCAATCTAGTAAATTCTTTTATATCCGCTTCTGCCCACTCCTCATCATCCAGTGTAGTGACATTATTGAAATTTGGCCAATTATTCTTAGTGTAATAGTTTTGTGAATGGTTGGAAATTTCAGAACTCCTGAAAGTGTAATGTGTATTTGTGTAAGAGTGACTACTTGCAAATGATATGTCATAAAAATGCATGATCTCATTAAAAAGAAAAGGTGCTCATTTAACAGGGCAAAATATCGCAGCATCGTGAGCTAGATTACTGCTATGATCAAAATAAAACACATGTTCATGACCAAACAAAAACAATTACTTTTTGAACACAATATGAACAGGCTCCATCTTCCAGTTCTGGAACACTTCTCCTTCAGCTAATTTCCGCACGAAGGTCTTTGCAGAGGGGGCATCAATGTTGTGGATGGAGAGCTGCGGGAAATCTGCTTCTTCCTCCTGGCATTCGAGAGTGCCGACATGAAGATCTCTCATTCCTGCTCTGATTATCCCTATTGAGTCGCAAAAGGATTCTTGAAGTGGCGGAATGACAAGTTCTTCATCTTTTGATTCTCTTCCTTCGATCTTTGCCAACCTGGCCTCCCTTCTAATTTGCGCAACCCGCTTGAAATCCTCTTTCTTCGGCTTATATCCGAGCCCGAACCTTTGATCAGCACATTTCAATTTTATTATGTTGACTCGCTCCGGCATTTCACTGACAGGATCAAACTGAAGAGGAACTTTGTTCCGCAAGAAACATTTGGCAGCCATCCTTGTGGCTTCTGGAATTCTCGGCTTTTTCAACGGGGCACCTTCAAGGATCAAATTTGCATTTACTACTTCGAATGCATGGACGTTCCCGTCTTCACAAGCAACTGTTTCTATAAACGGTACAACCACATTTTTAACCATTGATATGGTTTCTTCAGCTTTCAATGTGACCAACATCCCGTTTGCGATATACTTTAAACATTGATGTAATGAAGAAGGTACTGCTCCTGCCGCATGAATCCATGGCCTACCCAGCAATACGCTATAAGATGGATGGATATCCATCACTTGCAGCGTTACCAAAAACATTTGTGGTCCTATACACAGCTCCACCTCAATAGTCCCCACTATCTGCCTTGGCGACCCATCATACGCTCTTGCCATCATGGTGCTTGGCTTCATATGTGACTCATCAATGGGCATTTCTCTTAGCATATGCCTCGGCAACACATTAAGAGCAGAGCCATTATCGATTAACACTTTTCCAATCAAAACATCCTTGCATTGTATTGTGATGTATAATGGCTTATTATGTCCTGTGCCGTCAGGATCCATTTCATCATCAGAAAAGTACACATAATTTGAAGCCTGTATTCTTCCTACTAAATGCTCCATGGCATCTGGGTTGATGTCTTGGGGTACATAGGCCTCATTCAGTACTTTTTGCAAAGTCTTACGATGAGATTCAGAACTCAAAATCAACGAAAGCAATGATATTCTAGCAGGGGCTTTCTTAAGTTGCTCCACAATGCTATACTCGCTATGCTTCATCAACTTTAAGAATTCATTGGTTTCCTCTTCTGTCACAGGTTTATTGGTTTCTTCGAACACATCAATCACTTCTTTCCCTTTCATTTTCCTCAACTCTTCTGGAGTAAAGCATCTGCCACTTCGAGTCAGCCCTCCAACCTCTGATGAAATGACAAATGGTTGTTTTACACCTAGAGATGAATTCCCATAGTTGTAAGGGATGGCATTATAGTCTTCTTTAGGCGTAATGCGAGGTTTGGTCAATATCAGCTTAGGAGGCCCTCCTGGAGTGATTTGGACCCTGCAAACTTCTTGGTTCAACATTTCTGTCACGGCTATCTCGTCTTTTGTCATCGTCTCAATTCGAAGCAAACCTCTGCTCATCAGTTGCATTACATTTTCGTAGAAGCCTGGACACTGGCTAATAAAGTGACTCTTTTGATCAAAATGCTGGCAACACTTTATGTCACTATATCCTGCTTTAGTCAGCATCTGATAAACCCTTTCCATTGGCACCTTTAGTTTCTTTGAATGTTCAACATCCAGCATATTCACTGATCCACTACCCGAAGCATGGCTAGGTAACGGGTTGGTGCTTACATTTGGGGGATCTTCAAATGTCATCCATCCAGTTCTTAGCAACTGCAGGAGTTTCCTTTTGAATGCATTACATGTATGGATGTCATGCCCTGCAATTCCTGCGTGATATTCGCATGTGAGATCTGGCCTATACCAACCAGGGTAAGGTGGTTGCAGGGGTATCAAGAGTACTGGGGCTACTAGCCCAATGCTTAACAACTTTTGATATATTTCATCCAAAGGTAGAGGTAGCGGGGGTAACTGTTCTTGGACTCTGGGACGATTTCTTTTTAGAAAACTGTCAGTTTGGTTTTTCGAAGCATTCTCGACTTCATTCCCTGGCCTCTTGGTAGGATATGGAGGTTTGAAGTTGATATTGGCAATTTGAGACGATGAAGTACTATGTTTTTGTAACTGAGTATCCCTTCTTCTATAACCAGTCTCAATGTGATCTATCTCTCTTTTTTCCGACGAAACCCTTTTTTTCTGTAGACACAGAGATTCTTCCATTCTTAATCCCTTGCTCTATTCGTTCTGCTACAGCTACAGCGTCAGTAAATTGCTGAGCTGAACTGCCCATCACATGTTCATAAAAGGGTGCCTTGAGCGTGTTGGCGAATAGAGTAACCATTTCTCTATCTAGAAGAGGAGGGTGTACTTGAGCGGCTAAATCTCTCCACCTCTGGGCATATTCTCTCATGCTTTCCCTTTCAGCTTTTTCTAAACTCGACAAGCTAGTCCTATCAGGGGCGATGTCCATATTGTACTTGTATTGTTTGACAAAAGCATCCACTAAATCTTTCCAACTACGAATCTTTGTGTTGTCGAGCCTCATATACCAACTCAGAGCTGGGCCATTCAGACTGTCCTGGAAAAAGTGCATAAACAACTTTTCATCATGCACTACTTCAGCCATCTTATTGCAATATGACTTTAAATGAGTGACAGGACATTGTGTTCCTGTATACTTAATGAAGTCCGGGACACGAAATTTCTTTGGGACCACAACATTTGGAACTAAACACATTTCTACTGCTTTCACTGGGTCATATAAGTCTACTCCTTCGATGGCTCTGATCCTGGCCTCTAGTGTCGCCATTTTGTCTTGATCTGCATTATCAGATAATTGTGTCTTATGAGATTCATTGGCAAATACTTCAACAGGTGGTATTGGAACAGGTGCTGGGGTTGCTGATTGCACAAATGCTGGAGGTTGTGGAGGATCTTGAATTACTTCATTAGGGTTGCTTGTTGCTTGCGGGGGTCTATTTGAGGGACCTTCTCCTGAAGCAGTTCTCAATGCTTGTTCAAGTAGACCTGTGAGACGGGCTACACTTTCTTTTAGGGCGTTAAGCTCTCCTTGAAAATGGGCATCTTGGTGTGCACGCTCTTCATTCTCCATGTTTCTTCGTCGGAGCCGGGTATTGTAACTTCTGGGAGGCGAGATTCTTCGGGGACCTATATTTGACCTGTTGATGTTATGCATGTTATTTATGAAAGATGAATGTATGCATGGCGATTTGTTTTAGTTTATTTTATCTTGAAAGACCAATCCATAACTTCCTTGCCGGGTAAGATGTGTAGTCTGATGCCTGAGAAAAATTTTGTTCGAATTAATTGAGTTACACACATTTTGACAGAAACCAAAGGTGGATCTCGTCCACTTCATTCATTCATATTGAATCATACAAAAGCATTTATTCAAATGCTACCCCCCTATTAGCTATGAGCCCAACAAAACTTGAAAGTTCATCTAGGTACACTTCAAACCTACGAGTATTTCCACCGATCCTGGTAGCCTTTACACGTAACTCATCAGCTTTTCTAGCTGCCATGTTGATTAGCTTATCTGTTTGCTCTATTTTATGCTGGAAAACCGTATTATCTTGAAGTAATGCTTCATTGCTGGCGGTCAAGGAGTCATTATTTCTCTCTAACATCAGAACCATCTTCTTGAGTTGTTGGGTTTGCTCTTTAGCCCTTCGTAGCTCTGCATCAAACCTTGTTGTTTCAGACTTCAACTGGGTTTCAATTTCGGTGATGTGTTCTTGCCATTCATTGCACAGCTCTTGTACCACTTTTAATTCTTCTTCTCGAGTTTCTAATTCTGCTTGCAGGGTAGAAATACGGTCTCTTAAGCTATTGGCCAAGGTCAAATATCTCTTCATGTCAGACTCAGTTGCCCTTCTTGCTTCGAACTCATTTTCCGCCTGAGCTTTGTACTGGGCTTTCAACTCTTTTTCTTCTTCAATGATAAGGCCAACCACTCTTCCTTTTTCTTTCTCGGTTTCCCATTTCTCTTTATAATGATCTCTTTCTTTCATCATTGAGGCTAACAATTCTTTATCTGCATGTTCTTTATCTTCAAATGTCTGTTTCAAAGTGACCAATTCTCTTTTCATCATTTCATATTTATTTATTTGGTCATCATGCTGAAAATCTAACTCCTCTAGCTGATTTTTTTCTCGGATCAGTTGAATAATCTGCTCTTCTTTTCCTTGCAGTTGATGGTTCAAAGAGAGCCTCATCTGTTCTTCTCCTAATAGTTGTTCCTCGAGGAACTTCTGATTGCTTTTGCTATGACTAAGCTCAATCCTTAGCTTATCCAAATCCTCTCGTAAGTCTCCTTCGTCAATCTTCCTTCTTTTAATTCCAGCGGGGATGGTTTCCTTTACTTGTACCAAGCTTTGCCTTGCATCATCCCGAGGCGTATTATAACTCCTCCAAGCCAAGTAACTGGTGCTGACAGAAATCTTCTAGGGGTGGGGATCTATGTTAACTGAAACAGGGTGCCCCCAGTCCTTTTTAATTATCTCAAGCTCAGCCATCGAGTTGACTTCTTTGAAGGAACCTGTATACTCAGCCAACCCTTTAGTTCTTGGCGTATATTGCATTTCTCCAAACTGCCTAGTTACTAGAGAGGGACAATAGCTAATATATCCGGTTAAGCCAATTAATGGGACCCATGCTTTATCACCGCAACTCATCTGGTAAGCTGACTTTCCTATCCAAGGGGCTTTCCATCTGAATTTACTTTCAGGGATCGCTTGGTATTTTTCCACCCAGGCCCTCTCATCTAGGCCTTTCCATTCTTCGTTTAAAACCAAACTAAGAGGTCTCATATTGAACCACCAAAAATTATTAAAAACTTCTTTCGGGGTTTCTAGATGACTGACGATCCATATGAACAACAAAGGGATACAACACCGCATTGCTCCTTTACCATGTGACCTGCAGTGATTCAAAGACAGGAAAGTTTCGGCTAGTATAGCTGAAGTAGGGTTGTTTCTCTCTTGTTCATATTCAACAAAAGCACTGGCTGCCTCTATGCTAATTATCCCCACAGCTTCCGAAGGAAATAAAATCAAACCGAAAATGGCAAAGGCTATTAACCGGTGTCTCTCTTCCCGAAGTCTCCTTTTATCTTTATCGACTTTCAACTTGTTCTCGATTGCTTTCCACTTGAAATCTCCAGAAGAAGTCATATACTGGCCCATTGGATCCAAATGTAGAAGCTTAATGACCTTTTGAACTGTATCCTCAATTTTCTGCCTGAAGAAAACTTTGTGAGGGTTATGAGGAAAACTCAAAATTTGAGCATATTCTTCTATGGTAGGAGTCATGTCAATATTCCCAAAAGTGAAGCACCGGTAATTAGGATCCCAAAAGTGTGTAAGAGCTTTAATGGCTGAGGTTTGGACCGGAATTTTCAAAAGATGAATAATTCTTCCATATCTTTCTTCAAACAATGCTTCATCTACATATCCCAGGAGGGGCAAAAGCCTCTTTATATTCTCTATAGAGCAATGAATCTTGGTCACATGTGGCAACTCATTACTCCTTGGACAATCTCCCTCAGTTAATTGCATCATCTCATATCTTTCCCCATATTCCGAGAAGGTCAAGGAAGCCATGGTCTTGGTTTGGTAATTTCTGTGGAAAAGTTAAAATGACATGAATGATTAGAGTTTGTATCTAAGTTATCACATGAAGGGTAGGTTTTCTAACTGGTCTCAAAAGGTCTATGAACTGCCCAGTGACCACCTTACGTGAAGGTAGTATAGGGGTTTACAAGAAATGGTTGGGGCACAGTGTGACCGCCATTAACAAGTAAACACTCAGTTCATAGTTGGATGTTTCACGAATCTGAACCCCGACCAAAAGTCATGGGGCAGACTGCTACTCCCCACCTAACTTAAAATTGGGTTTACTGAGAAAATTAAAATGCATGATTACATTGATTTAAATTTATGATATGCATGAGCTGAAAGTAAAATGCATGCTAAAGCAATAAAAATACATATTAAAGCATAAAATGCGTGCAAGAATAAATTAAGAGACAAACAATCAAACAAACCAAGCTCAGTCCAGTAAATTTCCCCAGTGGAGTCGCCATCTGTCGCGACGGCGGATTTTTTTTACGCGCTTCGCGCCCCGCCATCACCCCTAGTTTCGGGGGCGACAACGACGCGCAGTGAAAATGGGGTTGTTTATAGCCGTAAAATTTACGACTATAATTCTAAGGAGTCGCCACCTAGTATTACGGTCACTAGGAAACCTATTGGTCTGCGAGAGTCTTGGGTAAGGGGACTTGTTGTGCAAGGGGAAGACGCATCACCCCCAGTGCACCCTACCTAAGGTAAGCTGCATTGTTTGTTTGATTGTTTTTCTAAGTTAAAATCTTTACACTGCATTTTCAAAAAAAACATTTTTTTTGTCTGCGAGTGTACTTTACAATGTAATTTTACACCGCAGTTACAAGTTTTTTTTTTTTTTTATCTACGGGTGTACTTTACAATGTAAATTTACACCGTAGTACATTTTTTTTTTATCTACGGGTGTACTTTACAATGTAATGTTACGCCGTAGTTAAAATCTTATTTTAATCTATGGATGTATTATACAATGTAATTTTACACCGTAGTAAAAATATTTTTTATCTGCGAGTGTACTTTACAATGTAAATTTACACTACGAAAGCTAAAACAAAATAATTGTTAAATTATTTTTGACATTTTGGCCGACTTCCAACGGATAATCGCAAACTGGTTACAATATCCAATTTTTCATTTTTAAAAATATGGAAAAAGATGCAACATATTTTTTACGAAAAAAACAATGAGAAAAGCTTTGGAATCCGGCCGTATGCAAAAAAAACAAATACATTTTTTGTATTTTTGGATTTTTTGTAATAATAATAGTAGTAAAATAAAAATATTTTTTTTTGTCCATTTGTATTTTTTATTTTTTTATTTTTTTTTGGGCTGGGCTGTCAGCCACAGTGGGCTGACAGCCCACCCTGAGTGGGCTGGGCTTCCAGCCCTCACGGGCTGGAAGCCCAGAAGGGGTATGGCTGGGCTGTCAGCCACTATGGGCTGTCAGCCCGCCTTTATTTGGGTTGGGCTGCCAGCCCGCTCTGAATGGGTTGGGCTTCCAGCCTCGTGGGCTGGAAGCCCAAGATCTTTCGGACTGGGCTTCCAGCCTCGTGGGCCGGAAGCCCGAAGGAACCCAAGATCTTTCCGGCTGGGCTTCCAGCCTCGTGGGCCGGAAACCCAAGATCTTTCCGGCTGGGCTTCCAGCCTCGTAGGCCGGAAGCCCGAAGATCTTTTGGGCTGGGCTTCCAGCCTCGTGGGCCGGAAACCCAAGATCTTTCGGGCTGGGCTTCCAGCCTCGTGGGCCGGAAGCCCGAAGGTCTGTCGGGCTGGGCTTCCAGCCATCGTGGGCTGGAAGCCCGAAGGTTTCGGGCTGGGCTTCCGGCCATCGTGGGCTGGAAGCCCAAACAGGCTATCCTGGGCCGAAACGACGGCCCATCGTGTGCTCGGGCCGGGCACGAAAGCCCGACCCAAACAACCTAAACCCGGCCCTGCATGAACAGTGGGACGATCACGTCCCACTGCATGCAGGGGCGCGAGGTTGAAGGTGAATGAACAGTAAAAGTGAAATTGTGGCGAAAGGTTCACCTGAGGGTATGGTCAGATAGCTGAGGTCGGGGTGGTTGTCCTGGTGGTTGTTTTGCCGTCAACGATGGTCTGTGGTGGCCGGAGGAAGCTTCCGAAGTCGCCGGAGTTTACGTTGCAGCTGCTGTCAGCGTCGCCGGGGCCTCGCCTGAAGGTGTGTTTATGTTTCTGGTGTAGAGGGGAAGTAACCGATGATGATGAGGTGGTTTTAGGGTGGCCGAACGACTGCCAACGGTGGAGAGAGAGAGAGAGGGTGAATCTGCAACTAGAGAGAGAGAGAGAGACGCGAAACAGAGAGAGCGAGAGTGAAGCTGACGAAGAAGAAGGTGATCTCTTCCTTCAGTTTCTGAGCATGTTTTTGATGCCAAAAATCGCTATCATTTGCCTAGAATCTCTTCCTCTTCTCTCTATTTTTTTCCGTTTTTTCTTCCCCCTTGGCGTGAACGCAGTGAACGTGTATTTATAGTGAAATTAGGCATGCAGGTTGTGTGTTTGTGGCGTGGCCTCTGCATTTTGCAGTGGGCAGAGGGCAGAGTGCAGAGGCTGAGAAACATTCCCATTTGCCTTAAATCTGTATTTTTCTCTATTTTTGGAACCAAAGAGATACGATTGGACTCGCGATAACAACCAAAATTTCCAGATTGATTTTTCTACCCACGCCAGCTCCTTTTATTTTATTTTTGTTATTTTTATTTTATTTTGGGGAGTAACCCAAAAATTGGGTTACGACACAAGTCATGATAGCTAGGAGTCTTAGTATTTAGACGATAGAAAGGGGAATCGAAATTCAACACCTAGGATGGTAAGTGATTGATTAGATAAACTGCAGTAGACAAATCTTCAACCCAGAATTTAGATGGAACAGATGACTCAAGCAATAAGGTTCTAGTGATATCCAAAATATAATGATTCTTACACTCAACAACCCTATTTTGTTGTGGTGTATATGGACATGAACGATATGCGAGAATGCCTTTTTTGCTGTAAAAAAGCATGAAAATCATGTGACATGTATTCCCCCCTGTCATAACCCAATTTTTGGGTTACTCCCCAAAATCCACCAAAAAATAACAAAAATAAAATAAAAGAGGTCGGTGTTGTTAGAAAAATCAATGTGCAAATTTTGGTTGTTTTCGAGAGTCTAATTGTATCTCTTTTGTCCCCAAAAAATAGAGGAAAATACAGATTTAAGGAAAAATAATATATCATTGGATAAATCTGTGTAAAAATTAAGTCGAGAAATATAATTATATTTTTATAGGCCAATTTGATTTAATCGTCGGCCAATTTAAAAGTATAATTATGTTTAAGAATTAATTTAGGGTCCAATTGAAGGATTTAATTAAGTGCAAGGACTTAATTATACTTTAAGTTGGTCAAATTAATTTTATTAAGGGCTTAATCGATGTAAAATCAAGGTCTGGAGCTTAATTTGGGTTCAATTGAGAAGTTGGGAATTTTCGGAGACTAAATTGAATTTTTCCAAGCCAATTATGCAAAATAAGGGGTCCAACTGGAAACAATTGAGAGTTTAATGGTCAATTGAGGGTCAAATAGCATAAATTGGAAGTCAGGGACCAAATAAAAAAGGCGCGCAAATTTAAGGCTAACATTGAATTTTTCACGGGGACACAATCGCACAAAATTAAAAATTTAAAACCAATCGAGGGTGCGATTGAACCAATTAAAAGTTGAGGGACCAAATTGATTTTTTCCATCTCCCTGCAATCATCACAGGTGTGACTGCACTGTTCAGTCACCTGAACAGTGCAGGGACGCCGCCTGCAATCACAGGCGGCAACCCTTCGCTGCACGCCATGGGCAGCCGAAGGGTTGCCTTTCAAACCTATAAATACATGCACGAAATGCATGCAGGGGAGGGGGGAAGAAGACAGGGGAGAAAAAGAAAGGAATTCATGCAGAAAGTAGAGAAAAGAGTAGAGAAAAGGCAAAAAATAAGGGAAGATTTACGTGAGAAAGATAGCTGGTCTTCATCCCTCTCGGTCCAGCTCTTTCTCTCTCGGTCTCGGCTTCTCTCTCTAAAACCAGAGGCGTCGGTCTCTCTCTCCTTCTCGGTCAGCACTCCGGCCACCAGCTCAGGCCACCCAACTTCACCCTTATCACCACCGAACGCCTCCTATACACTCCAGAAGCCCATCCGTAGACCCAGCCGAAGGCAGCAGTAGCAGCGCCCGTCACAGCCACACAGCCCCGTCACCTTTCGACCCTCACTCCGGCCACCAAAGGCCACCATTTTCGAAGACACCACGACCAGGAGAATCATACCGACCTCCTCTACTCAAAGGCACTAACCGTTTCTCCATTTGGCATACTCGAAAATTCACTGTTGATTTTCTCCTACCTCTCGTCGTTCGCCTGCATGCACATTTGAGTTGGGACAAGCTTCGTGCCCGGCCCACTTGTGTTAGGGAGGTGGGCTGTTACAGCCCACCCGGACTGGAGGCCCAGTCCATGAGAGGTGGGCTGACAGCCCACCTATGCTTTTATCCCAGCCCATTAAATTTGGGCTTTGGCCCATCTTGGTTAGCCGACCCATTTAGTTGGGCCCGACCCTTTTTTTATTATTAAAAAATTACAAAAATGCATTTTAAAAAATAAAAAAAATGTGTTGTTTTCGTGCATACAGCCGGATTCCAAATTTTTTTTCATCATATTTTTTTCATAAAAAAAATATTTTGCATCTTTCTCATGTTTTAAAACAAAAGTTGGATATCGTAACCGGTTTATGATTATCCGTTGGAATTTGGCCAAACTATCAAAAATAATTTTAAATATTTTTGTTTTATCTATTAGGGTATAAATTTACATTGTAAAGTACACCCGTGGAAAAAAAGGTTTTATCTATTAGGGTGTAAATTTACATTGTAAAGTATATCCATGGATAAAAAAAGGGGTTTTTCAACTACGGTGTAAAATTACATTGTAAAGTACACCCGTAGACAAAAAAAAATGGTTTTTGAAAATGCAGTGCAAATTTTTAACTTAGAAAAACAATCAAACAACAATGCAGCTTACCTTAGGTAGGGTGCACTGGGGGTGATGCGTCTTCCCCTTGCACAACAAGTCCCCTTACCTAGACTCTCGCAGACCAATAGGTTCCTAGTAACCTTAATACTAGGTGGCGACTCCTAATAATTATAGTCGTAATATTTATGACTATTAAACACCCCATTTTCACCGCGCGCCGTTGTCTCTCCAGAGAGGGATGGCGGGACGCGAAGCGCGAAAAAGCGCCGTCGCGACAGATGGCGACTCCGCTGGGAACATTGCTGGACTGAGCTTTGTTTGTTTGATTGTTTATTTCTCAATTTGTTTTTGCACGCATTTTTACTGCTTTAACATGAATTTTTACTGCTTTAGCATCTGTTTTACTTGCAACTCATGCATAACATTGATCTTGAATTATTGGCATCATGCATTTTAATTTTCAGAGTAAACCCATTTTTTAGTTAGGTGGGGATTAGCGGTCTGCCCCATGACTTTCAGTCGGGGTTCAGATTCGTGAAACATCCAACTATGAACTGAGTGTTTACTTGATAATGACGGTCATACTGTGCCCCAACCATTTCTTGTAAACCCCTACACCACCTTCATGTAAGGTAGTCACTGGGCAGTTCATAGACCTTTTTTGAGACCAGATAGAAAGCTTACCCCTCATGTAATGGCTTAGAACTTGTCTTTGGGTACAAACTCCCCGATAATTCACCCGATATGTATATACATACATTTGCATCCACATGTATCCATCATCGTGCATAACATATCATCAGCATATTGAAATAAAGGTCCCCGAAGAGCTCCTACCACTAGACTCCAGCAAAGAAATATGGAAGACGGAGAGCGTGCACACCGTGATGCTCATTTTCAAGAAGAACTGGATTCTCTAAAAGCTAGTGTGGCTAGTCTTACCAGCTTACTCGAGCAAGCACTAAGAAACACCTCTGGCGAGGGTCCTTCAACTAGACCCGCTGCTGCTGCTCAAACACAAGGGATTAACCACCATGAAGAGGTGATAGGAGAAAGGGTTCAGGATCCGCAACAGTACCCAGCTTTCGTACAATCAGGAGTGCCGACACCTGCGCCAACTCCAACAGTTATAGAAGCATCAGAGGGTATTGCCAAGATAAGATGGCGACGCTAGAAGCCAGGATAAGGGCCATTGAAGGGGTAAACTTATATGACCCAGTACAAGCTGCAGAAATGTGTCTAGTCCCGAACATTGTAATACCAAAGAAGTTTCGTGTCCCTGAATTTATCAAATATATTGGGACACAATGCCCTGTCACTCACCTAAAATCATACTGTAACAAAATGGCGGAAGTAGTGCATGATGAAAAGATACTGATGCATTTTTTCCAAGACAGTTTGAGTGGGGTAGCATTGAATTGGTACATGATACTAGACAACACCAGGATCCGTAGTTGGGGAAATCTGGTAGATGCTTTCATTAAGCAATATAAGTACAACATGGACATCGCTCCTGACAGAACAAGTTTGTCCAATCTGGAGAAGAAAGACAAAGAAAACATAAGGGAATATGCTCAGAGATGGAGAGATCTTGCTGCACAAGTACATCCCCCTCTTCTAGATAAAGAGATGGTGACACTGTTCACCAACACGCTAAGAGCGCCCTATTACGAACATGTGATGGGCAGTTCAGCACAACAATTTACGGATGCTGTAGCCGTGGCAGAGCGAATAGAGCAGGGAATTAGAAGTGGTAGAATTTCTGCACCTGTGGAGAAAAAGGGCTTTGAAGGCAAGAGAAGAGATACCGAGCATTTCGAAGATGACTATAAGGGTAGGAACAACCAATTCCAAAACTACAATAACCCTTCATCTCAAATTGCCAACATTAATTTTCAAGCCAAAGATCCACCAAAAAATTTCCTGAAAAGAAATTACCAGAAAACCCAAGATCAGCTACCTCCATTACCATTGCCTTTAAATGAGATGTATCAAAACTTGGTAAGCACAGGAAAAATAGCTCCTGAACCTTATGCACCTTTGCAGCCACCTTATCCTGATTGGTACAAGCCTGATTTAAGCTGTGAATACCATGCCGGTGCTGTAGGGCATAGCATTCACACTTGTGGTGCCTTCAAGAAGATGCTCATGCGATTGATTAAAGCGGGGTGGATAACATCCGAAGGAAATCTAGGTCCGGCACCCAAGTAAGCTTCACGGAAATAGGGTACCAAGTGTCTGCACCATTTAAAGTGAAATCGGCAAAAGCTTTTGAAAAGGGAATGTGCCGATATTGGGAGATGAAGTCTGCTTCCGTGATTTCCTTTTGTTTTGGTCATGTCCGCACATTATATCCACATTTTGATTTGTCGACAATTTTGCTTGTAATGCCACAAGACCTTTTTGTTGTTAAGCAAACATTTCCTTGCAGTGATTATGTATTTTCTTGTGTTTATGATGTGTTCTTGCTTTTTGTCTAAATAACACAAGCACTCCATATACCCTTTCATCCAAAGTATACATGATCCCATCATTTCATAAAGATTTTTGGCAAATCAAAGTCTAGTATGAAAATGAATGCCAATTTGATGTTTATTTAATAAATATGTTCTGGGAATTCAAAGGATTTCATTGAAAGGTGATCTCATACCACCAAAACCCACATAATAAAGCTAATCTCTTAGCCAAACAAATAATCCAAAAAAATCAAAAAACTTGTTTCGCATGGAAAAGCAAAGCTTATTGATTCAGATTGCATGTTTTTGAAATAAGGAAATGCCATCTTTGATATGCCATCACAAAGTCTCAAATATCCCTTGCAGTCCTTATTTGAGCCTAATAATTTTTTTTTCTTGATAATTAACCCTGACAAGGATCACACCCTACACTGGGGGGCAAGTGCAAAAAAAAAAATCTACAAAACAATCCTCAATGACAACTGACGCCCGAACAAAGCTAGGGGGTATAAACATAAAAAGGGTTTTAGTACACTATAGCAAATTAATTCAACATTTTGGTAGTACTAAAAACCCAACATAGAAAGCCCAAACAAAATACTTGGGGGGCATGTCAAGTCAGCACAACATTAGTGCCAAAAACCAATAAAAAAGCCCAAACAAAATACTTGGGGGGGGGGGGGGCATGTCAAGTCAGCACAACGTTAGTGCCAAAAACCAATAAAAAAGCCCAAACAAAATACTTGGGGGGCATGTCAAGTCAGCACGACGTTAGTGCCAAAAACCATGAAAAAGCCCAAACAAAATACCTAGGGGGCATGTCAAGTCAGCATAATGTTATTGCCAAAAAACCAATGAAAAAGCCCAAACAAAATACTTGGGGGGCATGTCAAGTCAGCAAAATGTTAGTGCCAAATACCAATGAAAAAGCCCAAACAAATACCGGGGGGCATGTCAAGGTCAAAGCCCAAACAAACACTGGGGGGCATGCTAGGTCACTATGAAAATCAATCATGAGGGCTAAATGAAGTTCTAAGAGTAAGCACTAAGTGATCCTTAGTCTAAAAAACCCTTAAACACTTTTTGAGCCTACAAATATGTTTTTTTCGTAGCCAGTAACCTAAGCCTACGTTACAAGCCTAATAAAGCCCTTTCTGATCAAATACGACTTATCTGGATCGATAAACAATGCTTTTCCATTTGAAACAATCCTTATAAATGCTTCACATGACCTGATCGAAGCCTTCCTGACATACGAGACTTGCAAATATCATTTCGCATTCTTGTCAAAGTCAACATAAAACCTGACAATGAGATCACTTGAATTCTTTCAAGAACAAGTTTGTTAAACAAACATCAAAATGGTTTTTGTGCTTGGAGTGACTTTGAAATTCCAAAAGTTTTACATGGAAACAATTTTTACAAATAGCCATCCCTTTCCTGCAAACACTCGTAGCCTTAAACACTGGTGTGACATGACCCGACTGGGGCTAAAAAATCACATAGAAATGGATATTTGATCAACATTCCTAACAATTGGTATTAAGCATGCATACTTACAAGTTGAAATGGCAGTGAGAAAAATAGAGGAGTTTGACCATATAAAAGAATGGGAAAGACGTGCGATGCTGTGCTTATCTAGCCGACCCTGGCTTGGTTGTATTCACCAAGGGCATTTTCTGTTAACACCCTTTCGTATAAGACCCTTGAATATGCTGCTTCATTCTCATCTGATCAGTGTGTAGAAGGTGTGGCTGCGGTCGCCTAGGATGCATTGGGTATTTTTACAATTGAAAGATTGGTAGAAAATTAAATGAAACTGCAATACCTGTAAGATACACTCCAAGAAAGTTTGTCCGTCAACATGAGCGGAAATTGTTGGTCATTATTGAGAATCATCAAGGAGCATATACAATAGAGGAGCATGAAGCGGCAAAAAAAGAGTTCTTTGAAGCTGTTGGAATGGGGGAAAATGGAAGTGTGCTGAGAAGATGGAAATGGTGGTGATGATGATGATAAAGATGACCCACTATCTGATGAGCAGTATGGTTATCCAAAAACTGAGACAAACTGGTGGGTTTCTTGCATCAGAGTACTTGATCAAAGGTCAGCTACTACAACTTTCCTGCTGGAACTTCAGACAATGTAGCTGCATTTAGCGTATGCACTGTAAATTTCCACGACAAGGAGCATGGAATCTCTTAGCTGTTGGAACAGCCAAGGGAATGGAGTTTTGGCCCAAAAGAAGCTTAATTGTCGGGTTCATTCATATTTATAAATTTGTAGATGATGGTAAAAGCCTGAAGCTTTTAGACAAGACCAAGTAGGAGTTGCACTTGCCCTTGTGTCGGTTTCAGGGGAAGATTACTCGCGGGAATAGGATCAGTGCTGAGATTGTATGACTTGGGGAAAAAAAGGTTTTATGTTTTTTTCTGATGATAGTGTTCCAAGATGGCTTACATCATCATACCATGTAGATTCTGATACCATGGCTGGTGCAGAAAAGTTTGGGAATGTGTACTTTGTGAGGTTGCCACAAGATGTTTCTGATGAGATAGAAGAAGATCCAACTGGCGGAAAGATAAGTTTGAGCAGGGAAATGTGAGAATAAGCTATTCCCAACTCCGTTGTCTCTATTCACACCTGTCGTGATTGGATTTATGTGGGGGACATTCAAGAAGTATGTTTTTCTGAAATACCTTTTAATCTGTGTGGAGCTATGTGATTTTGTTCTTGAGCACCTTACCATCTCTCGCTTCCGTGCTGGTAATTCCATTCTATCTCCCTCTCTAATTCTGGATTTTTAGAATTGTTTAAAGTAAATAAGTTAGTTAAAAAAGAAAAAGATTATAGTACGTGCTCAATTCTGGATTTTTCCTTTATAGTTTTTTTAGCTTGGTTTGATGCTCGGTGTGTGTTGATTTGTTTAGTTCTTTATTACATTTGTCTTGCTCCTGCAGAATGGCATGTTAATCAAATGTTGTTTAGGGCAGTGGTCTGTCTTTTGTTATGTTGTTCTGTTTTGTGCAATTTATGATTCCTTTTCCCTTATTGTAAATTCCTGTCTTTGACCTTTTCTTTCTTTGCATGCTTCAACCAATGTATCTCGTGTTGTTTCAAGAAGGGACATGGCCACTCTAATGAGCCCTGGAGGTAGTAATCATTCATCTCCCACCAGGAAGCCACCATTCCCCACCTCCACTCCCTCTGCCCTACCTATTGTGGAACTGCAGAGTGTAATCTGAGCCCTGGAGGTAATTTCTCCCCCCTTGTTCCTGCATCAATTTCTCTTTCTTGGTTCTCAAACCAAAAGTTCTATTGATCAGCTTGACAAATTATGGTTGCTTCCCCTGGTCTATTATTGCAATACTTTTGCTTTTCATCTTAACTTGCCTGCTGGAACTCCAGGGTAATGAAGCTGCTTTTAGCGTTTAAATTTCCACGACAAGTAGCATGGAACTCTTTTAGCTGTTGTACTATTTAGTTATAGTAAAACATAAATTTATAATTATTACATATGGTTGTTCCTTTCAAGACACATTTGTTGCTTCTTTCAGAACATTTATCAGTTCTTTCCAAAGTTCTTCACTTATTTCGATCTAGCTGTGTTGTCTTATTACTCAGGGCTTGCTGCTGGAGTTCTTTCTGCTACTTGTTGTGGAATTCAAAGATATAGGAGGCAGAGTGATTGCGTTAGTAATATATCAACCTTGTTGCCGTTGCTACATAAATCATTATCAGTTTTCTAATTGTAAGATCTAAGTTATTGATTTTTTGCTCCTGCGCACATCAACTTGTTAGCGAGATCCCCTTTTTAAAGAGGGAAGTTGCATATGAGAAACGCAATGGTAAAGATCATGAACTTCATTTTATTATCAATATTGTCAAGGGCAGTTTTATATCATATCTCTTAGTCTATGTTATTTTCTTTTAAGGGAATATGATGGTTTTTGCTCTTTATTGGGAATTTGTACAAAGGCTTTACCCTTAGGGTGGTGTCGTTCCTACTTTCAACAAAGGTTCTTTCCACTATTATGTTTAGTGACTAATTTGATCTTATTCCAATATTTGAAATATAATTTAAATTACAAATATCAAATATATGCAGTTTGAATTATGATTTAAGCCATGTGCTGGCATTTTTTGCTGCATCTGTTGGGTTTGTATTGGGAATTTGGCTGCAAGACTTGTAAATGATGTTGAAATTGTAGAGGTGGGTTTCTTGGCTAAGCTCTTAAGAACATTATGTTACCTTTTAAAAATTTAGTTACGGGTGTATTCATGCTCTACTTGTATTTGTATCTCATTTTAGCTATCATATTTTGGCTTCACGTTGTTTATCGTGTGCTGATGGCCAGGTTTGACATTCTATGAATGAACTAATATCTAGAGATGAGGGGCTGCGTATTAACTCTGCTTGCCTTCTTTAATACTTAAGCCGCAGCTAGTTGTACAACTCTTCTAGCAGTCCTAATAGCATGGGAATAGCATTTGCAGGAGACTCTTATGTTCTTGTTGTTGATAGATTGTTGTAGAGGCAACTGCATAGACAAAAGGTTTATGAATGACTGGAAATTTTGAGACCAAGTTTGTCTGCGATGTGCTTTGATTAGCATGAATACAATGCTCCTCGGTGAGTACATAAAGTTTGTTGGTGACCATCTTTTGGTATTTCTCCATTGATACCCTGCCCTTCTTTTATATAATTCATGATTAGATAAGGAAATTTTACATGTTTATATTCCTTAATGTTAGGTTGGCTTGGGTTATCAAAAGAAGTACAAAGTTGAAAATCCATTGGAGACTCTTGAATATGGCGCTTCATTCTCATCTGACCAGTGTGCAGAAGGTGTGGTTGCTGTCTCCGGGGATGCGTTGAGGATTTTTACAGTTGAAAGACTGAGAGAAACATTCAATACCCCTAAGATACCCTCCAAGGAAGTTTGTGCTTCAACGTCAGGAGAAATTGTTGGTCATTATTGAGAGCATATACAGCAGAGGAGCGTGAAGCAGCAAAAAAAGAGTGCTTTGAAGGATAGAAGACATCTGTTATTTAAGTCAAAGAAAAACAATAAGTTATTGATGAAAAATTTGGTGGTGTTAAGAGATGAAATGAAACTGGTACCCTAGTTTCATCCTGATTAAGTTTGGCTACATTTATTAGCTTTCTTTTAGCCTTTGGGGCAATGCGACTGTGATTTATGCATTCTGGTTCTTCCTATCAGGGCTTCCGAAGGAGCAATATGAAAAGTTAATTGGAGCCGCCAGGTTTGTACCTTCATCTGGATGGAAAGAAAAATATCACTGATTTGGGATTTCTTCTTACTGCATTGAGCAAGGATTTGACACATCAATCAGGTTCTGCTGCTATGTTTGCACCTGTATGCTCAGGAATCCTGAAAATGCTGAATTTGGCCTTTCTCCATTGAAATATATTTTCCTGGATAACAAATAAAATTAAATCAAGCCCGTAACTTCCATTATTGCCCATGATTTTCCAAGATAAAATTAGGACTGTGGTGTGCCAATTCTGAAATAGAGAATAGAATTTGGCTTGTCTTCATTCTCGTTACTCCTTCTTGCCACCTAAAATGTTGAATTCAGTCCTTGATCTCCAAAATCTTGGAAATTTGGCTTAATTGCTAAAGTCAATTAGAAAATGTTTATTTGGAGCTACAACTACTTTTAATGAGTTTCATAATGACGTTAGTTTATGTATTTCTATTTGAAGCTTCTTGTTTTGCTTATGCAGTAATTGCTCCTGAGTTTCATGCCTTGTACGTGGAAGCTATGGTCAAGGTATTCACTCAAGGTGCAGAAAGATCAATATTTAAAATTGAGGAACTTTTGCATGGCAAGAAGACAGTTGAGTTGGATCTTGAAGCAGAGTTTTCAAGTTTAGATCTTGATATTATTGGCCTAGGTGTCTTCAACTATGACTTTGGTTCAGTTACAAAGGAATCAACCGTGATTAAGGTTTGGTGAAAATATTATCATAATGTTGCATTTGTCTTTATGCATTCTCAATCTGCCATATTTTGTATATTAGACAACTACAAAGGAATTACAAACCTCTGAGAGCACTTATAAAATACGAGAAACATCCTAGAGCTTATTACTCAACACAATGATGCTATGTGCAAATTTCTTTCAATAACACAGTTAAGAGCCTGATTTTACTATCCACTTTTGTGATCTTCGTTCCAAACTCATCTCTCGCTTCAACAGAACTCTTAAAGAAATTTGATTATTGAAACCAGTCCTTTTTTACATTTGTCTTGCTCCTGCAGATTGGCATGTTAATCTACTGATGTTGTTAATTCCATTCTTTGATTTTTCTTTCTTTGCATGCCTCTGTTTTTTTTCCTGCCACCATTTTCCCCTCTCAATGAATTGTTTTTTCTCCATATTAGTTCCCTCCCCCTGGTCTATTGTTGCAATACTGTTGCTTTGTCTGTGCTTTTTTTTTCTATCTCAGAAGATCTTGGATTTGGGATTGAAATGGGTGCTAATAAACAAGGTAAATGGGTGGTTTTTATGCCAAGACTCTGCTGTCATGTGTTAAGAGATATACAATCTTAGCTTTTCTTTCTTTTGAAGAAACATTTAACAGTGGAGCCTCCTTTTATGGTGCAAGTGCAGGAACTGAAATTAGTACCAAATTAGTACCTTTTCATTTGTTATATAAATAAACTTGTATTTAAAGTATACTTGAACTGATATATATATCTAATGTTTATGGTTGAAGTTTTTGGCCCAACCTTCCTCCAGAGGAAAGCTTGTCTATGCTCTTATGAAGATATGACTAATTTCTTTCTTTGGATTTTTAATTACCTTTTGGTTCTCAAAAAATAATAATTCTTACAACTACTTTAAATTGATAAAAATGAGTTCATTTGTTAAACAAAGTTTAGGTTATTTGGTACTTTTTTATTTCATTCTTTTACAGTGTCAAATGGAAGATTGTTGGAGCGACCCTCAAAGAAGTGCACTTTATGATTGAACCCCTCAGAAAACGGGTTTGATCTTTTACCTTCTGGCCCTTCTAGGAGAGGCTAGAAGATTCCAATGTCAACCCTCATCTCCACGCAGTGATTCTATCAAATCTTGTTTACAAGGTGATGGTCGAAACTTGTCCTAAAAAAATAACTTGTGCAAATAATGTGTCTACATATTGTTTTCACCATATTTAATGTTAGCCCGAGTTGTGAAAAGGTAGCATTAGGAGGAAATGTCGCGAGGCTTTTCTCATGCAAGTTTGCGAGCATTTTAAAGAAAGAAAAAAGGCAATGTTTTGCTTTGAACATTTTCTTACTTTTGATATTGTAGTCCTTATTCTTTTGATTTTTGTTTGCTCTTGGTTTCTGTAATTATTTTGGTATGCAGGTTTTAATTTGTTCAAATTGGGTTCTCCAATAGAAATTTGCCATATATTCTACCTTTCATTTCGGTCCTTATTCTTTTATTTTTTTAACAAAATACACAACAATTTGTTTTTAAAATATTTTTATTTGTTTCGGTCATAAGGTTTTTATTTGTTTCAATTTTATCCTTCCATTGGAATTAATTATATATTTTGGTTTACATTTGGATCCTTATTCGTATAATTTTTTATTTGATATTAATTCCTTTGGTATTTTGGGTCCTTCTTGGATAGTGTTTAGTTTTTATTCATATTTATGCATCTATACTTTTAGTTTTGTTTTTAGTTTTTTTTTATATTTTTTATTGGGGTTATATTTTTATTTGGTTTAATCCTGAAATTTTAATTTATGATGGTGATCATTTTAAAATTAATATTGCTCTCTTTTTCCCTTTGTTCTTTTTTATTGTGTTTTCTATTATTTTTTTTCGGATCAAATGATTTTATGGTTTTATTGTTTGCGCAATAATAATAATAATTTTAGTGATTATTTATATTGTTTTTTTTTGTAAAAATGTTATTTTTTTTATTCTTTGGGGCAATATTATGATTTTAATTATTTGGACAGTAATTCTGATAATAATTTTAACTATAATAGTCATGATAATGATGACAATGCAAGGATGGATTTTCAATGATGATTTCTTATTTTTGTAGATAGAAAAATAACTACTCTTTTTTGTTATTTGATTATTGTAGGTGTTTTCATAATGTATATTTTGTTTGTTGTGTTTAATTTAAATTGGATTATTAAATGAACTAATTCTAATACAATGAATCATACAATACTGGATATAAGGACATAATATACTATTGCGTGCATGGTGAAAGTTTAAATGATATAGAAAAATCATTGTATGCACAGATAAGCGCGTGATTGAAATATGTCTCTCGCCTCTGTTTCAAGCCAATTCTAACCTGATTTTAACTGCCCCATGCAGTCCCTAACCATGCGCTTCCAGCTCTGGCGGACCCAGGCTCGTGCCATCGGTGTTCAACTTAACATGTCCCTCTTTAGATGGCTTCTAACTAATATGCCTGGACACAAGAGTTGGCAGGTGCATCCTAGTGTACTCTTGTTTTGAAACTTCTAACTAATAATGGTTGATGTCTTTGTGATGGTGAGAGGATCAGCGAGGACAAACTAAAAAACCTACAAGTGGATATGCTAATTCAATATACAACATTAAGGACTCAAAATCTACAAGTGGATATGTCTTCACACTTGATGGAGTAATTGTGTTATGAAAATCCTCTAATTAAACATGTTTCGCTAGATCTGCAATCTACTTAGAGCTTATTGCTTTTAATAAAGAAGCCAAATGAATTTAAAGTTTTTTGGAGGATATTCCATGTTGGATAAAATAAATTTGTATCCATTATGATAGCCGGTCAACAATTAGAAGGGCATAAATTATCATGTACGACGGGAAGTCTAGACATATATATATCATAGATATAATACTGTAAAATACTTGCTCTCAAATTAATTTAATTTCATTCATGATGTAAAGTCAAAGAAAAATACTACGCATCTGTTAACCTACCCTAATGTAGTTATCTATCAAATTAGTAAATCGAAACAAATCTTCGAATCGTTTTCAAACATGTGAGACAATTTGCATTCATGTAGGGGATTGATGATTTTTTTTATTAACATGATTTAAACAAATTATACGTGAATGAGAAATTAATCTCGAAGAACCTTTGGTTTTCTAGCCTTACGAACCCTTATTGTTTTTTTCTAAATTTAATTCTGATTTATGGTGTCTAATCAAAGTTGATAATGGTGGAAGATAATTTTTCAACCTTTTAGCTTCTGAAATTCGTTACAGAAAAGGGTGGGGGGAATGAAGCATGATTTTTTCATATTTTTTCTCACCGCATTGGTAGTATTCTCATTTTCTTTTATTATTTAGTTTTCCTTCCAAATCTAAAGATTGAGTTCATCTTGTCAAGAAATAGTTAAGTCATATTTCTGTTTTAAAGACCTTGTTTAAAAATACTTCTAAACCATTTTGGTGTTGTTTAGTTCATCCCTTGTGAAGTGATACCCTCATAGATGAAGCAACATACATTTGGATTTAAACCTTTTTCTTTGGCCTTCCCTTCTGACCTTCTGTTGTTGGCAGCCTGGTTGGGTTCTCCCCCACCACATTTCCTCTTCTTTATTATCTCATCCATGTTTTTGAACTTGGATGACATTTTAGATGCCCCGGCATCCCCCTTGCTGGCGACCACATCAAAATCCACAAGTTCATTACTAGTCGTGATGGCAGATGACAAATCTGAAACCTTGTGCGTCCTCAACTCCAATTGTGCCCATGGCTAGAGTGTAGACAGAAAATTAAACAATATGTCCTCTTTAGACATATTCTCGATGTCGAGTCTCATAACCCATTTCTGGGTTATTCCCTAAAATAAAAATAATAAAAATAAAATAAATACCTGACATGAAAAAAATCAAGTTGGAAATTTTGAATGGATTAGAGAAACCGACTGTACCTCTATTGTGCCAAAAAATGAAGAACAATGCAGATTCAATGGATAAATCTGCTTAAAAATTAAGTCAGAATATTATATTTTTATACGGCAATTTTATTTAATCGCGGGCCAATATAAAGTGTAATTATGTTGAGGAACTAATTTAGGGTCCAATTGAAGGATTTAATTAAGTGTAAGGAATTAGTTATACTTTAAATTGGTCAAATTAATTTTATTAAGGGTTTAATTGATGAAAAATAATGTTTGGGATCCTAATTCGAGCTTAATTGAGAAAAATGGAATGTTCGGAGACCAAAATCAATTTTTACCAAGCGAATTGGATTAAATCGGGAGTGAAATTAAAGAAAATTGATAGTTTAATGGTCAATTAAAGCTCAAATTGCATAAATCCGAGACCAAGTACTGAAGTAAAAAAGGCGTGTAAATTTAAGGCTGCTATTGAAGTTTTGGCAGGGATAGAATTGCATAAAATTAAAAGTTTAAAGCCAATTAAGAGCACAATTAGAACAATCACAAATCAAGAGACCAAACTGTACTCCTACCATTTTGCAAGATTTGTAGGCGTGACTGCACTTTTCTGTGGTCTGAACGGTGCAAGCACGCGCGTTGGAGAAGTGGAAGAGGCAACCCACCGTTGCCCGCAATGGCTAAGGAGTCACCGTTGTCCCTATAAATACTGCGATCAATGAACAAAGAAAAGGGGGACAAGGGGAAGAGGTAGCAATGACTTCTTTTTCATTAGCACCTGCATCTGCAGTCCTCTCCTTCTCCCTATCCAATAAATTCCAAGTTCTTCCTCTTCAGTTTTCAGCCACTATCTTAGCCATCGACAACCCCTTCTTTCCCCAAGTAGCAGTTGCATGTCGGTGCTGCCATCAATAACTTCAAGCTCAACGTTAGTGGCGACATCAACTTCTTATGCTCTAATAGAGGACGACAACTTCTCCTCCTTCCTCCTTGACAACAACAGCTGTAGCCTTTTCCCCCCCAATGTCGATAGTTTTATCATCCCTATTGGCAGCACGTGCACTCCTTCCTCTCCTCTAGCCATAGCACTAGCAGTTGCACTTCCCCAGCGGCAGCCGCAAAAGCTCCTTCGTCTTCCAGCGATGTAAGCGACAACAATGTCACTTCTTCTCTCTGCCGCAGCGAACTTCACCTCCCTCTATCAAGCAGTTGGCATTCTTATTCTCCTATGGTCGTTATTGTTCACTTTGCAAGTGAACAGTAGGGAGTGCATTAATTCACGTCCTACTAGAAGGGATGAATGTTATGTCAAGCCCAACCTAAGAAGGTTGATGGGCTGAAATGGGACAAATTGGTTGGGCAGACCCATTTCGTTGGTCCAGGCTTTGTATGAATATATATATATATATATATATATATATATATATATATATATATATATATATATATATATATTAAAAAATGTATTGTTTTCGCGTATACGACTGAATTCTAAACATTTCCTAAGCATATTTTACACACAAAAATGGCATCTTTTCTCATGTTTTAAATTGAAAAATAGGATATCATAACCAATTTATGAGTATTCATTAGAATTCAGACAAAATATCAAAATCTTTCAAGTTGATGATGTTTTTTAGAAAACTATATTGATTCTCTTTATGTTTTTAGCAGTGCAATTTTATAATAAATTTAAAACTTTTAATAATAATTTTTTTATAATAAATTTGAAACTTTTAATAATAGATTTTTAGTTAAAAAAATATAGTAATGATTGTATTCATGCTCGATGGCCTATAATAGTTTTCTAATTTTTATCCTTTGCTACCAGTATTTTTAGTATTGAACTAGTTTGATGGCCTGCACTTCGTTACGGGCGGAGCAAATAATTTTTACAACTGTTCAGATTATAATATAATATTTCTACATGTAAAGTTTGATATAATGAAACAGATCAAAATACCCTGTCATAACAACAGTAACATCGAAGTGCTAACTTCTAAATTATCATCACTATTACTGTCAAAACAATAATAATTATTAAACTACCTCGAGAAAAAAAGAGCAAGTAAGAACAAAAACTAAAATTATTATTATTATTATTCTTAATATTATTATTATTATTGCGTTAATAACAAAAAAAAATCAAAGACTAAAATAAGTCTAAAAACATTAACAAAAGAGCAAATAAAAAAAAATAAATGATAAAACAAAAATAAAAATTATTACCTGAAAGAAAACATTTCACTTGAAAATAATAAAAAATATCAAATTATACAGAGAAAAAAAACATAAACAAAATAGTAAGCAAGAAAAACAATTAAAACATCATCATCATTATTATTATTATGAAAGAATAAATAAATAAATGACAAACCAAAAAAATCATAAAAACTTCAACAATAAAATTTAAGAACTAATTTTTTTGGAAAAAATACCACCCCAACAAATAAGAAAACAACAAAAATTAAAAATCAAAGCCGAGCACACTTATATATACATGGACAAAAGTAGGGATTAATTATTCTAGAAATAAAAGAAATATAAGGATTAAAATAAAAAAATTAAAAGTATAAGGGATGAAATGAATATTAAATATAAAGGGATTACAATCTAAAATTAAAAGTATAAGGGCCGAAATGAAAATAAAATATATTATCAATTTTAATCAAAGGAGAAAATTTAAGAAATTGAAACTACTGTACCGAATAAATTCATCTTTTTCAATGCAATCTGGAAATTAAAAGAAGGAGGACCGAATTGAAAAATGGACACTGAATTAAATCCAATTGGAGGACCCAATCGAACTAAATCAAAACTTATATACCAGAAATGAGAACCAGAAACGAAATTGAAAGTGACGGCACTGAAGTGCAAAAGGTGAAAATAAGGGGGACTCTCCTGCACTTTTACGTGCAGGAGAGAGAGAAACGTGGCCAGTGGCTTTAACCGGCCTCCGCGGTGTCCACGAACATTTTTAGGAGCAACGCGTCGCCGCGGGAGGAAGAACATGCGGAGGCGCTTCGAGATAGACTCCGAAATCTCGTCTTCGGACACCGTATGCCGCCGCGCGCGCCACCTAAACATGGCGTGGGGCGGAACACCGGCGGGCGCGTGCCTAGCACGCACTTACAGCCACAGAAAGAAATAATAAAAAATTAGGTACATTACGGTCCCACCCCTGTTCCCAAAGGCAGCATTTTTGTCTTATTAGGGGCTAAAATCATATTTAGCCAATTTTTTAAAATAATAAAATAAGAAGAAGACCGGCGGGGCGGATCAGACTGGTCCGGTCAGACGTGCGAAATGACCACGGAGCCCCTCGGTCTGGCGGAGTTTTTTGTCGTTTTAGGGGGGCTTTTTCGTTAAATCACTTCTCAAAAACGAAAAAAAAAAACAAACATGGTAGGACATGTAACAAAATTGTTACTTTTAATACAATAATATGAAGAAAAAATATGAAAAAAATAATCTTTGATAAATTTTAGAAGTTGTATTTTAGCTATCTGTCAAATATATTATTTATCAAATAGTTAAAACATGCCCAACAAACAATTAGTATGTTGCACGCAACAAATAATATATTTTTAGTCAATTTGATCAATTGCGATTTTGCTATCTACCAATCAAATTATTGCCAAAGTAGTTGAAAGAAAACCATCAATCAAATTGTTTGTTGTGTAAAACAAATCACTTATCTGCTTAAAAATTCATCGATTGTAATTGTACCATTTGCTAATAAAATAATTCATGAAACAAATATAACATACACAACAATCAATCAGTATGTTACACGGAGCACATGGCTCATTTAACTGAATTGTTTCGATTCCAATTGTACAATCTACCAATTAAATAATTATCAAAATATTTTTAACAGTAGCAAAATTCAATCAATGTTAGGCGGTAAAAATCCCATTTCTAACAGATTTTATGAATTATAATTTTACTAATTAAATATTAAAATAACCAATTACATCACACACAAAATCAATCAGTTTTCTACATAGAAAAAAACTCAGCGCAGCGCGCAGGCAAGTTAGCTCGTGTTAATCTAGAACTCTACATTTAAAATCCATATTAAGCACCTAAAGTCAATATTGGAGACTTTGGAGGAGCATCAATTATTGACCAAAAAATCTAAGTGTTCCTTTTGTGAATCTCAAGTTGAGTATTTAGGGCATATATCTTGTCAATAAAAAGAGTTTTTACAAACCCTAAAAAAGACAAGACAATGCAAATTATACTTTTTATTTATTTATTTATTTAGGTTTTTTTATTGTATTTTTCTTTGCAATGTTTTAATGAGGCATTTTGACATTATTTTAATGTGTCATCGAGTATTCAAATACAAAAACCTTCTAATGAGTTATATACTAGTTAATTGCCCGCACTATGTTGCGGGCCGAGCAAATAATTTTTAAAATTGTTGGGATTGAAACAATTAATAGATTTTGCTAGTTCAAAAATAAAATATAACGTTTATACATGCAAGGTTCAATATAATGAAACACATCAACACGTCCTCTTATAACAACAGCACTATCAAAGCCTTAATATCTAAAAATATCATTACTATTATTGCCAAAACAATAAAAATTATTAAATTATCCCGAGGAAAAAAATAAAAAACATTAACAAAAGAGGAAGCAAAAAAAAAACTAAAACTATTATTATTATTGCATTAATAATGGGAAAAAAATTCAATCAAAGAAAAAAAAAAGCTCAATCACTTTAACAAAAGAGCAAACAAAAAATGAAAAAAAAAAATATTAGCTAAAAAAAAATTCATTTGAGGTGAAAATAAAAAAAACTATTGAAAAACAACCAAAAGAAAGAAAAATGAAAAAAAAAACAAAAATATCAATTTTCAAATGATCACAAACACAAACTAAAAAATACTACCTCAATAAAAAAGAAAATAATAGAAATTAAAACCAAAGCTTAAAGCACATATATATTGTTGAAGATCACGTAGCTGCTGCCATTTCAGATCAAGCAATTGAAACGGAAACATCAATTGAAGATGACTCAGCAACTGATGTAACGTAGCCGCTGCCAATGAAGAGTTAACGCAGCCGCTGCCAATGAAGAGTTACAAGCGTTAGACATTTTAAATGCAATTCAATTCAGCTGTAAAAGCAATTCAATTCAGCTGTTTCACAAGCATTATAAATACTACATATATAGTAGTATGTGTACAGTTGAACAAGTAATGAAACACAACGTGTTAATCACAATACAAAATTACCTCTTGTATTATTCTACATGGTATCGGAGCCTCTAAAAGACTAACGTCTATGGCTTCCTCAAAATCTTCTACTTCTTCTGTCAATACCCTACCCCCCTCTGTTCTCTCAATGCCTTCTGTCACCACAGTAAAACTCAACCATGATAATTTTCTCCTCTGGAAAGCGCAACTTATTCCATATTTCAAAGGTCAAGACTTGTTCGGCTACCTTGATGGTAGTAATATCAAACCACCTAAACTCATTTCTGTCACCCACCCAGAATCCTCTACTATTTCTGAATGTATCAACCCAGCCTACTCCCATTGGGTTCGTCAAGATAATCTCATTCTCAGCACCCTTATGACCTCCCTATCAGAACCCATACTTGCTCAAGTGGTTAATTATACAACTTCCAAAGATGTTTGGTATGCATTGGAAGACACCTTCTCCTCTCGATCCCATGCAAGAACTCTGCAAATACGCACGCAACTTGCCACTGCAACTAAGGGCAATCAGACAGAATACTTCAACTCCATCAAACGTCTCACAGATGAATTAGCTGTTGCTGGAAATCCACTTGATCATGATGATATTCTTACGTATATACTTGCAGGTCTCAACCATGAATATGACAGCCTGGTTGCATCTATCTCAGCACGTCCTGATGCCATTTCACTGGAAGAACTATATTCTCTATTACTCACCTCTGAAGCTCGTCTGTCTCGGCACCAGTTAACACCTGCCATTTCTCCACCATCTGCACATTTTGCACAACGCCAGAACTTCTATCCCAGGCGAGGTGGGTTCCGTGAAAGGGGGCGTAGCCATCGTGGTGGCTATAATTCAAACAACAGGACTCCGCAGCAACCATCCAATGTGTGTCAAATCTGTAACAAATATGGTCACCTTGCTAAGAAATGCTACTATCGCTTTGACTTAACGTATCAGGATGCACATCCTCTACAAACCAAAAATGGACTGGTAGCTATCAAACATGGATCCAATCAGTCCTGTGATACTACATGGACAGCCGATACAGGGGCCACTCATCACTTCACCAATGACATTGCTCATTTATCTCTACAGAAATCAGATTATGATGGAGCAGATCATGTACAAATTGGAAATGGTCAAGGTTTGCAAATCTCCAAATCTGGGTCCTCTATTATTTACACTCCCTCGTCTACCTTTGTTTTAAATCATGTTCTCCTTGTTCCTGAAATACGGAAAAATCTACTGTCCATACACCAATTTTGTGTTGATAACAATGTCTATTTTGAATTTCACTCGTTTTACTTTCTTGTGAAGGATTACCCGGGGAAGGTCCTGCATCGAGGTTATCTTCATGATGGCCTCTATCAATTCACTCACAAATCCAGCCTTCCGCAAGCTCTTTCTAGTGTTCGTTCCGAATGGCATCGCAGACTTGGCCATGCGTCCAATCCTGTTCTTAATAAAGTTTTAACTATTCTTTCATTTCCCGTAGAGAAAAATAAAACAAGTCATGTGTGTCCTGAATGTCAAATGGCCAAAAGCCATTCCTTGCCGTTTAAGAAGTCTAATTCTGTTTCATTGCACCCATTAGATTTAATCTTTACTGACGTATGGGGACCTGCATCTGTCTTATCCACAAGTGGTGCAAAATATTATGTTAGCTTTCTTGATGACTACTCTAAATTTCTTTGGTTATTTCCTCTCAAACTAAAATCTGATGTTGAAAATGTCTTCTTAAATTTTCGAACATATGTTGAAAAACAATTTGATAGGAAAATCAAAGCCATTCAGTCTGATTGGGGTGGGGAATATCGTCGCCTAAACACCTACTTTCACAAAATAGGAATCAATCATCGCCTAGCTTGTCCTCATACTCACCAACAAAATGGTTCTATTGAGCGCAAACACCGACACATCGTCGAAGTTGGTTTAAGTCTATTAGCCCACTCTAATTTACCAATGATATATTGGGAAGATGCTTTTCAAACCGCAACATATATCATAAATAGACTTCCCACACCTGTTTTGAACCAAAAGTCTCCATTTGAAATACTTTATAATAAAATACCCGACTATCGGTTTATGCGTGTGTTTGGGTGTGCCTGTTGGCCAAATCTACAACCATACAACAAAACAAACTGAATTTTAGATCTAAGACGTGCATTTTCATTGGCTATAGCATTTGTCATCAAGGATACAAATGTCTTGATCTCTCTACGGGAAATTTTTTTGTGTCTCGCAACGTTGTCTTTGATGAAACATTTTTCCCCTATTCAAACCAAATGAACTTGTCAGATAAAAACTCCTGCTCTTCTCAGTCCGTGTCTCTTCCCCAACACATTACTCTGCCAGTCAATCCCAGTCCACCTGATTTGCATCCTAACCATTTCTCTACATTTACACCACCTGCCTCCTCTGTTTTGATTTTTGCAGATACAACTCACGGGACTTCCACAACCGTAACAGCAGCAGCGTCACCTCAAGCAGCCACATCAGCAAGTCCTCCTAATACTCTTCCCACGGATCAAGTTACCTTTGATGACACACACACTGCTATTCAGAATACTCATCCAATGGTCACACGGTCCAAGAGCTCTCGTCAGTCCAGTGACAACTTTGTGCGCTATCCCCTGCCTCAAGCATTTATGTTCACTGTTGTTCCCACCGAGACAGAACCAACATCCTTCACTCAAGCATCCAAATCCCCACAGTGGCGTGAAGCCATGGATGCAGAATTCTCAGCATTACTAAAGAATGGAACTTGGTCATTAGTGGTGCCTCCCACACATGCAAATATTGTCGGCTGCCGATGGATTTACAAAATCAAAAAGAAAGCAGATGGCACTATCAAAAGGTATAAAGCTCGTTTAGTGGCTAAGGGTTTTCACCAACAAGAGGGGATTGATTTTTCAGAAACCTTCAGTCGTGTCATAAAGCATGCTACCATTCGGTTAGTTATTTCTCTTGCAGTAACATATAAGTGGCCAATCAAACAATTAGATGTGCAAAATGCGTTCTTACATGGCGACCTTGATGAAACTGTATTTATGCTCCAACCACAAGGTTACATTCATCCTCAGTATCTTCAGCATGTATGTAAACTTCACAAGTCTCTTTATGGTTTACGTCAAGCTCCTCGCTCGCAAAACTGTCAACTAAACTTCAGGCCTTGGGCTTCAAAGAAAGCAAGGCAGACACTTCTCTCTTTGTTTTGCAGGAAGTTAATTATGTTCTCTACATCCTCATCTACGTTGATGACATATTGATCACTGGTTCCAATACAGCTGCCATCCAAAGTATTATCAGCGCACTACAAGCTTCGTTTGCTGTCAAGGATCTCGGCAGTCTGCACTATTTTCTGGGTATAGAAGCTCTTTGGTGCACTAATGGAATATATCTCACTCAGCGTAAATACATTGCTGACTTACTTCACAGAACTAAAATGGAACACGCCAAACCTTGCACCAGTCCAATGGCATCTACTTGCAAACTCAACTCTAGTGAAGGCACACCATTTGACGATGTTCACCTATATCAAAGTGTTGTGGGAAGCTTGCAATACTTAGCTTTCACGAGACCCGACTTGGCTTTTGCTGTCCACAAAGTCAGCAAATTTATGCACAACCCACTGGACACCCATTGGCTAGCTGTGAAACGTATATTACGTTATCTCAAACACTCCTCCACTGGTTTGTACATCAGTGCATGTGCTGATTTAACCTTGCAAGCATTTTCTGATTCGGATTGGGCTGCAGACTTAGATGATCATCGATCGGTTGGTGCATACTGCATATACATGGGTTCAAACCTGATTTATTGGAGCTGCAAACAACAACCAACAGTAGCACGCAGCAGCACTGAGGCTGAATACAAAGCACTTGCGAATACTGCTGCTGAACTTAGTTGGTTCCAGTCAATTCTTACTGAACTTGGTCTGCCACCACAACACAACCCCACCTTGTGGTGTGATAATATTGGAGCTACTTACCTCACTTCCAACCCCAAATTTCATGCTCGGACCAAGCATATTGAAATTGACTTTCATTTCGTTCGCGATAAAGTTTGCAACAAAGAACTTGCGGTCAAATTTATCTCCAACCAAGATCAATTGGTAGATGCCCTTACAAAACCACTACCACCAAACAAATTCAAGCAAGTTTTATTCAATCTAAATGTTTGTGACCTACCATCCAGATTGAGGGGGCGTGTTGAAGATCACGTAGCTGCTGCCATTTCAGATCAAGCAATTGAAACGGAAACATCAATTGAAGATGACTCAGCAACTGATGTAACGTAGCCGCTGCCAATGAAGAGTTAACGCAGCTGCTGCCAATGAAGAGTTACAAGCGTTAGACATTTTAAATGCAATTCAATTCAGCTGTAAAAGCAATTCAATTCAGCTGTTTCACAAGCATTGTAAATACTACATATATAGTAGTATGTGTACAGTTGAACAAGTAATGAAACACTGGACGACGATGCTTCTGAAGGGGGGGCCGGGGGGCGTTCAACCACCCACTGGCTCATCGCTGGACACCATTAGATGCTGTGTGCCCCACTATCAGGTAGAGGACACGACGACGCATCCAAGCAAACGCCAGATGGGCATTTTCTGACACTAGACGACGATGCATGCGCCGCCTGAAGAGGGCATGAGGCCAATTACCGTGGCCCGCGTGTGCCACACGCGCCCATAGTAACCCGAGAGAAATGATAAAACATTATGGTAAATTAACAGGACACCTCTACATCCAACTCTTCATTTTTGTATTAACATTATGATATCACGTATTCAATTAACCATCATAAATGATAAAACATTTATTGTACTCTGTAAAAACAAAAAAAATCAGTAAATCGGTGAACCAAACGACCTGAATCGATCAAAAAACCGAGTAGTACTATTGTAATCCACAGTAATTCTCCTCCCAATTCACAATAACTTACTCTGACCTCTTTCAGTATATTAAATAATTTATTATTAAATTTTATAATTTACTAGAGATAAAAATAAAAAAAATATTTTTAGCATTTTTGTTTACTTTTCTTCACTCCAATAAAAAAATTATTTTGATAATCAAAATAGTTTTTTCTTTCATGAGCTGCTATTTGTAGCACCTCAAATGGAAAAGCCAGAATACTGTGCTGCTATTGCTGGTAGGTATTGTTTGCGTGCCAAGCGTGTGTTCAGTGAACTAAATGAGAAGCCTTTTGCTGTGGAGGTTGATCTTCGAGGTATCTATTTAGGTAAGATTCATGTGGCTGGGTGTTGGAAACAATGGTTTCAATTGGCAGTGCTTCTGTGAATTTTGCAGATGATGGAGGTGAAATTGAGGATTATAATATTGGAAGGTTTTCTGAAAATAATTATTTAATTATATAAATTATTTATATTAATTATATAATTATATTATATACAAAATATTTAAATGCTATACAAAAAAATAGCTTTTTTAAATGATTTTTATCATTAGAATATACATAAATAAATTTAAAAAGTTATTTTATATTTAGCTCTCGCTTTTAACATTTATCTAATATATATATATATATGTTTTGCCTGCGCATGCTCATCTCTACTGAGACCCCTCAATCTCAAGCTGCGTGGGCCTTGACTGCTGGATTCCACGATTCCAAATACACCCAAGGGATGCGATTTGGCTTTCCCTCATCGGTCTCCTTTCCAAGTTACAATATCATATCATTATATATATAAGATTGCCTAAAAGTTGTGCAGTCATTGCCAATCCAAAGCTCCATACTGATTGCCATTTAGTAAGCTCAGCAATCATTGTCAATACAAATTAAGTTCCTTCTCAACTATTTTCTTACAAAATGTTTCAAATAATGATGTCATGTGTCAATTCAAAGGTGCTTCCATTTGTATTGGCATTCTCATTTCCTGTTTCGTCGATGATCCTTCACCAGCTACTAAACACGCTCTCTATCTCCGTTGATGTCCTCTTCATTTTGCCTACAAATCCCAAAATCCAACCAACCAAGAAATGGAACAGCCCAAGAATAACCCCAATAGATAGAAGAAATCTCCCAAAGCCTCTTGAAATCTCCCTGACTCCATCAAATTTACCTCCCAAGAAGCAAAACCCAACACAACACACAATTGCAGACCAGAATCTGCAATGAAACTCAAGGTTACCATTTGTTAGCAGTATTTCTAGTATTGAATTTGCTCCAAGAAGTCACAGTACCTCTGCTTCACAAGGTGAAAACTAGCCGGAGAAGTTTTGTTATTATTAAAAAAGATTTGTTGGGAATCGCTATCCAAAAACAAATATAAGCGCTTCGATTACACGAAGAGTTACAGCGCATGCGCACCTGGAGAATAAATAAGATTGAGGGGGTTGTTTTTTTTGGCGGGAAAACTTTAAAGGCCTGGCAAAGATGGGCCCACTGCACACCCGACCGTTATACATGTAAAAAACATCACCCGACCGTTATACATGTACGAAATATCAATTCGATTTTTTCTACTAAAATCACTTCTCTCTTCTTCTTCTCCTGTCTTCTTCTTCTTTCTTTCTTTCTTTCTTTCTTTCTTTCGTTCGTTCGTTCTGTTTGTAATGCAGTTTGCCCAGGTTTAGTGTTTCGGATCCTTCATGGGAAATTCCGGTCCAAGAATACGGGCGGGCTCTAGGCAAATCATGCCAGCAACAATACAGCCTTCCCCCTTCTCTTACTCAACGCCTACATACGGTATTCATTTATCTCGTTGCTCTTCTCTTTTTTTCTTGGTAGTTAAAGATTCGTGTTTCGATGCTGTGAACTTTTTAAAAAAGAATAGCAGTTCAATTTTCAGGATCTTCTTGGTTTTGTTTTTTTGATTCGCCATTGAAAGATCCATACGATATTTTGGGTTTTGATCAAGTGTAGAATTTCTTCTCCCTAAGAATAGGGCTAGGGCCTCTGTTTTGTTATGCTTTTGTCATCATCTGTTCTAATTCTTTTCCTGTGAAACGGAAGGCTATGCAATGGGTTTTTTGTGATCGTTTTTTTGCAAGTGGCAATTAGGTGTTCTGTGAAATGGTGTTATCCAATCCCTCTGATTTCTGATTTTTCTTATAGTGATCCCTCTAGGTAATAATTTTCCACAAAATGCCTTTTCTTGCAGCCATAACTTCTTAGATTTTATTCTTATGATGCTCTGAGAAAATGAGCCTCACTATGTTCCTTGTATTGAAATGGCAATGTTAATGGTTGTTTTTAGTTTAGTTGTGAGAAAGGGACTTACATGTTTTGCTGCGTGGAGCTATGTGATTTTGTTTTTGAGCACCTTACCATCTCTCGTTTCCGTGGTTGTAATTCCTGTTCTCTCTCTCTCTCTCTTATTCTGGATTTTTAGAATTATTTGAAGAAAATAAGTTAGTTAACAAAGTAAGAGATTCAGTTCAATTTTTGCAATATATTTCTTTGACGGCACTGTTTTTTTATTCTCATTCATTTTCTATTTATATGGTTCAATTGAGTTAAAAACGTAGTTGGACAATTGTGTTTGTTTTACAGGGTTTATTATAATCACACGCACAACAATAAAAATAAAACTGCTTAAAAATACCCTATTGGGTATGGGTTGGGAGATAGGGTGGGTGAACCTCCACTTGCTCCTGTACCTAACACGGATGAAACAGGGTTGGGTTTTCACTAGACTTTGACCCTGGTCAAACCTGGAAAAAATATGATTCAACTGGGTTGAATGTTTTTCTATCTTTAATTATCTTGCTGGGTGGTTCACTACACTATTAGTTTTACTGCTATGTGATGATCTAATTTCATCTACTTGTTTGCAGACCAATACAAGTGCTGCAAGTTCTCTTGGGACATACTTTTTATCTCAAATTTCTCTTATATTTTTGGACATGCTTAACGTCTACAGGTGTGCTTTTCACTGTTATTCACTAATGATATTTTAGATGCATCTTTGAGGTTGTCAGAGATGCTGTGGGTTCTTAGTAGTTAATACCACTCTTGATTTCAATCTTTTTGCAGAATGTATAGTGAGCTTATATCAAGCAGTATTGCAGAAGGAGGACCTTATGCATCTAAAACATCCTATGTGAAACTTTTGCGGTGAGACATTATTTGGATCTTGTTTCAGATGTGGACAATTAAAAATTTCTTTGATTTATGCGGACAATTAACTTCTCTCTGATTTTTAATGTGATTTTACTAAACAGATCTGTTAAGAGGGAGACACTTAAGCTCATCGAGACATTTTTGGACAAGGCAGAAGATCAACCACAAATTGGGAAGCAGTTTGTGCCCCCAATGATGGATCCTGTTCTTGGTGATTATGCCAGGAATTTGCCTGATGCTAGGGAATCAGAAGTTTTGTCACTTTTTGCAACAATTATAAACAAGTATGTTGCACCTTCTTAATAATCTTTGCTTGCAATGCAATGATGAAAAATCAGATCAGTAGTTCTTGAAACTATCAGCATGTAGTACTTACATCTACGAGCTGCTCCATAGAGCATGACTAATTAATATCAACTCAACTAAATGTCAATCTCAAACATCTAGTTAGCAGTGTCATTGGTGGATGGTGAGGGTTAGATTCTCTAGTTTTTGAATTGTAAATGCATAATGGAAAGAGTAATAGTTGCCTAAGTTGCAGACCTTTGCATTATATGCTTCTAATCATCACTGTTTATTGGTTTTTTATTTTTATTTTCAGTCTTGTCCAACCCACTAGTTTGGGATTGAGGCTTGGTGGTTGTATAGGTCTTGATATTCATTATCTCTGCTGCGCTTTCAGCTTGGAGGCAATATAGACTACTGCAAAATGCTCTATTCCTAATTATTATGCTTTCTAATGTTTGATATATCTTTCTGATGTTATTCTTTCCTGGATGAAGGTACAAAGCTGCAATGATAGAAGATGTACCTCGAATATTTGAAGCTGTTTTCCAGTGTACATTGGAGGTACGTATGGAGGTTGTAAATCATTGTTCTCGTTTATGTGGCTTCAATATGTGATATTTTCTGTCAATGCATCATCTTTCATTTTGTTGCATCTTGCAACAGCAGTTGAGGACCAATTTTCTGCATTCTATCCTAATGTTTAATAGGAAATTGTGAAATGGCCAGTGATAATATAGTTGATGGAATAATAATAACCAGTAAACTATTATTTGTGCATGGAACTTTACATGGTGTTTACCTTTCAATAATTGTATAAATGCATCCAACACTAATAGATCCATGCTTTGATCAATCTACTGATATTCACTTGATGTGATGCTCTTTTTTTTCCTGTTTCTTTTGGAGATTGATGTAGTTATGCCTACGCTATGCTTATATCTTAGGAGTTAGGAGGATGCCATGTTGTCATCAAATGCTGCTGCTTATAGGAACCCTACCATGTGCATTCTAGCATCCACCCACCCCCACCCCCACCTAAATATCTCTCCACTCCTGATTTCTTGCTAGGAAAGGTGCAATGGTTCATGTTGTTGTATATGGCATAACATATCGCATGTCATTGAAGATCAATGTGTTAGATTAAAGCTGAATTTTTTGGAATTGTTTATTAGAAGCTGTTCAGCTGAGATGATTAGTTCTGTGTTGCAGATGATAACCAAAAATTTTCGAAGATTATCCAGAACATCGCCTTAAGTTCTTTTCATTACTTCGTGCGATTGCTACACATTGTTTCCCTGCCTTGATTCATTTGTCTAGTGAGGTTGGTGTTTGAATTTATTTTGTTTCTTATATCAATGTTAATGTGTTGCCCGGTTCCATCTACAGTGATTTGTGAGATTAGCCTTGCAATGTGATTGTAAGACTTAGAAGGGCTAAGTTTTGTTTCATTAAACTACATCAGAGAGGTGGATATAAAATTGAAGGAGTGGACTGATAAATTGGACTATTAATAGTCAGAAAAGGCTAAACTTGAGGGGCAACCTTTTTACAATTCCCCCCTCCCCATTGAATTGAAGTCTTCTGTCTCATGTTGTTCAATACCAGCAACTGAAGCTTGTGATGGATTCAATTATATGGGCATTTCGTCATACCGAGAGGAATATAGCTGAGACTGGTCTAAACCTATTGTTGGAGATGCTGAAGAACTTTCAGGTGTGTCCCCCCCCTGTATTCCTGTTCAATCAATATCATGCCATGTGATGCTCACTCTTCTGTGTAATTTGACAGGCGTCCGAGTTCTGCAATCAGTTCTACAAGTCATATTTTTTGACAATTGAACAGGAAATATTTGCTGTATTGACAGATACATTTCACAAACCTGGTTTTAAGTTGCATGTTCTGGTGCTACAACACTTATTTTGCTCGGTATGTGTGTTGCAGTTATCTTTTTCATTGTTTTAGGCAGGACCAACCATGGTTAATGAGGATGCAACATTTCAGGTAGAGAGTGATGCTTTGACAGAACCTCTGTGGGATGCTGCAACAGTCCCTTATCCATATTTGAATAATGCTATGTTTGTTCGTGAGTACACCATTAAACTTCTGGGTACATCATTCCCTAACATGACTGCATCAGAGGTGAGATCATTTATTTAGTTTCTTCACTGTTGCTTTATTATGGTCCTTACACCAATGCCATCCTTTGGATTTCTCATTAATATTAAGGCTTTTTCAGGTCACTCAATTTGTTAACGGACTATTTGAGTCAAGAACCAACCTGTCCATATTTAAGAATCACATCCGAGACTTTCTTGTGCAATCAAAAGAATTTTCTGCTCAGGTAAAAATTCCTCATTCCTCCAAATTAGTGGATTGTATAAAAGATGTTGATGCTTGTGGGCACCAAGTGCAAGGTCATGATTATCTCTGCAATTATATGGTTCAGTGGCAGCACACCCATGCTACCCCTGCCCATTTATTTTGAAGGGGACACGAGTTACAAAAACTCCGATATAAAGTTTAAATGAGTCACTATTGGATTGACCCAGAAGCACCCCAATTTAAATGGGTTGGGTGAGGCCATCCATTTGACTCATTTAAAAATACAGTTTAGAAAAAATGAATTTCTTTTGCAAATGTTCATATTTGCCCTGGAAGTTTTTTGAAATATCTATTGTGTCCATATTTTATTCTTCTTACAAATTAGGCCTTATTTGCAATCTTGTTTGCTCATAATTGATATAATAAATATTCTTTGGTGCCTGTAATTTTTTTTTTCCCGCAACAAGTCCGTGAAAGTCCTAATTTGACAGAGGTATGCCGTTAACTATTTGAAAGAAAAAAGTTCTCTTGAGCTGCTACGTGCTGATTGGTTTGTCTGAAATTTACAGGTTGCGGCCCTTAATTTTGGGGATTTCTATAACATGCAGTACGTTAAGAGCCTAAAGGCTGATGTCTACAAAGTATCAGGAAGCTGATAGATTCAACCTGATATCTAGAAAATGTATAGGAAGCTCATTACTCTCAAGGGAGAAGGCTCAGATTAATGATGTTAATAAAGGCTTAAGTGTGACATTAAATAAAGTCTCAAGGGAATATATATTCCTTTTGCTTCAACTCTTCTTTTTCATCTTATCTAAAATAAGTCTACAGCTACCCTTTTCACATGAACAGAGAGTTCTGTAATTTATGCAATGTAACACATACATTAATGAGCTGTTTATTTTAATTTTTGCTCACTCCCATCTTGGTGATGATTTTACAACAGATTGCTAGCTGTGTTTTTTCTGTAAGTCATGTCCAAGAAGTGGACAGATGGATTTGCTTTTGTGGCACATGTGCAGTTAACTGGTTGATGATATATTTCTTTGGAAAATCAGTGACCAAGTAGGTGTTTTTGTACATTTTTTAATATTTGTGCAGGTCCTAGAGGGTGTTATAAAATATAGATGGAATGCATTACCTGTTGAACAGCGAGATGGAATGAAAAATTATATTTCTGAAGTCATTGTACAGGTAGCTACTTCTGAAAGTTGTGGTTTCGAAAGGAAGCGAGCTTCACTTATTTTCTTTCTTATCTTGAATTTTTCTCTTTACCTGTTTTATGATTGTACTATTTTTGATCTCTTAAATAGCTTTCAAGTAACGAGACCTCTTTTCGAATGGAAAGGCTGTACGTAAACAAACTCAATGTTACGTTGGTCCAGGTATGATTTAAACTAAGAATCCATGGACAAGTTAGTTTTTTTTTCTTCCAATATCCTATGTTGTGCCATGCAATATATCTATGACAATCATTAACACTTATGGTGGGATTGCTTTTTTATTTATAATTAATCTCTTGTGTGATCTTTCCAGTTACCATTGAATTCATGAAATGTTTGTCTCATTTTTTTTAGATTGAGATTTTAAGGGTTCTCGTTATATTTTGTGTCAATTAATGTAAGTTTTGGTTTGTTTATTCAAACTCATATTATAACATGAATAATTATGGTACTAATCACATGTAGATTCTCAAGCATGAGTGGCCAGCTAGGTGGCGAAGCTTTATTCCTGATCTTGTTGCAGCGGCAAAAACCAGTGAAACTATATGTGAGAATTGCATGGTTATATTGAAAGTAAGTCCCTATCTCTCTCTATTTGTGCGTGTGTGTACACACACATTTGTACTTGTATTTCCATATGTAGCTAATGTAAGCTGTAATGTCAGCTTCTAAGTGAAGAAGTTTTTGATTTCTCACGAGGAGAGATGACTCAACAGAAGATCAAAGAGCTTAAACAATCATTAAACAGGTGACTACTTTGGGCTTTACATTTATAGATGGTAATTGGGTTGTCTATTTGTTTGTGGAATTGTTAAGTTAGTCGACACAGTCAAATATAAAACACGTGTCCTCTATATAATTAGAATGATTAAATATTTTATTGATCATACTTAAAATCCAAAATAGCAAATGTAATGGCTTGGCAATCCAATAGCTGAAAAAATAACAAAAGAAATAGATCAACCTGTTACAACAAAACGATGTAATAGTAATGTCATAGAGTAACATTGTTTTCATGATCTGCCTTGCCCTATTTATATTAAAGATGAGGTTATTATTTTTTGATAACACAACTCAACCACCAGACTTATGGGTAGAAAAGGAAAATAATATTTGGTGAACAAAAGACAATGTAAAAAATATGCATAAAATGCATTGCAAAAGTAAAACTACAATTGATAAATTCCATTAAAGATGAGTTATTTGCTTTCTGTAACAAACTCATTTATTTTTGGGTCAATTTTACGAGTTTGGCCAATCAATCAATTAGTACCATACATATTTTTCCACATTAGTTAATCCAGCTATTTTTTATTCCCACATCCTTTTCATTTTGTCTTTAGAACCTAGTTAATAGTTAATTTAGATTATTTTATGCTCATGTTACTTTGTGTTTGTTCATAACTTGAAAAAGTTTAATACAAAAGGTTACCGCAACGCACAGGCAATGCATCTCATCTTTTGTTTTAGGAATCTAGTCTAGAAGCTAACTCTTGGTTGAGCTACTAGTTGCCGGTGAATTACCATGGAAGAGAAGTTTTTCATACTAAGGTTTTTTTAATAACGCAATTCAACCAACAAATTTATGGACAGACAAGGAAATCTATGAAATACATAGAGCAGTAAAACTGAAGAAAAACTGTTGGTGTATGAAAGGCATCGCGACAGTAAAACTGCAATTGATAAAATCTATTAAAAATGAGTTACTTGCTTTCTGTAGCAAATGATTGATTGTTAAGTCTATTTTAACTGTTTGACTAATTATTCAATTGATAGATAACAAATAGGAAATTGATAAAATCCATTAAAGATAAGTTATTTGCTTTATGTAGTAAACTGATTGATTGTTAGTCTGTTCTATTTGTTTGGCTAATTATTCAATCGATAGATAGTAAAACTGCAATTAATAAAATCCATCAAAGATGTGTTATTTGTTTTTCGCAACAAACTAATTGATAATTAGGTTTGGTTTAATTGTTTGACTAATAATTCGCCAACCTCTAGTGAATTATCCTATCAGAGAAGTCTTTTTATATCAAGAATGTTTTTTTATAACGCAACTCCACTAACAGATTTATAGGCATAAATGAAAAAAAAAATATTGGTGCATAAACGACAATACAAAGAATGTGTATGAAATGCATTGCGACAGTAAAATTACAATTGATAAAATCTATTAAAGATAAGTTATTTGCCTTTATGACAAACTTATTGATTTATGAGTGTGTTTTGACTGTTTGGCTAATCATTCAACAACTGGTGAATTATCCTAGCGAAAAAGTCTTTTTATATCAAGGACTTTTTTTGACAACTCAACTCCACCAGTAGATTTATGGGCAGAGATGAAACAAATTATTGAGTTCACAAATGGCAATGCAGAGAATGTGCATGAAATGCATTGCGATAATAAAACTGCAATTGATAAAATCCATTAAAAAAGAGTTATTTTCTTTTTGTAGCAAACTTATTAATTTATAGGTTTGTTTTAACTGTTTGTCTAATCATTCAACATCAACCAGTGAATTATCCTAGCAGAGAAGTAGTTTTAATATTTGGTGAACAAATGACAACGCAGAGAATGTGCATAAAATATGTTGCGATAGTAAATATGCAGTTGATAAAATATATTAAAGATGAGTTATTTGCTCTTTGTTGTAAACTGGTTGATTGTTGGGTCTGTTAAACTGTCTGGCTAATAATTCACCAGCTACTAGTGAATTATTCTAGCAGAGAAGTCTTTATATAAATAATTTTTTTTTGATAACGCAATTCAACTATTAGATTTATGGGCAGAGAGGGGAAAAATATTTGGTGAACAAATGACAACGTAGACAATGTGCATAAAATGCATTGCGATAGTAAATTTGCAATTGATAAGATCTATTAAAGATGAATTATTTATTTTGTGTAATAAACTGATTGATTGTTCGGTCTGAAAAAATATTTGGTGAACAAACAACAATGTTGAGAATGCACATGAAATGCATTGTGACAATAAATTTGCAATTGATAAAATCTATTAAAGATGAGTTATTTACTCTATGCAGTAAATTGATTCCTTGTTGCGCCTGTTTTAACTGGTTGACTATTGTGTAAACAATGAAAATCATAACATTATTCCGAAGAATAAAAAAAACATAAAAACTTTAACAAAAGAGAAAAAGCAATATGACAAAACCAAAATAAATATTATTTGACAAATTGGCTGAATAGAAACTGAATGACCCTTGTCTTGATTGTCTTGTCTATTAAATAGGAAGGAAACAAATTTACATGCTTTAGCTACAATTTCGGGCTAAGTATGGAAAGATAAGTATCCATTAAAACACTACTATTTACAGCTAGATTTCTATACATTACATGTTGTATATGAAAACTAATTTAACTAGATCATGCTAACATCCCCCCTTAAATTGATGATAGGTGAGCCAAAAGCATTAATTTTCCAACAAGAAATTGATGGTGTTGACGAGTCAGGGACTTGGTAAACACATCAACAATCTGTAGGTCGGTAGAGATATATGGAAGAGAAATAACATAAGAATCCACGGCCTCTCGAATTGAATGATAATCCACTTGATATGTTTAGTGCGCTCATGAAAAACAAGATTGGTGGCAATCTGGATAACACTCATTTTGTCAGCATGGAGAAGAGTAGGAGAGGACTGGGGAAATCCAATTTCTACAAGGAGACCACGAAGCCGAACAACCTCTAAGCAAGCAGCGGACATGGCCCGATATGCAGACTTAGTCGAGGATTTGGAAACGCGATCTTGTTTCTTGCTCTTCCAAGAGATCAAAGATTCACCAAGAAACATACACCAACCGGTGACGGAACGACGAGTATCAGGAGCCTAATCACCATCACTAAATGCAATAAGGCAAATAGTAGACCCAGCCGGGTAGAATAGGCCATGGTTGGAAGAACCAAGGAGGTATCGAATAATGCGACGAACCGCGACCAAATATAAATGACATGGAGATTGCATAAATGGACTGACGTGCTGAACAACAAAGGATATATCAGCCCGAGTAATAGTAAGATAATTCAAACTGCAACCAATTGCTGATATGAAGTCGGGTTCGACAGAAGATCACCTTTATCACGTCGAACCTTAACATTCACCTCCAAAAGAGTATCTAAGGGAGAAGAAACCTGAAGACCAGCCAATGCAATCAAGTCCTGAGCATATTTCTGCTGGTGCACATAGATACCAGAAGAAGAAGAATGAACCTCCAAACCCAAAAAATAAGTAAGAGAACCAAGATCCTTTATATGAAAGCAATCCCAAAGATGCTGCTGAAGTTGACCAATCAATAAAGAATCAGTGCCGGTAATGACAATATCATCAACATAAACAAGGAGGAGAACACAACCAGTAGAGGTGGTGCAAATAAATAAAGAGGAATCATAATTGCTTTGTGCAAAAGAGAAGCGAAGCAAGGTAGTGCGAAATTTATCAAACCAGGCACGGGGAGCTTGCTTTAAAACATATAAGGATCACTTCAATTTACACACAACCATCGAAGAAGAGGAGACCAAATTTGGTGGAGGTACCATATAAATATCTTCTTTAAGATCACCATGGAGAAAAACATTTTTGATGTCCATTTGATGAAGTGGCCAACCTTGGGAAGCAGCAATGACAATAATAGTACGTACTGTAGTTATCTTGGTGAAAGGAGCAAAGGTCTCCTCATAATCCATACCATATTCCTGTCTATTTCCAAGAGCAACCAAGCGTGCTTTATAGTGATTGAGAGTGCCATCAGAGTAAAGATTAATCGAGTACACCCATTTACACCCAATAGGCTTAACCGTTGGAGGACAAGGAAGAAGATCCCATGTATGATTATCCTGGAGAGCTCAAAGTTCCTCCTGCATGGTTGTCTACTAACATTCATGCTGGACAGCTTGTGAGTAACATGATGGAACAGGTGTATTAGATAAAGTAGTAGAAAAACTATACAGATCAAGAGGATAGGAGACCCTCGTAGAGCGGCAAAGAGTAGGCACCTCAGGAGTAGTATCAGGTGGTGGGTCAGTCATCGGAAGAGGCAAGTTGGTCGAAGATGTTCATACACAATTCCAGGTTTGAACCGCTGAAAAGATGGCATGTCCTCAAAATGAGGAAAAATAGGAGCAACCGAGGAAGATTCAACAGGAGTAGGAAAAATATTGATTTTCAAAGAAAACAACATTTCTAGAGATATGGAATTTATCACAACTTAGATCATAACAAACAAAACCTTTATGAGAAATACTATACCCTAAAAACGCACATTTAGCAGATTGAGCAGAAAGTTTGTGTCGCTCAATAGAAAGTAAATGAACAAAACAAACACAACCAAAAGTATACAAGTCATGATAGCTAGGAGTCTTAGTATTTAGACGATAGAAAGGGGAATCGAAATTCAACACCTAGGATGGTAAGTGATTGATTAGATAAACTGCAGTAGACAAATCTTCAACCCAGAATTTAGATGGAACAGATGACTCAAGCAATAAGGTTCTAGTGATATCCAAAATATAATGATTCTTACACTCAACAACCCTATTTTGTTGTGGTGTATATGGACATGAACGATATGCGAGAATGCCTTTTTTGCTGTAAAAAAGCATGAAAATCATGTGACATGTATTCCCCCCTGTCATAACCCAATTTTTGGGTTACTCCCCAAAATCCACCGAAAAATAACAAAAATAAAATAAAAGAGGTCGGTGTTGTTAGAAAAATCAATGTGCAAATTTTGGTTGTTTTCGAGAGTCTAATTGTATCTCTTTTGTCCCCAAAAAATAGAGGAAAATACAGATTTAAGGAAAAATAATATATCATCGGATAAATCTGTGTAAAAATTAAGTCGAGAAATATAATTATATTTTTATAGGCCAATTTGATTTAATCGTCGGCCAATTTAAAAGTATAATTATGTTTAAGAATTAATTTAGGGTCCAATTGAAGGATTTAATTAAGTGCAAGGACTTAATTATACTTTAAGTTGGTCAAATTAATTTTATTAAGGGCTTAATCGATGAAAAATCAAGGTCTGGAGCTTAATTTGGGTTCAATTGAGAAGTTGGGAATTTTCGGAGACTAAATTGAATTTTTCCAAGCCAATTATGCAAAATCAGGGGTCCAATTGGAAACAATTGAGAGTTTAATGGTCAATTGAGGGTCAAATAGCATAAATTGGAAGTCAGGGACCAAAATAAAAAAGGCGCGCAAATTTAAGGCTAACATTGAATTTTTCACGGGGACACAATCGCACAAAATTAAAAGTTTAAAACCAATCGAGGGTGCGATTGAACCAATTAAAAGTTGAGGGACCAAATTGATTTTTTCCATCTCCCTGCAATCATCACAGGTGTGACTGCACTGTTCGGTCACCTGAACAGTGCAGGGACGCCGCCTGCAATCACAGGCGGCAACCCTTCGCTGCACGCCATGGGCAGCCGAAGGGTTGCCTTTCAAACCTATAAATACATGCACGAAATGCATGCAGGGGAGGGGGGAAGAAGACAGGGGAGAAAAGGAAAGGAATTCACGCAGAAAGTAGAGAAAAGAGTAGAGAAAAGGCAAAAAATAAGGGAAGATTTACGTGAGAAAGATAACTGGTCTTCATCCCTCTCGGTCCAGCTCTTTCTCTCTCGGTCTCGGCTTCTCTCTCTAAAACCAGAGGCGTCGGTCTCTCTCTCCTTCTTGGTCAGCACTCCGGCCACCAGCTCAGGCCACCCAACTTCACCCTTATCACCACCGAACGCCTCCTATACACTCCAGAAGCCCATCCGTGGACCCAGCCGAAGGCAGCAGTAGCAGCACCCGTCACAGCCACACAGCCCCGTCACCTTTCGACGCTCACTCCGGCCACCAAAGGCCACCATTTTCGAAGACACCATGACCAGGAGAATCACACCGACCGCCTCTACTCAAAGGCACTAACCGTTTCTCCATTTGGCATACTCGAAAATTCACTGTTGATTTTCTCCTACCTCTCGTCGTTCGCCTGCATTCACATTTGAGTTGGGACGGGCTTCGTGCCCGGCCCACTTGTGTTAGGGAGGTGGGCTGTTACAGCCCACCCGGACTGGAGGCCCAGTCCATGAGAGGTGGGCTGACAGCCCACCTATGCTTTTATCCCAGCCCATTAAATTTGGGCTTTGGCCCATCTTGGTTAGCCGGCCCATTTAGTTGGGCCCGACCCTTTTTTTATTATTAAAAAATTACAAAAATGCATTTTAAAAAATTAAAAAAATGTGTTGTTTTCGTGCATACAGCCGGATTCCAAATTTTTTTTCATCATATTTTTTTCATAAAAAAAATATTTTGCATCTTTCTCATGTTTTAAAACAAAAGTTGGATATCGTAACCGGTTTATGATTATCCGTTGGAATTTGGCCAAACTATCAAAAATAATTTTAAATATTTTTGTTTTATCTATTAGGGTGTAAATTTACATTGTAAAGTACACCCGTGGAAAAAAGGTTTTATCTATTAGGGTGTAAATTTACATTGTAAAGTATATCCATGGATAAAAAAAAGGGGTTTTCCAACTACGGTGTAAATTTATATTGTAAAGTACATCCGTAGATAAAAAAGATTTTTACTACGGTGTAAAATTACATTGTAAAATACATCCGTAGATAAAAAAGGTTTGTAAATGCGGTGTAAAATTACATTGTAAAGTACACCCGTAGACAAAAAAAAATGGTTTTTGAAAATGCAGTGCAAATTTTTAACTTAGAAAAACAATCAAACAACAATGCGGCTTACCTTAGGTAGGGTGCACTGGGGGTGATGCGTCTTCCCCTTGCACAACAAGTCCCCTTACCTAGACTCTCGCAGACCAATAGGTTCCTAGTAACCTTAATACTAGGTGGCGACTCCTAATAATTATAGTCGTAATATTTATGACTATTAAACACCCCATTTTCACCGCGCGCCGTTGTCTCTCCAGAGAGGGATGGCGGGGCGCGAAGCGCGAAAAAGCGTCGTCGCGACAGATGGCGACTCCGCTGGGAACATTGCTGGACTGAGCTTTGTTTGTTTGATTGTTTATTTCTCAATTTGTTTTTGCACGCATTTTTACTGCTTTAACATGAATTTTTACTGCTTTAGCATCTGTTTTACTTGCAACTCATGCATAACATTGATCTTGAATTATTGGCATCATGCATTTTAATTTTCAGAGTAAACCCATTTTTTAGTTAGGTGGGGATTAGCGGTCTGCCCCATGACTTTCAATCGGGGTTCAGATTCGTGAAACATCCAACTATGAACTGAGTGTTTACTTGATAATGGCGGTCATACTGTGCCCCAACCATTTCTTGTAAACCCCTACACCACCTTCATGTAAGGTAGTCATTGGGCAGTTCATAGACCTTTTTTGAGACCAGATAGAAAGCTTACCCCTCATGTAATGGCTTAGAACTTGTCTTTGGGTACAAACTCCCCGATAATTCACCCGATATGTATATACATACATTTGCATCCACATGTATCCATCATCGTGCATAACATATCATCAGCATATTGAAATAAAGGTCCCCGAAGAGCTCCTACCACTAGACTCCAGCAAAGAAATATGGAAGACGGAGAGTGTGCACACCGTGATGCTCATTTTCAAGAAGAACTGGATTCTCTAAAAGCTAGTGTGGCTAGTCTTACCAGCTTACTCGAGCAAGCACTAAGAAACACCTCTGGCGAGGGTCCTTCAACTAGACCCGCTGCTGCTGCTCAAACACAAGGGATTAACCACCATGAAGAGGTGATAGGAGAAAGGGTTCAGGATCCGCAACAGTACCCAGCTTTCGTACAATCAGGAGCGCCGACACCTGCGCCAACTCCAACAGTTATAGAAGCATCAGAGGGTATTGCCAAGATAAGATGGCGACGCTAGAAGCCAGGATAAGGGCCATTGAAGGGGTAAACTTATATGACCCAGTACAAGCTGCAGAAATGTGTCTAGTCCTGAACATTGTAATACAAAAGAAGTTTCGTGTCCCTGAATTTATCAAATATATTGGGACATAATGCCCTATCACTCACCTAAAATCATACTGTAACAAAATGGCGGAAGTAGTGCATGATGAAAAGATACTGATGCATTTTTTCCAAGACAGTTTGAGTGGGGCAGCATTGAATTGGTACATGATACTAGACAACACCAGGATCCGTAGTTGGGGAAATCTGGTAGATGCTTTCATTAAGCAATATAAGTACAACATGGACATCGCTCCCGACAGAACAAGTTTGTCCAATCTGGAGAAGAAAGACAAAGAAAACATAAGGGAATATGCTCAGAGATGGAGAGATCTTGCTGCACAAGTACATCCCCCTCTTCTAGATAAAGAGATGGTGACACTGTTCACCAACACGCTAAGAGCGCCCTGTTACGAACATGTGATGGGCAGTTCAGCACAGCAATTTACGGATGCTGTAGCCGTGGCAGAGCGAATAGAGCAGGGAATTAGAAGTGGTAGAATTTCTGCACCTGTGGAGAAAAAGGGCTTTGAAGGCAAGAGAAGAGATACCGAGCATTTCGAAGATGACTATAAGGGTAGGAACAACCAATTCCAAAACTACAATAACTCTTCATCTCAAATTGCCAACATTAATTTTCAAGCCAAAGATCCACCAAAAAATTTCCTGAAAAGAAATTACCAGAAAACCCAAGATCAACTACCTCCATTACCATTGCCTTTAAATGAGATGTATCAAAACTTGGTAAGCACAGGAAAAATAGCTCCTGAACCTTATGCACCTTTGCAGCCACCTTATCCTGATTGGTACAAGCCTGATTTAAGCTATGAATACCATGCCGGTGCTGTAGGGCATAGCATTCACACTTGTGGTGCCTTCAAGAAGATGCTCATGCAATTGATTAAAGTAGGGTGGATAACATCCGAAGGAAATCTAGGTCCGGCACCCAAGTAAGCTTCACGGAAATAGGGTACCAAGTGTCTGCACCATTTAAAGTGAAATCGGCAAAAGCTTTTGAAAAGGGAATGTGCCGATATTGCGAGATGAAGTCAGCTTCCGTGATTTCCTTTTGTTTTGGTCATGTCTGCACATTATATCCACATTTTGATTTGTCGACAATTTTGCTTGTAATGCCACAAGACCTTTTTGTTGTTAAGCAAACATTTCCTTGCAGTGATTATGTATTTTCTTGTGATTATGATGTGTTCTTGCTTTTTGTCTAAATAACACAAGCACTCCATAAACCCTTTCATCCAAAGTATACATGATCCCATCATTTCATAAAGATTTTTGGCAAATCAAAGTCTAGTACGAAAATGAATGCCAATTTGATGTTTATTTAATAAATATGTTCTGGGAATTCAAAGGATTTCATTGAAAGGTGATCTCATACCACCAAAACCCACATAATAAAGCTAATCTCTTAGCCAAACAAATAATCCAAAAAAATCAAAAAACTTGTTTCGCATGGAAAAGCAAAGCTTATTGATTCAGATTGCATGTTTTTGAAATGAGGAAATGCCATCTTTGATATGCCATCACAAAGTCTCAAATATCCCTTACAGTCCTTATTTGAGCCTAATAATTTTTTTTCTTGATAATTAACCCTGACAAGGATCACACCCTACACTGGGGGGCAAGTGCAAAAAAAAAAAATCTACAAAACAATCCTCAATGACAAGTGACGCCCGAACAAAGCTGGGGGGTATAAACATAAAAAGGGTTTTAGTACACTATAGCAAATTAATTCAACATTTTGGTAGTACTAAAAACCCAACATAGAAAGCCCAAACAAAATACTTGGGGGGCATGTCAAGTCAGCACAACATTAGTGCCAAAAACCAATAAAAAAGCCCAAACAAAATACTTGGGGGGGGGGGGGGGGGCATGTCAAGTCAGCACAACGTTAGTGCCAAAAACCAATAAAAAAGCCCAAACAAAATACTTGGGGGGCATGTCAAGTCAGCACGACGTTAGTGCCAAAAACCATGAAAAAGCCCAAACAAAATACCTAGGGGGCATGTCAAGTCAGCATAATGTTATTGCCAAAAAACCAATGAAAAAGCCTAAACAAAATACTTGGGGGGCATGTCAAGTCAGCACAACGTTAGTGCCAAATACCAATGAAAAAGCCCAAACAAATACCGGGGGGCATGTCAAGGTCAAAGCCCAAACAAACACTGGGGGGCATGCTAGGTCACTATGAAAATCAATCATGAGGGCTAAATGAAGTTCTAAGAGTAAGCACTAAGTGATCCTTAGTCTAAAAAACCCTTAAACACTTTTTGAGCCTACAAATATGTTTTTTTCGTAGCCAGTAACCTAAGCCTACGTTACAAGCCTAATAAAGCCCTTTCTGATCAAATACAACTTATCTGGATCGATAAACAATGCTTTTCCATTTGAAACAATCCTTATAAATGCTTCACATGACCTGATCGAAGCCTTCCTGACATACGAGACTTGCAAAAATCATTTCACATTCTTGTCAAAGTCAACATAAAACCTGACAATGAGATCACTTGAATTCTTTCGAGAACAAGTTTGTTAAACAAACATCAAAATGGTTTTTGTGCTTGGAGTGACTTTGAAATTCCAAAAGTTTTACATGGAAACAATTTTTGCAAATAGCCATCCCTTTCCTGCAAACACTCGTAGCCTAAAACACTGGTGTGACATGACCCGATTGGGGCTAAAAAATCACACAGAAATGGATATTTGATCAACATTCCTAACAATTGGTATTAAGCATGCATACTTACAAGTTGAAATGGCAGTGAGAAAAATAGAGTTTGACCATATAAAAGAATGGGAAAGACGTGTGATGCTGTGCTTATCTAGCCGACCCTGGCTTGGTTGTATTCACCAAGGGCATTTTCTGTTAACACCCTTTTGTATAAGACCCTTGAATATGCTGCTTCATTCTCATCTGATCAGTGTGCAGAAGGTGTGGCTGCGGTCGCCTAGGATGCATTGGGTATTTTTACAATTGAAAGATTGGTAGAAAATTAAATGAAACTGCAATACCTGTAAGATACACTCCAAGAAAGTTTGTCCGTCAACATGAGCGGAAATGGTTGGTCATTATTGAGAATCATCAAGGAGCATATACAACAGAGGAGCATGAAGCAGCAAAAAAAGAGTTCTTTGAAGCTGTTGGAATGGGGGAAAATGGAAGTGTGCTGAGAAGATGGAAATGGTGGTGATGATGATGATAAAGATGACCCACTATCTGATGAGCAGTATGGTTATCCAAAAACTGAGACAGACTGGTGGGTTTCTTGCATCAGAGTACTTGATCAAAGGTCAGCTACTACAACTTTCCTGCTGGAACTTCAGACAATGTAGCTGCATTTAGCGTATGCACTGTAAATTTCCACGACAAGGAGCATGGAATCTCTTAGCTGTTGGAACAGCCAAGGGAATGGAGTTTTGGCCCAAAAGAAGCTTAATTGTCGGGTTCATTAACATTTATAAATTTGTAGATGATGGTAAAAGCCTGAAGCTTTTAGACAAGACCAAGTAGGAGTTGCACTTGCCCTTGTGTCGGTTTCAGGGGAAGATTACTCGCGGGAATAGGATCAGTGCTGAGATTGTATGACTTGGGGAAAAAAAGGTTTTATGTTTTTTTCTGATGATAGTGTTCCAAGATGGCTTACATCATCATACCATGTAGATTCTGATACCATGGCTGGTGCAGAAAAGTTTGGGAATGTGTACTTTGTGAGGTTGCCACAGGATGTTTCTGATGAGATAGAAGAAGATCCAACTGGCGGAAAGATAAGTGGGAGCAGGGAAATGTGAGAATAAGCTATTCCCAACTCCGTTGTCTCTATTCACACCTGTCGTGATTGGATTTATGTGGGGGACATTCAAGAAGTATGTTTTTCTGAAATACCTTTTAATCTGTGTGGAGCTATGTGATTTTGTTCTTGAGCACCTTACCATCTCTCACTTCCGTGCTGGTAATTCCATTCTATCTCCCTCTCTAATTCTGGATTTTTAGAATTGTTTAAAGTAAATAAGTTAGTTAAAAAGAAAAAGATTATAGTACGTGCTCAATTCTAGATTTTTCCTTTATAGTTTTTTTAGCTTGGTTTGATGCTCGGTGTGTGTTGATTTGTTTAGTTCTTTATTACATTTGTCTTGCTCCTGCAGAATGGCATGTTAATCAAATGTTGTTTAGGGCAGTGGTCTGTCTTTTGTTATGTTGTTCTATTTTGTGCAATTTATGATTCCTTTTCCCTTATTGTAAATTCCTGTCTTTGACCTTTTCTTTCTTTGCATGCTTCAACCAATGTATCTCGTGTTGTTTCAAGAAGGGACATGGCCACTCTAATGAGCCCTGGAGGTAGTAATCATTCATCTCCCACCAGGAAGCCACCATTCCCCACCTCCACTCCCTCTGCCCTACCTATTGTGGAACTGCAGAGTGTAATCTGAGCCCTGGAGGTAATTTCTCCCCCCTTGTTCCTGCATCAATTTCTCTTTCTTGGTTCTCAAACCAAAAGTTCTATTGATCAGCTTGACAAATTATGGTTGCTACCCCTGGTCTATTATTGCAATACTTTTGCTTTTCCTCTTAACTTGCCTGCTGGAACTCCAGGGTAATGAAGCTGCTTTTAGCGTTTAAATTTCCACGACAAGTAGCATGGAACTCTTTTAGCTGTTGTACTATTTAGTTATAGTAAAACCTCAATTTATAATTATTACATATGGTTGTTCCTTTTAAGACACATTTGTTGCTTCTTTCAGAACATTTATCAGTTCTTTCCAAAGTTCTTCACTTATTTCGATCTAGCTTTGTTGTCTTATTACTCAGGGCTTGCTGCTGGAGTTCTTACTGCTACTTGTTGTGGAATTCAAAGATATAGGAGGCAGAGTGATTGCGTTAGTAATATATCAACCTTGTTGCCATTGCTACATAAATCATTATCAGTTTTCTAATTGTAAGATCTAAGTTATTGATTTTTTGCTCCTGCGCACATCAACTTGTTAGCGAGATCCCTTTTTTAAAGAGGGAAGCTGCATATGAGAAACGCAATGGTAAAGATCATGAACTTCATTTTATTATCAATATTGTCAAGGGCAGTTTTATATCATATCTCTTAGTCTATGTTATTTTCTTTTAAGGGAATATGATGGTTTTTGCTCTTTATTGGGAATTTGTACAAAGGCTTTACCCTTAGGGTGGTGTCGTTCCTACTTTCAACAAAGGTTCTTTCCACTATTATGTTTAGTGACTAATTTGATCTTATTCCAATATTTGAAATATAATTTAAATTACAAATATCAAATATATGCAGTTTGAATTATGATTTAAGCCATGTGCTGGCATTTTTTGCTGCATCTGTTGGGTTTGTATTGGGAATTTGGCTGCAAGACTTGTAAATGATGTTGAAATTATAGAGGTGGGTTTCTTGGCTAAGCTCTTAAGAACATTATGTTACCTTTTAAAAATTTAGTTACGGGTGTATTCATGCTCTACTTGTATTTGTATCTCATTTTAGCTATCATATTTTGGCTTCACGTTGTTTATCGTGTGCTGATGGCCAGGTTTGACATTCTATGAATGAACTAATATCTAGAGATGAGGGACTGCATATTAACTCTACTTGCCTTCTTTAATACTTAAGCCGCAGCTAGTTGTACAACTCTTCTAGCAGTCCTAATAGCATGGGAATAGCATTTGCAGGAGACTCTTATGTTCTTGTTGTTGATAGATTGTTTCAGAGGCAACTGCATAGACAAAAGGTTTATGAATGACTGGAAATTTTGAGACCAAGTTTGTCTGCGATGTGCTTTGATTAGCATGAATACAATGCTCCTCGGTGAGTACATAAAGTTTGTTGGTGACCATCTTTTGGTATTTCTCCATTGATACCCTGCCCTTTTTTTATATAATTCATGATTAGATAAGGAAATTTTACATGTTTATATTCCTTAATGTTAGGTTGGCTTGGGTTATCAAAAGAAGTACGAAGTTGAAAATCCATTGGAGACTCTTGAATATGGCGCTTCATTCTCATCTGACCAGTGTGCAGAAGGTGTGGTTGCTGTCTCCGGGGATGCGTTGAGGATTTTTACAGTTGAAAGACTGAGAGAAACATTCAATACCCCTAAGATACCCTCCAAGGAAGTTTGTGCTTCAACGTCAGGAGAAATTGTTGGTCATTATTGAGAGCATATACAGCAGAGGAGCGTGAAGCAGCAAAAAAAGAGTGCTTCGAAGGATAGAAGACATCTGTTATTTAAGTCAAAGAAAAAGAATAAGTTATTGATGACAAATTTGGTGGTGTTAAGAGATGAAATGAAACTGGTACCCTAGTTTCATCCTGATTAAGTTTGGCTACATTTATTAGCTTTCTTTTAGCCTTTGGGGCAATGCGACTGTGATTTATGCATTCTGGTTCTTCCTATCAGGGCTTCCGAAGGAGCAATATGAAAAGTTAATTGGAGCTGCCAGGTTTGTACCTTCATCTGGATGGAAAGAAAAATATCACTGATTTGGGATTTCTTCTTACTGCATTGAGCAAGGATTTGACACATCAATCAGGTTCTGCTGCTATGTTTGCACCTGTATGCTCAGGAATCCTGAAAATGCTGAATTTGGCCTTTCTCCATTGAAATATATTTTCCTGGATAACAAATAAAATTAAATCAAGCCCGTAACTTCCATTATTGCCCATGATTTTCCAAGATAAAATTAGGACTGTGGTGTGCCAATTCTGAAATAGAGAATAGAATTTGGCTTGTCTTCATTCTCGTTACTCCTTCTTGCCACCTAAAATGTTGAATTCAGTCCTTGATCTCCAAAATCTTGGAAATTTGGCTTAATTGCTAAAGTCAATTAGAAAATGTTTATTTGGAGCTACAACTACTTTTAATGAGTTTCATAATGACGTTAGTTTATGTATTTCTATTTGAAGCTTCTTGTTTTGCTTATGCAGTAATTGCTCCTGAGTTTCATGCCTTGTACGTGGAAGCTATGGTCAAGGTATTCACTCAAGGTGCAGAAAGATCAATATTTAAAATTGAGGAACTTTTGCATGGCAAGAAGACAGTTGAGTTGGATCTTGAAGCAGAGTTTTCAAGTTTAGATCTTGATATTATTGGCCTAGGTGTCTTCAACTATGACTTTGGTTCAGTTACAAAGGAATCAACCGTGATTAAGGTTTGGTGAAAATATTATCATAATGTTGCATTTGTCTTTATGCATTCTCAATCTGCCATATTTTGTATATTAGACAACTACAAAGGAATTACAAACCTCTGAGAGCACTTATAAAATACGAGAAACATCCTAGAGCTTATTACTCAACACAATGATGCTATGTGCAAATTTCTTTCAATAACACAGTTAAGAGCCTGATTTTACTATCCACTTTTGTGATCTTCGTTCCAAACTCGTCTCTCGCTTCAACAGAACTCTTAAAGAAATTTGATTATTGAAACCAGTCCTTTTTTACATTTGTCTTGCTCCTGCAGATTGGCATGTTAATCTACTGATGTTGTTAATTCCATTCTTTGACTTTTTCTTTCTTTGCATGCCTCTGTTTTTTTTCCTGCTACCATTTTCCCCTCTCAATGAATTGTTTTTTCTCCATATTAGTTCCCTCCCCCTGGTCTATTGTTGCAATACTGTTGCTTTGTCTGTGCTTTTTTTTTCTATTTCAGAAGATCTTGGATTTGGGATTGAAATGGGTGCTAATAAACAAGGTAAATGGGTGGTTTTTATGCCAAGACTCTGCTGTCATGTGTTAAGAGATATACAATCTTAGCTTTTCTTTCTTTTGAAGAAACATTTAACAGTGGAGCCTCCTTTTATGGTGCAAGTGCAGGAACTGAAATTAGTACCAAATTAGTACCTTTTCATTTGTTATATAAATAAACTTGTATTTAAAGTATACTTGAACTGATATATATATCTAATGTTTATGGTTGAAGTTTTTGGCCCAACCTTCCTCCAGAGGAAAGCTTGTCTATGCTCTTATGAAGATATGACTAATTTCTTTCTTTGGATTTTTAATTACCATTTGGTTCTCAAAAAATAATAATTCTTACAACTGCTTTAAATTGATAAAAATGAGTTCATTTGTTAAACAAAGTTTAGGTTATTTGGTACTTTTTTATTTCATTCTTTTACAGTGTCAAATGGAAGATTGTTGGAGCGACCCTCAAAGAAGTGCACTTTATGATTGATTGAACCCCTCAGAAAAGGGGTTTGATCTTTTACCTTCTGGCCCTTCTAGGAGAGGCTAGAAGATTCCAATGTCAACCCTCTTCTCCACGCAGTGATTCTATCAAATCTTGTTTACAAGGTGATGGTCGAAACTTGTCCTAAAAAAATAACTTGTGCAAATAATGTGTCTACATATTGTTTTCACCATATTTAATGTTAGCCCGAGCTGTGAAAAGGTGGCATTAGAAGGAAATGTCGCGAGGCTTTTCTCATGCAAGTTTGCGAGCATTTTAAAGAAAGAAAAAAGCCAATGTTTTGCTTTGAACATTTTTTTACTTTTGATATTGTAGTCCTTATTCTTTTGATTTTTGTTTGCTCTTGGTTTCTTTAATTATTTTGGTATGCAGGTTTTAATTTGTTCAAATTGGGTTCTCCAATAGAAATTTGCCATATATTCTACCTTTCATTTCGGTCCTTATTCTTTTATTTTTTTAACAAAATACACAACAATTTGTTTATAAAATATTTTTATTTGTTTCTGTCATAAGGTTTTTATTTTTTCAATTTTATCCTTCCATTGGAATTAATTATATATTTTGGTTTACATTTGGATCCTTATTCTTATAATTTTTTATTTAATATTAATTCCTTTGGTATTTTGGGTCCTTCTTGGATAGTGTTTAGTTTTTATTCATATTTATGCATCTATACTTTTAGTTTTGTTTTATATTTTTTATTGGGGTTTTATTTTTATTTGGTTTAATCCTGAAATTTTAATTTATGATGGTGATCATTTTAAAATTAATATTGCTCTCTTTTTCCCTTTGTTCTTTTTTATTGTGTTTTCTATTATTTTTTTCGGATCAAATGATTTTATGGTTTCATTGTTTGCGCAATAATAATAATAATTTTAGTGATTATTTATATTGTTTTTTTTGTAAAAATGTTATTTTTTTTTATTCTTTGGGGCAATATTATGATTTTAATTATTTGGACAGTAATTCTGATAATAATTTTAACTATAATAGTCATGATAATGATGACAATGCAAGGATGGATTTTCAATGATGATTTCTTATTTTTGTAGATAGAAAAATAACTACTCTTTTTTGTTATATGATTATTGTAGGTGTTTTCATAATGTATATTTTGTTTGTTGTGTTTAATTTAAATTGGATTATTAAATGAACTAATTCTAATACAATGAATCATACAATACTGGATATAAGGACATAATATACTATTGCGTGCATGGTGAAAGTTTAAATGATATAGAAAAATCATTGTATGCACAGATAAGCGCGTGATTGAAATATGTCTCTCGCCTCTGTTTCAAGCCAATTCTAACCTGATTTTAACTGCCCCAGGAAGTCCCTAACCATGCGCTTCCAGCTCTGGCGGACCCAGGCTCGTGCCATCGGTGTTCAACTTAACATGTCCCTCTTTAGATGGCTTCTAACTAATATGCCTGGACACAAGAGTTGGCAGGTGCATCCTAGTGTACTCTTGTTTTGAAACTTCTAACTAATAATGGTTGATGTCTTTGTGATGGTGAGAGGATCAGCGAGGACAAACTAAAAAACCTACAAGTGGATATGCTAATTCAATATACAACATTAAGGACTCAAAATCTACAAGTGGATATGTCTTCACACTTGATGGAGTAATTGTGTTATGAAAATCCTCTAATTAAACATGTTTCGCTAGATCTGCAATCTACTTAGAGCTTATTGCTTTTAATAAAGAAGCCAAATGAATTTAAAGTTTTTTGGAGGATATTCCATGTTGGATAAAATAAATTTGTATCCATTATGATAGCCGGTCAACAATTAGAAGGGCATAAATTATCATGTACGACGGGAAGTCTAGACATATATATATCATAGATATAATACTGTAAAATACTTGCTCTCAAATTAATTTAATTTCATTCATGATGTAAAGTCAAAGAAAAATACTACGCATCTGTTAACCTACCCTAATGTAGTTATCTATCAAATTAGTAAATCGAAACAAATCTTCGAATCGTTTTCAAACATGTGAGACAATTTGCATTCATGTAGGGGATTGATGATTTTTTTTATTAACATGATTTAAACAAATTATACGTGAATGAGAAATTAATCTCGAAGAACCTTTGGTTTTCTAGCTTTACGAACCCTTATTGTTTTTTTCTAAATTTAATTCTGATTTATGGTGTCTAATCAAAGTTGATAATGGTGGAAGATAATTTTTCAACCTTTTAGCTTCTGAAATTCGTTACAGAAAAGGGTGGGGGGAATGAAGCATGATTTTTTCATATTTTTTCTCACCGCATTGGTAGTATTCTCATTTTCTTTTATTATTTAGTTTTCCTTCCAAATCTAAAGATTGAGTTCATCTTGTCAAGAAATAGTTGAGTCATATTTCTGTTTTAAAGACCTTGTTTAAAAATACTTCTAAACCATTTTGGTGTTGTTTAGTTCATCCCTTGTGAAGTGATACCCTCATAGATGAAGCAACATACATTTGGATTTAAACCTTTTTCTTTGGCCTTCCCTTCTGACCTTCTGTTGTTGGCAGCCTGGTTGGGTTCTCCCCCACCACATTTCCTCTTCTTTATTATCTCATCCATGTTTTTGAACTTGGATGACATTTTAGATGCCCCGGCATCCCCCTTGCTGGCGACCACATCAAAATCCACAAGTTCATTACTAGTCGTGATGGCAGATGACAAATCTGAAACCTTGTGCGTCCTCAACTCCAATTGTGCCCATGGCTAGAGTGTAGACAGAAAATTAAACAATATGTCCTCTTTAGACATATTCTCGATGTCGAGTCTCATAACCCATTTCTGGGTTATTCCCTAAAATAAAAATAATAAAAATAAAATAAATACCTGACATGAAAAAAATCAAGTTGGAAATTTTGAATGGATTAGAGAAACCGACTGTACCTCTATTGTGCCAAAAAATGAAGAACAATGCAGATTCAATGGATAAATCTGCTTAAAAATTAAGTCAGAATATTATATTTTTATACGACAATTTTATTTAATCGCGGGCCAATATAAAGTGTAATTATGTTGAGGAACTAATTTAGGGTCCAATTGAAGGATTTAATTAAGTGTAAGGAATTAGTTATACTTTAAATTGGTCAAATTAATTTTATTAAGGGTTTAATTGATGAAAAATCATGTTTGGGATCCTAATTCGAGCTTAATTGAGAAGAATGGAATTTTCGGAGACCAAAATCAATTTTTACCAAGCGAATTGGATTAAATCGGGAGTGAAATTGAAGAAAATTGATAGTTTAATGGTCAATTAAAGCTCAAATTGCATAAATTCGAGACCAAGTACTGAAGTAAAAAAGGCGTGTAAATTTAAGGTTGCTATTGAAGTTTTGGCAGGGATAGAATTGCATAAAATTAAAAGTTTAAAGCCAATTAAGAGCACAATTAGAACAATCACAAATCAAGAGACCAAACTGTACTCCTACCATTTTGCAAGATTTGTAGGCGTGACTGCACTTTTCTGTGGTCTGAACGGTGCAAGCACGCGCGTTGGAGAAGTGGAAGAGGCAACCCACCGTTGCCCGCAATGGCTAGCTAAGGAGTCACCGTTGTCCCTATAAATACTGCGATCAATGAACAAAGAAAAGGGGGACAAGGGGAAGAGGTAACAATGACTTCTTTTTCATTAGCACCTGCATCTGCAGTCCTCTCCTTCTCCCTATCCAATAAATTCCAAGTTCTTCCTCTTCAGTTTTCAGCCACTATCTTAGCCATCGACAACCCCTTCTTCTCCCCAAGTAGCAGTTGCATGTCGGTGCTGCAATCAATAACTTCAAGCTCAACGTTAGTGGCGACATCAACTTCTTATGCTCTAATAGAGGACGACAACTTCTCCTCCTTCCTCCTTGACAACAACAGCTGTAGCCTTTTCCCCCCCAATGTCGATAGTTTTATCATCCCTATTGGCAGCACGTGCACTCCTCCCTCTCCTCTAGCCATAGCACTAGCAGTTGCACTTCCCCAGCGGCAGCCGCAAAAACTCCTTCGTCTTCCAGCGATGTAAGCGACAACAATGTCACTTCTTTTCTCTGCCGCAGCGAACTTCACCTCCCTCTATCAAGCAGATGGCATTCTTATTCTCCTATGGTCGTTATTGTTCACTTTGCAAGTGAACAGTAGGGAGTGCATTAATTCACGTCCTACTAGAAGGGATGAATGTTATGTCAAGCCCAACCTAAGAAGGTTGATGGGCTGAAATGGGACAAATTGGTTGGGCAGACCCATTTCGTTGGTCCAGGCTTTGTATGAATATATATATATATATATATATATATATATATATATTAAAAAATGTATTGTTTTCGCGTATACGACTGAATTCTAAACATTTCCTAAGCATATTTTACACAAAAAAATTGCATCTTTTCTCATGTTTTAAAATGAAAAATAGGATATCATAACCAATTTATGAGTATTTATTAGAATTCAGACAAAATATCAAAATCTTTCAAGTTGATGATGTTTTTTAGAAAACTATATTGATTCTCTTTATGTTTTTAGCAGTGCAATTTTATAATAAATTTAAAACTTTTAATAATAATTTTTTTTATAATAAATTTGAAACTTTTAATAATAGATTTTTAGTTAAAAAAATATAGTAATGATTGTATTCATGCTCGATGGCCTATAATAGTTTTCTAATTTTTATCCTTTGCTACCAGTATTTTTAGTATTGAACTAGTTTGATGGCCTGCACTTCGTTACGGGCGGAGCAAATAATTTTTACAACTGTTCAGATTAAAATATAATATTTCTACATGTAAAGTTTGATATAATGAAACAGATCAAAATACCCTGTCATAACAACAGTAACATCGAAGTGCTAACTTCTAAATTATCATCACTATTACTGTCAAAACAATAATAATTATTAAACTACCTCGAGAAAAAAAAAGCAAGTAAGAACAAAAACTAAAATTATTATTATTATTATTCTTAATATTAATATTATTATTGCGTTAATAACAAAAAAAAATCAAAGACTAAAATAAGTCTAAAAACATTAACAAAAGAGCAAATAAAAAAAAATAAATGATAAAACAAAAATAAAAATTATTACTTGAAAGAAAACATTTCACTTGAAAATAATAAAAAATATCAAATTATACAGAGAAAAAAAACATAAACAAAATAGTAAGCAAGAAAAACAATTAAAACATCATCATCATTATTATTATTATGAAAGAATAAATAAATAAATGACAAACCAAAAAAATCATAAAAACTTCAACAATAAAATTTAAGAACTAATTTTTTTGGAAAAAATACCACCCCAACAAATAAGAAAACAACAAAAATTAAAAATCAAAGCCGAGCACACTTATATATACATGGCCAAAAGTAGGGATTAATTATTCTAGAAATAAAAGAAATATAAGGATTAAAATAAAAAAATTAAAAGTATAAGGGATGAAATGAATATTAAATATAAAGGGATTACAATCTAAAATTAAAAGTATAAGGGCCGAAATGAAAATAAAATATATTATCAATTTTAATCAAAGGAGAAAATTTAAGAAATTGAAACTACTGTACCGAATAAATTCATCTTTTTCAATCCAATCTGGAAATTAAAAGAAGGAGGACCGAATTGAAAAATGGTCACTGAATTAAATCCAATCGGAGGACCCAATCAAACTAAATCAAAACTTATATACCAGAAATGAGAACTAGACACGAAATTGCAAGTGACGGCACTGAAGTGCAAAAGGTGAAAATAAGGGGGACTCTCCTGCACTTTTACGTGCAGGAGAGAGAGAAACGTGGCCAGCAGCTTTAACCGGCCTCCGCGGTGTCCACGAGCATTTTTAGGAGCAACGCGCCGCCGCGGGAGGAAGAACATGCGGAGGCGCTTCGAGATAGACTCCGAAATCTCGTCTCCAGACACCGTATGCCGCCGCGCGCGCCACCTAAACATGGCGTGGGGCGGAACACCGGCGGGCGCGTGCCTAGCACGCACTGACAGCCGCAGAAAGAAATAATAAAAAATTAGGTACATTACGGTCCCACCCCTGTTCCCAAAGGCACCATTTTTGTCTTATTAGGGGCTAAAATCGTATTTAGCCAATTTTTTAAAATAATAAAATAAGAAGAAGACCGGCGGGGTGGATCAAACCGGTCCGGTCAGACGTGCGAAATGACCACGGAGCCCCTCGGTCTGGCGGAGTTTTTTGTCGTTTTAGGGGGGCTTTTTCGTTAAATCACTTCTCAAAAACGAAAAAAAAAAACATGGTAGGACATGTAACAAAATTGTTAATGGTCCTAATTTTTTAAAAAAATGTTATACATTTGAGCTAAATAATCAACTTAAAAATTCAAATTATGATGTTTTTATATGTATTTATTTTACTATAAATAAGACATTTAGCATAATGATAATATTATTTTTGATATTGTTTGCTTAAAAAATAGGAAAGACTAATTATATATTGTAATAGTTTTTTGATATTAACGTTATATATATATATATAACATGAACTGACTTTTTTCCTTATAAATCTCACATTAATTTAATCTTAGTGTTCTAAAATACTTTTAATACAATAATATGAAGAAAAAATATGAAAAAAATAATCTTTGATAAATTTTAGAAGTTGTATTTTAGCTATCTGTCAAATATATTATTTATCAAATAGTTAAAACATGCCCAACAAACAATTAGTATGTTGCACGCAACAAATAATATATTTTTAGTCAATTTGATCAATTGCGATTTTGCTATCTACCAATCAAATTATTGCCAAAGTAGTTGAAAGAAAACCATCAATCAAATTGTTTGTTGTGTAAAACAAATCACTTATCTGCTTTAAAATTCATCGATTGTAATTGTACCATTTGCTAATAAAATAATTCATGAAACAAATATAACATACACAACAATCAATCAGTATGTTACACGGAGCACATGGCTCATTTAACTGAATTGTTTCGATTCCAATTGTACAATCTACCAATTAAATAATTATCAAAATATTTTTAACAGTAGCAAAATTCAATCAATGTTAGGCGGTAAAAATCCCATTTCTAACAGATTTTATGAATTATAATTTTACTAATTAAATATTAAAATAACCAATTACATCACGCACAAAATCAATCAGTTTTCTACATAGAAAAAAACTCAGCGCAGCGCGCAGGCAAGTTAGCTCGTGTTAATCTAGAACTCTACATTTAAAATCCATATTAAGCACCTAAAGTCAATATTGGAGACTTTGGAGGAGCATCAATTATTGACCAAAAAATCTAAGTGTTCCTTTTGTGAATCTCAAGTTGAGTATTTAGGGCATATATCTTGTCAATAAAAAGAGTTTTTACAAACCCTAAAAAAGACAAAACAATGCAAATTATACTTTTTATTTATTTATTTATTTAGGTTTTTTTATTGTATTTTTCTTTGCAATGTTTTTTAATGAGGCATTTTGACATTATTTTAATGTGTCATCGAGTATTCAAATACAAAAACCTTCTAATGAGTTATATACTATTTAATTGCCCGCACTATGTTGTGGGCTGAGCAAATAATTTTTAAAATTGTTGGGATTGAAACAATTAATAGATTTTGCTAGTTCAAAAATAAAATATAACGTTTATACATGCAAGGTTCAATATAATAAAACACATCAACACGTCCTCTTATAACAACAGCACTATCAAAGCCTTAATATCTAAAAATATCATTACTATTATTGCCAAAACAATAAAAATTATTAAATTATCCCGAGGAAAAAAATAAAAAACATTAACAAAAGAGGAAGCAAAAAAAAAACTAAAACTATTATTATTATTGCATTAATAATGGGAAAAAAATTCAATCAAAGAAAAAAAAAAGGTCAATCACTTTAACAAAAGAGCAAACAAAAAATGAAAAAAAATTATTAGCTAAAAAAAAATTCATTTGAGGTGAAAATAAAAAAAACTATTGAAAAACAACCAAAAGAAAGAAAAATGAAAAAAAAACAAAAATATCAATTTTCAAATGATCACAAACACAAACTAAAAAATACTACCTCAATAAAAAAGAAAATAATAGAAATTAAAACCAAAGCTTAAAGCACATATATATTGTTGAAGATCACGTAGCTGCTGCCATTTCAGATCAAGCAATTGAAACGGAAACATCAATTGAAGATGACTCAGCAACTGATGTAACGTAGCCGCTGCCAATGAAGAGTTAACGCAGCCGCTGCCAATGAAGAGTTACAAGCGTTAGACATTTTAAATGCAATTCAATTCAGCTGTAAAAGCAATTCAATTCAGCTGTTTCACAAGCATTGTAAATACTACATATATAGTAGTATGTGTACAGTTGAACAAGTAATGAAACACAACGTGTTAATCACAATACAAAATTACCTCTTGTATTATTCTACATGGTATCAGAGCCTCTAAAAGACTAACGTCTATGGCTTCCTCAAAATCTTCTACTTCTTCTGTCAACACCCTACCCCCCTCTGTTCTCTCAATGCTTTCTGTCACCACAGTAAAACTCAACCATGATAATTTTCTCCTCTGGAAAGCGCAACTTATTCCATATTTCAAAGGTCAAGACTTGTTTGGCTACCTTGATGGTAGTAATATCAAACCACCTAAACTCATTTCTGTCACCCACCTAGAATCCTCTATTATTTCTGAATGTATCAACCCAGCCTACTCCCATTGGGTTCGTCAAGATAATCTCATTCTCAGCACCCTTATGACCTCCCTATCAGAACCCATACTTGCTCAAGTGGTTAATTATACAACTTCCAAAGATGTTTGGTATGCATTGGAAGACACCTTCTCCTCTCGATCCCGTGCAAGAACTCTGCAAATACGCACGCAACTTGCCACTGCAACTAAGGGCAATCAGACAGAATACTTCAACTCCATCAAACGTCTCACAGATGAATTAGTTATTGCTGGAAATCCACTTGATCATGATGATATTCTTACGTATATACTTGCAGGTCTCAACCATGAATATGACAGCCTGGTTGCATCTATCTCAGCACGTCCTGATGCCATTTCACTGGAAGAACTATATTCTCTATTACTCACCTCTGAAGCTCGTCTGTCTCGGCACCAGTTAACACCTGCCATTTCTCCACCATCTGCACATTTTGCACAACGCTAGAACTTCTATCCCAGGCGAGGTGGGTTCCGTGAAAGGGGGCGTAGCCATCGTGGTGGCTATAATTCAAGCAACAGGACTCCGCAGCAACCATCCAATGTGTGTCAAATCTGTAACAAATATGGTCACCTTGCTAAGAAATGCTACTATCGCTTTGACTTAACGTATCAGGATGCACATCCTCTACAAACCAAAAATGGACTGTAGCTATCAAACATGGATCCAATCAGTCCTGTGATACTACATGGACAGCCGATACAGGGGCCACTCATCACTTCACCAATGACATTGCTCATTTATCTCTATAGAAATCAGATTATGATGGAGCAGATCATGTACAAATTGGAAATGGTCAAGGTTTGCAAATCTCCAAATCTGGGTCCTCTATTATTTACACTCCCTCGTCTACCTTTGTTTTAAATCATGTTCTCCTTGTTCCTGAAATACAGAAAAATCTACTGTCCATACACCAATTTTGTGTTGATAACAATGTCTATTTTGAATTTCACTCGTTTTACTTTCTTGTGAAGGATTACTCGGGGAAGGTCCTGCATCGAGGTTATCTTCATGATGGCCTCTATCAATTCACTCACAAATCCAGCCTTCCGCAAGCTCTTTCTAGTGTTCGTTCCGAATGGCATCGCAGACTTGGCCATGCATCCAATCCTGTTCTTAATAAAGTTTTAACTAGTCTTTCATTTCCCGTAGAGAAAAATAAAACAAGTCATGTGTGTCCTGAATGTCAAATGGCCAAAAGCCATTCCTTGCCGTTTAAGAAGTCTAATTCTGTTTCATTGCACCCATTAGATTTAATCTTTACTAACGTATGGGGACCTGCATCTGTCTTATCCACAAGTGGTGCAAAATATTATGTTAGCTTTCTTGATGACTACTCTAAATTTCTTTGGTTATTTCCTCTCAAACTAAAATCTGATGTTGAAAATGTCTTCTTAAATTTTCAAACATATGTTGAAAAACAATTTGATAGGAAAATCAAAGCCATTCAGTCTGATTGGGGTGGGGAATATCGTCGCCTAAACACCTACTTTCACAAAATAGGAATCAATCATCGCCTAGCTTGTCCTCATACTCACCAACAAAATGGTTCTATTGAGCGCAAACACCGACACATCGTCGAAGTTGGTTTAAGTCTATTAGCCCACTCTAATTTACCTATGATATATTGGGAAGATGCTTTTCAAACCGCAACATATATCATAAATAGACTTCCCACACCTGTTTTGAACCAAAAGTCTCCATTTGAAATACTTTATAATAAAATACCCGACTATCGGTTTATGCGTGTGTTTGGGTGTGCCTGTTGGCCAAATCTATGACCATACAACAAAAACAAATTGAATTTTAGATCTAATACGTGCATTTTCATTGGCTATAGCATTTGTCATCAAGGATACAAATGTCTTGATCTCTCTACGGGAAAAATTTTTGTGTCTCGCAATGTTGTCTTTGATGAAACATTTTTCCCCTATTCAAACCAAATGAACTTGTAAGATAAAAACTCCTGCTCTTCTCAGTCCGTGTCTCTTCCCCAACACATTACTCTGCCAGTCAATCCCAGTCCACCTGATTTGCATCCTAACCATTTCTCTACATGTACACCACCTGCCTCCTCTGTTTTGATTTTTGCAGATACAACTCACGGGCCTTCCACAACCGTAACAGCAGCAGCGTCACCTCAAGCAGCCACATCAGCAAGTCCTCCTAATACTCTTCCCACGGATCAAGTTACCTTTTGATGACACACACACTGCTATTCAGAATACTCATCCAATGGTCACACGGTCCAAGAGCTCTCGTCAGTCCAGTGACAACTTTGTGCGCTATCCCCTGCCTCAAGCATTTATGTTCACTGTTGTTCCCACCGAGACAGAACCAACATCCTTCACTCAAGCATCCAAATCCCCACAGTGGCGTGAAGCCATGGATGCAGAATTCTCAGCATTACTAAAGAATGGAACTTGGTCATTAGTGGTGCCTCCCACACATGCAAATATTGTCGGCTGCCGATGGATTTACAAAATCAAAAAGAAAGCAGATGGCACTATCGAAAGGTATAAAGCTCGTTTAGTGGCTAAGGGTTTTCACCAACAAGAGGGGATTGATTTTTCAGAAACCTTCAGTCCTGTCATAAAGCATGCTACCATTCGGTTAGTTATTTCTCTTGCAGTAACATATAAGTGGCCAATCAAACAATTAGATGTGCAAAATGCGTTCTTACATGGCGACCTTGATGAAACTGTATTTATGCTCCAACCACAAGGTTACATTCATCCTCAGTATCCTCAGCATGTATGTAAACTTCACAAGTCTCTTTATGGTTTACGTCAAGCTCCTCGCTCGCAAAACTGTCAACTAAACTTCAGGCCTTGGGCTTCAAAGAAAGCAAGGCAGACACTTCTCTCTTTGTTTTGCAGGAAGTTAATTATGTTCTCTACATCCTCATCTACGTTGATGACATATTGATCACTGGTTCCAATACAGCTGCCATCCAAAGTATTATCAGCGCACTACAAGCTTCGTTTGCTGTCAAGGATCTCGGCAGTCTGCACTATTTTCTGGGTATAGAAGCTCTTTGGTGCACTAATGGAATATATCTCACTCAGCGTAAATACATTGCTGACTTACTTCACAGAACTAAAATGGAACACGCCAAGCCTTGCACCAGTCCAATGGCATCTACTTGCAGACTCAACTCTAGTGAAGGCACACATTTGACGATGTTCACCTATATCGAAGTGTTGTGGGAAGCTTGCAATACTTAGCTTTCACGAGACCCGACTTGGCTTTTGCTGTCCACAAAGTCAGCAAATTTATGCACAACCCACTGGACACCCATTGGCTAGCTGTGAAACGTATATTATGTTATCTCAAACACTCCTTCTCCACTGGTTTGTACATCAGTGCATGTGCTGATTTAACCTTGCAAGCATTTTCTGATTCGGATTGGGCTGCAGACTTAGATGATTGTCGATCGGTTGGTGCATACTGCATATACATGGGTTCAAACCTGATTTCTTGGAGCTGCAAACAACAACCAACAGTAGCACGCAGCAGCACTGAGGCTGAATACAAAGCACTTGCGAAAACTGCTGCTGAACTTAGTTGGTTCCAGTCAATTCTTACTGAACTTGGTCTGCCACCACAACACAACCCCACCTTGTGGTGTGATAATATTGGAGCTACTTACCTCACTTCCAACCCCAAATTTCATGCTCGGACCAAGCATATTGAAATTGACTTTCATTTCGTTCGTGATAAAGTTTGCAACAAAGAACTTGCAGTCAAATTTATCTCCAGCCAAGATCAATTGGTAGATGCCCTTACAAAACCACTACCACCAAACAAATTCAAGCAAGTTTTATTCAATCTGAATGTTCGTGACCTACCATCCAGATTGAGGGGGCGTGTTGAAGATCACGTAGCTGCTGCCATTTCAGATCAAGCAATTGAAACGGAAACATCAATTGAAGATGACTCAGCAACTGATGTAACGTAGCCGCTGCCAATGAAGAGATAACGCAGCTGCTGCCAATGAAGAGTTACAAGCGTTAGACATTTTAAATGCAATTCAATTCAGCTGTAAAAGCAATTCAATTCAGTTGTTTCACAAGCATTGTAAATACTACATATATAGTAGTATGTGTACAGTTGAACAAGTAATGAAACACAACGTGTTAATCACAATACAAAATTACCTCTTGTATTATTCTACATATATAAACATGGACAAAAATAAGGACTATTTACAAAATATTAAAAAAAATAAAGGAATTAAAATAAAAAATTAAAAGTATAAGGGCTGAAATGAAAAAAAAATATTATCAATTTCAATTAAAGGACAAAATTTAAAAAAAAACTTTTGTACCGAAAATATTAAGGGATTTAAAAGCAATCCGGAAATTGAAAGAATAAGGACTGAAATGAAAATTTAATATATAATCAATTTCAATCGAAGGACACCATTGAAACAAATCAAAACTTATATAACAAAATTAAGGACCATAAAGCACAATTTAAAGAGAAGGTACCGAAATGAAAAAGCAATAAAACCAGGGGCTGATGTGTAGTTTGGGCTGAAGGAGAGAGAAGGGGGGGCCGGGGGGCGTTCAACCACCCACTGGCTCATCGCTGGACACCATTAGATGCTGTGTGCCCCACTATCAGGTAGAGGACACGACGACGCATCCAAGCAAACGCCAGATGGGCATTTTATGACACTAGACGACGATGCACGCGCCGCCTGAAGAGGGCATGAGGCCAATTACCGTGGCCCGCGTGTGCCACACGCGCCCATAGTAACCCGAGAGAAATGATAAAACATTATGGTAAATTAACAGGACACCTCTACATCCAACTCTTCATTTTTGTATTAACATTATGATATCACGTATTCAATTAACCATCATAAATGATAAAACATTTATTGTACTCTGTAAAAACAAAAAAAATCAGTAAATCGGTGAACCAAACGACCTGAATCGATCAAAAAACTGAGTAATACTATTGTAATCCACAGTAATTCTCCTCCCAATTCACAATAACTTACTCTGACCTCTTTCAGTATATTAAATAATTTATTATTAAATTTTATAATTTACTAGAGATAAAAATAAAAAAAATATTTTTAGCATTTTTGTTTACTTTTCTTCACTCCAATAAAAAAATTATTTTGATAATCAAAATAGTTTTTTCTTTCATGAGCTGCTATTTGTAGCACCTCAAATGGAAAAGCCAGAATACTGTGCTGCTATTGCTGGTAGGTATTGTTTGCGTGCCAAGCGTGTGTTCAGTGAACTAAATGAGAAGCCTTTTGCTGTGGAGGTTGATCTTCGAGGTATCTATTTAGGTAAGATTCATGTGGCTGGGTGTTGGAAACAATGGTTTCAATTGGCAGTGCTTCTGTGAATTTTGCAGATGATGGAGGTGAAATTGAGGATTATAATATTGGAAGGTTTTCTGAAAATAATTATTTAATTATATAAATTATTTATATTAATTATATAATTATATTATATACAAAATATTTAAATGCTATACAAAAAAATAGCTTTTTTAAATGATTTTTATCATTAGAATATACATAAATAAATTTAAAAAGTTATTTTATATTTAGCTCTCGCTTTTAACATTTATCTAATATATATATATATATGTTTTGCCTGCGCATGCTCATCTCTACTGAGACCCCTCAATCTCAAGCTGCGTGGGCCTTGACTGCTGGATTCCACGATTCCAAATACACCCAAGGGATGCGATTTGGCTTTCCCTCATCGGTCTCCTTTCCAAGTTACAATATCATATCATTATATATATAAGATTGCCTAAAAGTTGTGCAGTCATTGCCAATCCAAAGCTCCATACTGATTGCCATTTAGTAAGCTCAGCAATCATTGTCAATACAAATTAAGTTCCTTCTCAACTATTTTCTTACAAAATGTTTCAAATAATGATGTCATGTGTCAATTCAAAGGTGCTTCCATTTGTATTGGCATTCTCATTTCCTGTTTCGTCGATGATCCTTCACCAGCTACTAAACACGCTCTCTATCTCCGTTGATGTCCTCTTCATTTTGCCTACAAATCCCAAAATCCAACCAACCAAGAAATGGAACAGCCCAAGAATAACCCCAATAGATAGAAGAAATCTCCCAAAGCCTCTTGAAATCTCCCTGACTCCATCAAATTTACCTCCCAAGAAGCAAAACCCAACACAACACACAATTGCAGACCAGAATCTGCAATGAAACTCAAGGTTACCATTTGTTAGCAGTATTTCTAGTATTGAATTTGCTCCAAGAAGTCACAGTACCTCTGCTTCACAAGGTGAAAACTAGCCGGAGAAGTTTTGTTATTATTAAAAAAGATTTGTTGGGAATCGCTATCCAAAAACAAATATAAGCGCTTCGATTACACGAAGAGTTACAGCGCATGCGCACCTGGAGAATAAATAAGATTGAGGGGGTTGTTTTTTTTGGCGGGAAAACTTTAAAGGCCTGGCAAAGATGGGCCCACTGCACACCCGACCGTTATACATGTAAAAAACATCACCCGACCGCTATTCATGTACGAAATATCAATTCGATTTTTTCTACTAAAATCACTTCTCTCTTCTTCTTCTCCTGTCTTCTTCTTCTTTCTTTCTTTCTTTCTTTCTTTCTTTCTTTCGTTCGTTCGTTCTGTTTGTAATGCAGTTTGCCCAGGTTTAGTGTTTCGGATCCTTCATGGGAAATTCCGGTCCAAGAATACGGGCGGGCTCTAGGCAAATCATGCCAGCAACAATACAGCCTTCCCCCTTCTCTTACTCAACGCCTACATACGGTATTCATTTATCTCGTTGCTCTTCTCTTTTTTTCTTGGTAGTTAAAGATTCGTGTTTCGATGCTGTGAACTTTTTAAAAAAGAATAGCAGTTCAATTTTCAGGATCTTCTTGGTTTTGTTTTTTTGATTCGCCATTGAAAGATCCATACGATATTTTGGGTTTTGATCAAGTGTAGAATTTCTTCTCCCTAAGAATAGGGCTAGGGCCTCTGTTTTGTTATGCTTTTGTCATCATCTGTTCTAATTCTTTTCCTGTGAAACGGAAGGCTATGCAATGGGTTTTTTGTGATCGTTTTTTTGCAAGTGGCAATTAGGTGTTCTGTGAAATGGTGTTATCCAATCCCTCTGATTTCTGATTTTTCTTATAGTGATCCCTCTAGGTAATAATTTTCCACAAAATGCCTTTTCTTGCAGCCATAACTTCTTAGATTTTATTCTTATGATGCTCTGAGAAAATGAGCCTCACTATGTTCCTTGTATTGAAATGGCAATGTTAATGGTTGTTTTTAGTTTAGTTGTGAGAAAGGGACTTACATGTTTTGCTGCGTGGAGCTATGTGATTTTGTTTTTGAGCACCTTACCATCTCTCGTTTCCGTGGTTGTAATTCCTGTTCTCTCTCTCTCTCTTATTCTGGATTTTTAGAATTATTTGAAGAAAATAAGTTAGTTAACAAAGTAAGAGATTCAGTTCAATTTTTGCAATATATTTCTTTGACGGCACTGTTTTTTTATTCTCATTCATTTTCTATTTATATGGTTCAATTGAGTTAAAAACGTAGTTGGACAATTGTGTTTGTTTTACAGGGTTTATTATAATCACACGCACAACAATAAAAATAAAACTGCTTAAAAATACCCTATTGGGTATGGGTTGGGAGATAGGGTGGGTGAACCTCCACTTGCTCCTGTACCTAACACGGATGAAACAGGGTTGGGTTTTCACTAGACTTTGACCCTGGTCAAACCTGGAAAAAATATGATTCAACTGGGTTGAATGTTTTTCTATCTTTAATTATCTTGCTGGGTGGTTCACTACACTATTAGTTTTACTGCTATGTGATGATCTAATTTCATCTACTTGTTTGCAGACCAATACAAGTGCTGCAAGTTCTCTTGGGACATACTTTTTATCTCAAATTTCTCTTATATTTTTGGACATGCTTAACGTCTACAGGTGTGCTTTTCACTGTTATTCACTAATGATATTTTAGATGCATCTTTGAGGTTGTCAGAGATGCTGTGGGTTCTTAGTAGTTAATACCACTCTTGATTTCAATCTTTTTGCAGAATGTATAGTGAGCTTATATCAAGCAGTATTGCAGAAGGAGGACCTTATGCATCTAAAACATCCTATGTGAAACTTTTGCGGTGAGACATTATTTGGATCTTGTTTCAGATGTGGACAATTAAAAATTTCTTTGATTTATGCGGACAATTAACTTCTCTCTGATTTTTAATGTGATTTTACTAAACAGATCTGTTAAGAGGGAGACACTTAAGCTCATCGAGACATTTTTGGACAAGGCAGAAGATCAACCACAAATTGGGAAGCAGTTTGTGCCCCCAATGATGGATCCTGTTCTTGGTGATTATGCCAGGAATTTGCCTGATGCTAGGGAATCAGAAGTTTTGTCACTTTTTGCAACAATTATAAACAAGTATGTTGCACCTTCTTAATAATCTTTGCTTGCAATGCAATGATGAAAAATCAGATCAGTAGTTCTTGAAACTATCAGCATGTAGTACTTACATCTACGAGCTGCTCCATAGAGCATGACTAATTAATATCAACTCAACTAAATGTCAATCTCAAACATCTAGTTAGCAGTGTCATTGGTGGATGGTGAGGGTTAGATTCTCTAGTTTTTGAATTGTAAATGCATAATGGAAAGAGTAATAGTTGCCTAAGTTGCAGACCTTTGCATTATATGCTTCTAATCATCACTGTTTATTAATACATTATTGGTTTTTTATTTTTATTTTCAGTCTTGTCCAACCCACTAGTTTGGGATTGAGGCTTGGTGGTTGTATAGGTCTTGATATTCATTATCTCTGCTGCGCTTTCAGCTTGGAGGCAATATAGACTACTGCAAAATGCTCTATTCCTAATTATTATGCTTTCTAATGTTTGATATATCTTTCTGATGTTATTCTTTCCTGGATGAAGGTACAAAGCTGCAATGATAGAAGATGTACCTCGAATATTTGAAGCTGTTTTCCAGTGTACATTGGAGGTACGTATGGAGGTTGTAAATCATTGTTCTCGTTTATGTGGCTTCAATATGTGATATTTTCTGTCAATGCATCATCTTTCATTTTGTTGCATCTTGCAGCAGCAGTTGAGGACCAATTTTCTGCATTCTATCCTAATGTTTAATAGGAAATTGTGAAATGGACAGTGATAATATAGTTGATGGAATAATAATAACCAGTAAACTATTATTTGTGCATGGAACTTTACATGGTGTTTACCTTTCAATAATTGTATAAATGCATCCAACACTAATAGATCCATGCTTTGATCAATCTACTGATATTCACTTGATGTGATGCTCTTTTTTTTCCTGTTTCTTTTGGAGATTGATGTAGTTATGCCTACGCTATGCTTATATCTTAGGAGTTAGGAGGATGCCATGTTGTCATCAAATGCTGCTGCTTATAGGAACCCTACCATGTGCATTCTAGCATCCCCCCACCCCCACCCCCACCTAAATATCTCTCCACTCCTGATTTCTTGCTAGGAAAGGTGCAATGGTTCATGTTGTTGTATATGGCATAACATATCACATGTCATTGAAGATCAATGTGTTAGATTAAAGCTGAATTTTTTGGAATTGTTTATTAGAAGCTGTTCAGCTGAGATGATTAGTTCTGTGTTGCAGATGATAACCAAAAATTTTCGAAGATTATCCAGAACATCGCCTTAAGTTCTTTTCATTACTTCGTGCGATTGCTACACATTGTTTCCCTGCCTTGATTCATTTGTCTAGTGAGGTTGGTGTTTGAATTTATTTTGTTTCTTATATCAATGTTAATGTGTTGCCCGGTTCCATCTACAGTGATTTGTGAGATTAGCCTTGCAATGTGATTGTAAGACTTAGAAGGGCTAAGTTTTGTTTCATTAAACTACATCAGAGAGGTGGATATAAAATTGAAGGAGTGGACTGATAAATTGGACTATTAATAGTCAGAAAAGGCTAAACTTGAGGGGCAACCTTTTTACAATTCCCCCCTCCCCATTGAATTGAAGTATTCTGTCTCATGTTGTTCAATACCAGCAACTGAAGCTTGTGATGGATTCAATTATATGGGCATTTCGTCATACCGAGAGGAATATAGCTGAGACTGGTCTAAACCTATTGTTGGAGATGCTGAAGAACTTTCAGGTGTGTCCCCCCCCCCTGTATTCCTGTTCAATCAATATCATGCCATGTGAGATGCTCACTCTTCTGTGTAATTTGACAGGCGTCCGAGTTCTGCAATCAGTTCTACAAGTCATATTTTTTGACAATTGAACAGGAAATATTTGCTGTATTGACAGATACATTTCACAAACCTGGTTTTAAGTTGCATGTTCTGGTGCTACAACACTTATTTTGCTCGGTATGTGTGTTGCAGTTATCTTTTTCATTGTTTTAGGCAGGACCAACCATGGTTAATGAGGATGCAACATTTCAGGTAGAGAGTGATGCTTTGACAGAACCTCTGTGGGATGCTGCAACAGTCCCTTATCCATATTTGAATAATGCTATGTTTGTTCGTGAGTACACCATTAAACTTCTGGGTACATCATTCCCTAACATGACTGCATCAGAGGTGAGATCATTTATTTAGTTTCTTCACTGTTGCTTTATTATGGTCCTTACACCAATGCCATCCTTTGGATTTCTCATTAATATTAAGGCTTTTTCAGGTCACTCAATTTGTTAACGGACTATTTGAGTCAAGAACCAACCTGTCCATATTTAAGAATCACATCCGAGACTTTCTTGTGCAATCAAAAGAATTTTCTGCTCAGGTAAAAATTCCTCATTCCTCCAAATTAGTGGATTGTATAAAAGATGTTGATGCTTGTGGGCACCAAGTGCAAGGTCATGATTATCTCTGCAATTATATGGTTCAGTGGCAGCACACCCATGCTACCCCTGCCCATTTATTTTGAAGGGGACACGAGTTACAAAAACTCCGATATAAAGTTTAAATGAGTCACTATTGGATTGACCCAGAAGCACCCCAATTTAAATGGGCTGGGTGAGGCCATCCATTTGACTCATTTAAAAATACAGTTTAGAAAAAATGAATTTCTTTTGCAAATGTTCATATTTGCCCTGGAAGTTTTTTGAAATATCTATTGTGTCCATATTTTATTCTTCTTACAAATTAGGCCTTATTTGCAATCTTGTTTGCTCATAATTGATATAATAAATATTCTTTGGTGCCTGTAATTTTTTTTTCCTGCAACAAGTCCGTGAAAGTCCTAATTTGACAGAGGTATGCCGTTAACTATTTGAAAGAAAAAAGTTCTCTTGAGCAGCTACGTGCTGATTGGTTTGTCTGAAATTTACAGGTTGCGGCTCTTAATTTTGGGGATTTCTATAACATGCAGTACGTTAAGAGCCTAAAGGCTGATGTCTACAAAGTATCAGGAAGCTGATAGATTCAACCTGATATCTAGAAAATGTATAGGAAGCTCATTACTCTCAAGGGAGAAGGCTCAGATTAATGATGTTAATAAAGGCTTAAGTATGACATTAAATAAAGTCTCAAGGGAATATATATTCCTTTTGCTTCAACTCTTCTTTTTCATCTTATCTAAAATAAGTCTACAGCTACCCTTTTCACATGAACAGAGAGTTCTGTAATTTATGCAATGTAACACATACATTAATGAGCTGTTTATTTTAATTTTTGCTCACTCCCATCTTGGTGATGATTTTACAACAGATTGCTAGCTGTGTTTTTTCTGTAAGTCATGTCCAAGAAGTGGACAGATGGATTTGCTTTTGTGGCATGTGCAGTTAACTGGTTGATGATATATTTCTTTGGAAAATCAGTGACCAAGTAGGTGTTTTTGTACATTTTTTAATATTTGTGCAGGTCCTAGAGGGTGTTATAAAATATAGATGGAATGCATTACCTGTTGAACAGCGAGATGGAATGAAAAATTATATTTCTGAAGTCATTGTACAGGTAGCTACTTCTGAAAGTTGTGGTTTCGAAAGGAAGCGAGCTTCACTTATTTTCTTTCTTATCTTGAATTTTTCTCTTTACCTGTTTTATGATTGTACTATTTTTGATCTCTTAAATAGCTTTCAAGTAACGAGACCTCTTTTCGAATGGAAAGGCTGTATGTAAACAAACTCAATGTTACGTTGGTCCAGGTATGATTTAAACTAAGAATCCATGGACAAGTTAGTTTTTTTTTCTTCCAATATCCTATGTTGTGCCATGCAATATATCTATGACAATCATTAACACTTATGGTGGGATTGCTTTTTTATTTATAATTAATCTCTTGTGTGATCTTTCCAGTTACCATTGAATTCATGAAATGTTTGTCTCATTTTTTTTAGATTGAGATTTTAAGGGTTCTCGTTATATTTTGTGTCAATTAATGTAAGTTTTGGTTTGTTTATTCAAACTCATATTATAACATGAATAATTATGGTACTAATCACATGTAGATTCTCAAGCATGAGTGGCCAGCTAGGTGGCGAAGCTTTATTCCTGATCTTGTTGCAGCGGCAAAAACCAGTGAAACTATATGTGAGAATTGCATGGTTATATTGAAAGTAAGTCCCTATCTCTCTCTATTTGTGCGTGTGTGTACACACACATTTGTACTTGTATTTCCATATGTAGCTAATGTAAGCTGTAATGTCAGCTTCTAAGTGAAGAAGTTTTTGATTTCTCACGAGGAGAGATGACTCAACAGAAGATCAAAGAGCTTAAACAATCATTAAACAGGTGACTACTTTGGGCTTTACATTTATAGATGGTAATTGGGTTGTCTATTTGTTTGTGGAATTGTTAAGTTAGTCGACACAGTCAAATATAAAACTAGTTTCTCTTGTGCAATTTGTTTTTCAATTGGGTCATCATTAACAAGTTTCATAAACATACCACTTAAAAGAAAGCAGAACCAAAATCCATGGATATTTTCTAATGAAACTATTTTAAATTTTTTATAAAGCAAAAATTTAATGAGACATTATTTTTTTAATGTGAAAAACCTTTTAATGAACTAGACATATTACTCACGTAATATAATGCCAAAGGCTATGTAATTGAAATTATCTACTAATAAAACTCCTCCTAAGCATCTGTCTATTTCTTTTAAGCATAATTTCAAGAAAATATACAATGAACACTTAAATATTTTATATGCCAAAACAAAGAGAGTAGGTTCTTGTTCCACATGTCATCCCTAAACAAATGCCCCCCTCTAAGCTTCTTTATATGTTTATTTGTGTGCATGTTCATGTGCATGCACATCAAGGCAGTTAATATTGGCAACAAGAGGTGCTGAGATGTGTTGGGATTCTAGCTACTTATTTGATCTTTGTGTTTAGTTTCCATCTTAAGTTGAAAACAGCGGGAGTTGTCTTGACCTAGTGATAATCAATGAGATAAATATCACTTTATTGCTTGTCTGTTATTCGAGTATTTCATGAGATGCTTTTGTTTTACTGCTTGATTCTTGTCTGTTAACTTATTGGCAAATATGTTTTCAATAATATAACTCCATAATGATTATTTGGATTCTGCCACCTCACTAATCCTGGTGTTAGTGTTGCCTGGAATTCATCTGACGTGTTATGTTATATGCAACTGCAGCATTTCTTCTATACCTCTTCTCTGTTATCATACCGTCTATATTTTTTTTTTATGTATGTGTTTAACTAAAAGCTATCTTTTATTGTTTACAGTGAGTTTCAACTCATCCATGAGCTATGCTTATATGTCCTATCAGCCTCTCAAAGAACCGAGCTTATTCGAGCAACATTGTCTACCTTGCATGCTTTCCTTTCTTGGATTCCCTTGGGCTATATTTTTGAATCTCCCCTGGTATGTGAAATCTTATTAAATAGCTTTCAGACAGAATTAGTTGTTGGTACAGTAACAATTGACTTTAGGTGTCAACTTGCATCAGCTATTTTAGTTGTTGAAGGGCTGTTCTCATGGTATGTGCTTACATCATATGTTTTCTTTGTGCTATGCCTTACAGCTTGAAACACTTCTGACATTTTTTCCCATGCCATCTTATCGGAACCTTACCCTTCAGTGTTTGACAGAGGTATGCCGTTAACTATTTGAAAGAAAAAAGTTCTCTTGAGCTGCTACGTGCTGATTGGTTTGTCTGAAATTTACAGGTTGCGGCTCTTAATTTTGGGGATTTCTATAACATGCAGTACGTTAAGATGTACACTTTTTTCATGGTCCAGTTACAGGTACATTGGAGCATTGTAGTTCAGATATGGGAACCCCAACATCATTGGACTAATCCTATGAATTTATATAATTCTATTTCTAAGCTACTGCTATTTCTTTCTTGTTATTTTTTCCAGGCCATTCTTCCACCAACCACCAGGATCCCAGAGGCTTATGCAAATGGATCCAGCGAAGAACAAGTCTGTGTTGGCAATACAATGCATTCTGTTTTATTAAGGATTAATACCCAATACTAATTTGCTCCTTTTGCTGCATGTTTAGGCATTCATTCAGAATTTGGCACTGTTTTTCACTTCGTTTTACAAGGTAATATTCCTTTCTCAGTGAGCTAATAATTCTTCTAACAAATTCTCAAGGGCTAAACCTTATTTTTAATGCACTTATGTTAGATGTAATTACTTAGATTTCAGTGCTGGTTAGCAATATGTTTGTCGTGAATAGAATGGAATAAATGGACAATGAGATCAGTGGAAGACCTCTGCTTTTGTAAGGTTAAATTTACAAGTATATAGTTTCTGAACTTCTCACAGAGAATATGGACAAGGTAAGACATATTGGGCATATAAATGATTCCAAATGTTTTCGAACTATTGTTCTGTTGAATTGAGTAATCTATGTTGTGTTTCATAGAATGTGCTCTCTTTCTCTTTATATATATATATATAAACAGCTTAATATCATCTATGGTCTCAGTGCTTTTTAATGATTGAATGTTTTGAGCTTTACTGTTGATGACTGTAAGGTCATGGTGAATTTGAAATAAGATCCATCTGGTAGAATTTTCTGCTTGGTTTGAGATATTTGTGCTCTGTTTTTTTTCACCAAGGCCTTAAGGCATTTTGCAAGATTGCATGTTTTTCTTTGTTAAAGAAAAATGATGTTACAGATACCTTCATATCCTTGCAGTCTCATATCCGGGTGCTGGAGTCTACTCAGGATAATATATCTGCTCTGCTAATGGGTCTTGAGTATCTAATTAATATCTCATATGTTGATGACACTGAGGTTTTTAAGGTGGTTATTTACCCTCTCTCCCTTTCCTATATCTTTCTTATATGAGAATTATTATGTAATTTCAAATCCTATAGAATGACTAGTTTTGTTGCCTTGTATGATTTGCAGGTTTGCTTGGACTATTGGAATTCCTTGGTTTTGGAGCTTTTTGAGCTGCATAATAATTTGGACAATCCTGCAGTCACTGTAAACATGATGGGATTGCAGGTAGAATGTATTTATTAGCACATGGTAGCTGTACAATGGATTAATGTTGTGATCAGCTATGTGTCATCTTGTTGCATTCTTTTTCTTTTTATATTAATTCTGACTTCTGTTTTTTATTGCCTTGGAACAGTACATAGGATTAAATCCCTTTGCATCTCTTGCCTGTGAAATACACCATAATCCAGACAATACTGCGTAGCTGTAAATTTTCTAGGAGTCTCTTTAATAGAGAGATCAGATTGTGCTTTTTTCCCCTTTCTGGATATCCTTTGATATATATTTCTCCTCCCTTTCTCAAAACACCTTTTCCCATGTGGGGAAAAATGTTTAGTTAAAAAGTGTGGGTAAATATCCAATGAGAAGTGTGACAATGGTTTAGGTCGTTGAAATCTTTATTGTGTTTTTTGTTTGAGGTCTTGCATTCTTCTTGTATTGGTGGCCAATCTTATATCCTTAATGTAGTGTTGTTTTCTCATTTTACATAGACATGTTCATGTGCACATGTTTAGGCATTCATTCAATTCATTCAATTCATTCAATTTGCTTCACTTGACGACAATTTACGCCATTTCGTTTCATTTTTTTTTTAAAACAAACTTTTTTAAAAAAATAACTTTTTTTTTACTTTAAATTAATTTTTTTGATGTTTTTAAAATGTTTTCATATGCTAATTTTAAAAATAATTTTTAAAAATTAAAAAAAAATATTATTTTGATGCATTTCTGTAAAAATTATTAACAGGATCAGAAAAAAATTACTGATAAAAAAATAATCTCATTCATGCATTAATACAACAATACAATCGATTTATGTATCCCGAAACACTAATGAAGGAATTAAAACTCTTATAACAATTCAATTCAAATTCAAATACAAACTCTTATAACAATTCAATTCAAATTCAAATACAAACATTGATAACAATTCAAATACAAATCCTTCGGTTAATTTTGTTCAACACATTATATATATATATTTTTTTAAAATTGATACCCAAATTATATATTGATTAATTTGATAATATAATAAAAAAATAACAAGTAAAAAAATATTATCCCAAACAAGTTGGGCTAACACATAAAACTCGTAGCTTGTCACATGATATAGATATAACATTATAAGAGGGTAATACCATCAAAGGTACCTAAGAAAATCCAAGCTAGCTAGTAACGCCTTCTAGACTTGTGACCTAATAGAATATTAATCAATCAACAAGATGTTAATTGATAGAATTTAAAAAATATTTAAAAACAAAATATATAAAAATCAAATAAATAAAGACTGAATTTGGCATTAAATAAAATGGACTAGGATATCGAGGGATGCAATTGAATAAATGATTTAATTTAGAAAATGATATGAAATATTGAAGGATGCGATTGAAAAAATAAAAAATAATATAAAATATTGAGGGGTGCAACTAAGAATATATTTAAATTGATAGAACAATTTAAAAAAGGAGGAAAAAACTTAAAAGCTAAAAAAACCAAAAAAATGATAATTGAAAAAAAGATTTAATTGCACTGATAAACTAAAACAAAACAAATACAAATAAAAAGAACAAATACCGTATTTGAAAGAAAGAAAAAAGCGACTACTTTGAAAACATGCAGGGGTTGACTTTCAATCAAGAGAAAAAAACGGTCACTAGCTCAAACTTGACATATCTGTGCAATATATGCCAAATTTTTATGCCACAGCTGTAAAAACAGCTCTCTGTTGCTTTTGCAGTCGCAACAAAAATGCATTTTTTTAGTGGGACCCATAGCTAAAAGCTGGGTACACTTCATTTCGGCTTCGCGGTTCAACGCAAATGCCGCCTGAATCGCGAAGCCAAACGACATCTCAATCTAGTGCTTAAGGTAAAGAATGGATGGTCTGTAGAGAGTTTTTCAAAAAGAAATAAACAGCTCCTTTCACACTTGACATAGAATGTTGTCAACAACATCCATCATCATCTACCCTCTCTACCTGCCACAAGAAAGCTCAGATCTACATCTCCCAAATCTTAAACTCACTTTAAAAACCAAAATCAGTTTGTAATTCCAATCCAAACCTCTAGAACACTTAAAATGACCTAGTTCCAAAAGGAATATTCCCTTTGTCTTCAAAATTATTCGTAACATCTACTATTGAATTTCCTTTTCTCGACAGGGCAGTAGAGGAATGGACTAAGATTTACATTGAAATCCCATCTTTCGGCTTTGACATTATATTTTAAAAATAGTTTTGAAAAAAATATTTTTTTTTTTACTTTATATTAAACTTTTTGGTGTTTTAGAACATTTTCATGTGCTGATTTAAAAAATAATTTTTAAAAAATAAAAAAAGTCATTTTGATGCATTTCGGAACAAAAAACATTCTAAAAAACAATCTTAACCACACTCCCAAATATGCATGAAATTTGATTTATTTTTTGGTGTTTTTAGATCATTTTCATGTGCTAATTTCAAAAAATGATTTAAAAAAATAAATCATTTTGATGCATTTCTGAACGAAAAACACTATAAAAAACAACATTAACCATACTCCTAAATATGCATGAAATTTGATTAGAACCTTCTTTTTTAAAAAAATAAATCTAAACATATTTAAATATCCTTAATTATTTTATATTTAGCATATGTTACTAGCAAACGAGCTTATGCGTTGCTCTAGAGTTGTTTGTATATAATTTTTAGATAAATCATTATAAAATTAAACTGAACTAAGTCTATTTCTGAAAGTATTGTTCTTAAAACTACAAGTACAATTGAAACTTAATTGGAGGAGGTTAACAAAAATCTTAGTGATAATGGGTGAAAGACAATTAAATTTTTTTTTATGACTGTTTCGAGACAAATAATTTTACTCTTTGTAATGATCGGAGAAAGACAATTAAAAGTCATTAGATGCCTATTTAAAATACCTATTTTTTTTTTTTGAATTTTACACATTTTAATCTCTTTATATTACTAAACTCTTGAAAGCATGCTATAAACCATTCTTGTACCCTTTATGTGGGCATCATATATATTTACCTTCTCCATGAAGGGGTGTTGTTCTTGGCATTCCTTAAATGCCTTGTTGATGTGCCTACAAATACATGGCTCTAAAGTTATAGTTCCACTCTTAGCTAAGGCTGCAATAATCTTCAAATAGGCACTAACGAGATGCATTGCCCACGTGCTGTGATGGGCTTATATATTAAAAATTCTTGAAATTATGAAAAAACACAAAGTAACATGAGTGTAATTTTTTTTTTGTTAGTAACATGATAGCTAAGGTATTGCCAATAAAACAAATTGAGAGCAAAATTTTGAAAATGCATAGCTGTTATGCGAGTAAATATCTATATAATTAGAATGATTAAATATTTTATTGATCATACTTAAAATCCAAAATAGCAAATGTAATGGCTTGGCAATCAAATAGCTGAAAAAATAACAAAAGAAATAGATCAACCTGTTACAACAAAACGATGTAATAGTAATGTCATAGAGTAACATTGTTTTCATGATCTGCCTTGCCCTATTTATATTAAAGATGAGGTTATTATTTTTTGATAACACAACTCAACCACCAGACTTATGGGTAGAAAAGGAAAATAATATTTGGTGAACAAAAGACAATGTAAAAAATATGCATAAAATGCATTGCAAAAGTAAAACTACAATTGATAAATTCCATTAAAGATGAGTTATTTGCTTTCTGTAACAAACTCATTTATTTTTGGGTCAATTTTACGAGTTTGGCCAATCAATCAATTAGTACCATACATATTTTTCCATATTAGTTAATCCAGCTATTTTTTATTCCCACATCCTTTTCATTTTGTCTTTAGAACCTAGTTAATAGTTAATTTAGATTATTTTATGCTCATGTTACTTTGTGTTTGTTCATAACTTGAAAAAGTTTAATACAAAAGGTTACCGCAGCGCACAGGCAATGCATCTCATCTTTTGTTTTAGGAATCTAGTCTAGAAGCTAACTCTTGGTTGAGCTACTAGTTGCCGGTGAATTACCATGGAAGAGAAGTTTTTCATACTAAGGTTTTTTTAATAACGCAATTCAACCAACAAATTTATGGACAGACAAGGAAATCTATGAAATACATAGAGCAGTAAAACTGAAGAAAAACTGTTGGTGTATGAAAGGCACCGCGACAGTAAAACTGCAATTGATAAAATCTTTTAAAAATGAGTTACTTGCTTTCTGTAGCAAATGATTGATTGTTAAGTCTATTTTAACTGTTTGACTAATTATTCAATTGATAGATAACAAATAGGAAATTGATAAAATCCATTAAAGATAAGTTATTTGCTTTATGTAGTAAACTGATTGATTGTTAGTCTGTTCTATTTGTTTGGCTAATTATTCAATCGACAGATAGTAAAACTGCAATTAATAAAATCCATCAAAGATGTGTTATTTGTTTTTCGCAACAAACTAATTGATAATTAGGTTTGGTTTAATTGTTTGACTAATAATTCGCCAACCTCTAGTGAATTATCCTATCAGAGAAGTCTTTTTATATCAAGAATGTTTTTTTATAATGCAACTCCACTAACAGATTTATAGGCATAAATGAAAAAAAAAATATTGGTGCATAAACGACAATACAAAGAATGTGTATGAAATGCATTGCGACAGTAAAATTACAATTGATAAAATCTATTAAAGATAAGTTATTTGCCTTTATGACAAACTTATTGATTTATGAGTCTGTTTTGACTGTTTGGCTAATCATTCAACAACTGGTGAATTATCCTAGCGAAAAAGTCTTTTTATATCAAGGACTTTTTTTGACAACTCAACTCCACAAGTAGATTTATGGGCAGAGATGAAACAAATTATTGAGTTCACAAATGGCAATGCAGAGAATGTGCATGAAATGCATTGCGATAATAAAACTGCAATTGATAAAATCCATTAAAAAAGAGTTATTTTCTTTTTGTAGCAAACTTATTAATTTATAGGTTTGTTTTAACTGTTTGTCTAATCATTCAACATCAACCAGTGAATTATCCTAGCAGAGAAGTAGTTTTAATATTTGGTGAACAAATGACAACGCAGAGAATGTGCATAAAATATGTTGCGATAGTAAATATGCAGTTGATAAAATATATTAAAGATGAGTTATTTGCTCTTTGTTGTAAACTGGTTGATTGTTGGGTCTGTTAAACTGTCTGGCTAATAATTCACCAGCTACTAGTGAATTATTCTAGCAGAGAAGTCTTTATATAAATAATTTTTTTTTGATAACGCAATTCAACTATTAGATTTATGGGCAGAGAGGGGAAAAATATTTGGTGAACAAATGACAACGTAGACAATGTGCATAAAATGCATTGCGATAGTAAATTTGCAATTGATAAGATCTATTAAAGATGAATTATTTATTTTGTGTAATAAACTGATTGATTGTTCGGTCTGAAAAAATATTTGGTGAACAAACAACAATGTTGAGAATGCACATGAAATGCATTGTGACAATAAATTTGCAATTGATAAAATCTATTAAAGATGAGTTATTTACTCTATGCAGTAAATTGATTCCTTGTTGCGCCTGTTTTAACTGGTTGACTATTGCGTAAACAATGAAAATCATAACATTATTCCGAAGAATAAAAAAAACATAAAAACTTTAACAAAAGAGAAAAAGCAATATGACAAAACCAAAATAAATATTATTTGACAAATTGGCTGAATAGAAACTGAATGACCCTTGTCTTGATTGTCTTGTCTATTAAATAGGAAGGAAACAAATTTACATGCTTTAGCTACAATTTCGAGCTAAGTATGGAAAGATAAGTATCCATTAAAACACTACTATTTACAGCTAGATTTCTATACATTACATGTTGTATATGAAAACTAATTTAACTAGATCATGCTAACATCCCCCCTTAAATTGATGATAGGTGAGCCAAAAGCATCAATTTTCCAACAAGAAATTGATGGTGTTGACGAGTCAGGGACTTGGTAAACACATCAACAATCTGTAGGTCAGTAGAGATATATGGAAGAGAAATAACATAAGAATCCATGGCCTCTCGAATTGAATGATAATCCACTTGATATGTTTAGTGCGCTCATGAAAAACAAGATTGGTGGCAATCTGGATAACACTCATTTTGTCAGCATGGAGAAGAGTAGGAGAGGACTGGGGAAATCCAATTTCTACAAGGAGACCACGAAGCCGAACAACCTCTAAGCAAGCAGCGGACATGGCCCGATATGCAGACTTAGTCGAGGATTTGGAAACGCGATCTTGTTTCTTGCTCTTCCAAGAGATCAAAGATTCACCAAGAAACATACACCAACCGGTGACGGAACGACGAGTATCAGGAGCCTAATCACCATCACTAAATGCAATAAGGCAAATAGTAGACCCAGCCGGGTAGAATAGGCCACGGTTGGAAGAACCAAGGAGGTATCGAATAATGCGACGAACCGCGACCAAATATAAATGACATGGAGATTGCATAAATGGACTGACGTGCTGAACAACAAAGGATATATCAGCCCGAGTAATAGTAAGATAATTCAAACTGCAACCAATTGCTGATATGAAGTCGGGTTCGACAGAAGATCACCTTTATCACGTCGAACCTTAACATTCACCTCCAAAAGAGTATCTAAGAGAGAAGAAACCTGAAGACCAGCCAATGCAATCAAGTCCTGAGCATATTTCTGCTGGTGCACATAGATACCAGAAGAAGAAGAATGAACCTCCAAACCCAAAAAATAAGTAAGAGAACCAAGATACTTTATATGAAAGCAATCCCGAAGATGCTGCTGAAGTTGACCAATCAATAAAGAATCAGTGCCGGTAATGACAATATCATCAACATAAACAAGGAGGAGAACACAACCAGTAGAGGTGGTGCAAATAAATAAAGAGGAATCATAATTGCTTTGCGCAAAAGAGAAGCGAAGCAAGGTAGTGCGAAATTTATCAAACCAGGCACGGGGAGCTTGCTTTAAACCATATAAGGATCACTTCAATTTACACACAACCATCGAAGAAGAGGAGACCAAATTTGGTGGAGGTACCATATAAATATCTTCTTTAAGATCACCATGGAGAAAAACATTTTTGATGTCCATTTGATGAAGTGGCCAACCTTGGGAAGCAGCAATGACAATAATAGTACGTACTGTAGTTATCTTGGTGAAAGGAGCAAAGGTCTCCTCATAATCCATACCATATTCCTGTCTATTTCCAAGAGCAACCAAGCGTGCTTTATAGTGATTGAGAGTGCCATCAGAGTAAAGATTAATCGAGTACACCCATTTACACCCAATAGGCTTAACCGTTGGAGGACAAGGAAGAAGATCCCATGTATGATTATCCTGGAGAGCTCAAAGTTCCTCCTGCATGGTTGTCTACTAACATTCATGCTGGACAGCTTATGAGTAACATGATGGAACAGGTGTATTAGATAAAGTAGTAGAAAAACTATACAGATCAAGAGGATAGGAGACCCTCGTAGAGCGGCAAAGAGTAGGCACCTCAGGAGTAGTATCAGGTGGTGGGTCAGTCATCGGAAGAGGCAAGTTGGTTGAAGATGTTCATACACAATTCCAGGTTTGAACCGCTGAAAAGATGACATGTCCTCAAAATGAGGAAAAATAGGAGCAACCGAGGAAGATTCAACAGGAGTAGGAAAAATATTGATTTTCAAAGAAAACAACATTTCTAGAGATATGGAATTTATCATAACTTAGATCATAACAAACAAAACCTTTATGAGAAATACTATACCCTAAAAACGCACATTTAGCAGATTGAGCAGAAAGTTTGTGTCGCTCAATAGAAAGTAAATGAACAAAACAAACACAACCAAAAGTATGCAAGTTGTCGCGACGGCGGATTTTTTTTACGCGCTTCGCGCCCCGCCATCACCCCTAGTTTCGGGGGCGACAACGACGCGCGGTGAAAATGGGGTTGTTTATAGCCGTAAAATTTACGACTATAATTCTAAGGAGTCGCCACCTAGTATTACGGTCACTAGGAAACCTATTGGTCTGCGAGAGTCTTGGGTAAGGGGACTTGTTGTGCAAGGGGAAGACGCATCACCCCCAGTGCACCCTACCTAAGGTAAGCTGCATTGTTTGTTTGATTGTTTTTCTAAGTTAAAATCTTTACACTGCATTTTCAAAAAAAACATTTTTTTTGTCTGCGAGTGTACTTTACAATGTAATTTTACACCGCAGTTACAAGTTTTTTTTTTTTTATCTACGGGTGTACTTTACAATGTAAATTTACACCGTAGTAAATTTTTTTTTTTATCTACGGGTGTACTTTACAATGTAATGTTACGCCGTAGTTAAAATCTTATTTTAATCTATGGATGTATTATACAATGTAATTTTACACCGTAGTAAAAATATTTTTTATCTGCGAGTGTACTTTACAATGTAAATTTACACTGCGAAAGCTAAAACAAAATAATTGTTAAATTATTTTTGACATTTTGGCCGACTTCCAACGGATAATCGCAAACTGGTTATGATATCCAATTTTTCATTTTTAAAAATATGGAAAAAGATGCAACATATTTTTTACGAAAAATACAATGAGAAAAGCTTTGGAATCCGGCCGTATGCAAAAAAAACAAATACATTTTTTTTGTATTTTTGGATTTTTTGTAATAATAATAGTAGTAAAATAAAAATATTTTTTTTTGTCCATTTGTATTTTTTATTTTTTTATTTTTTTTTTGGGCTGGGCTGTCAGCCACAGTGGGCTGACAGCCCACCCTGAGTGGGCTGGGCTTCCAGCCCTCACGGGCTGGAAGCCCAGAAGGGGTATGGCTGGGCTGTCAGCCACTATGGGCTGTTAGCCCGCCTTTATTTGGGTTGGGCTGCCATCCACAATGGGCTGGCAGCCCGCTCTGAATGGGCTGGGCTTCCAGCCTCGTGGGCTGGAAGCCCAATATCTTTCGGGCTGGGCTTCCAGCCTCGTGGGCCGGAAGCCCGAAGGTCTGTCGGGCTGGGCTTCCAGCCATCGTGGGCTGGAAGCCCGAAGATCTTTTGGGCTGGGCTTCCAGCCTTGTGGGCCGGAAACCCAAGATCTTTCGGGCTGGGCTTCCAGCCTCGTAGGCCGGAAGCCCGAAGATCTTTTGGGCTGGGCTTCCAGCCTTGTGGGCCGGAAACCCAAGATCTTTCGGGCTGGGCTTCCAGCCTCGTGGGCCGGAAGCCCGAAGGTCTGTCTGGCTGGGCTTCCAGCCATCGTGGGCTGGAAGCCCGAAGGTTTCGGGCTGGGCTTCCGGCCATCGTGGGCTGGAAGCCCAAACAGGCTATCCTGGGCCGAAACGACGGCCCATCGTGTGCTCGGGCCGGGCACGAAAGCCCGACCCAAACCACCTAAACCCGGCCCTGCATGAACAGTGGGACAATCACGTCCCACTGCATGCAGGGGCGCGAGGTTGAAGGTGAATGAACAGTAAAAGTGAAATTGTGGCGAAAGGTTCACCTGAGGGTATGGTCAGATAGCTGAGGTCGGGGTGGTTGTCCTGGTGGTTGTTTTGCCGTCAACGATGGTCTGTGGTGGCCGGAGGAAGCTTCCGAAGTCGCCGGAGTTTACGTTGCAGCTGCTGTCAGCGTCGCCGGGGCCTCGCCTGAAGGTGTGTTTATGTTTCTGGTGTAGAGGGGAAGTAACCGATGATGATGAGGTGGTTTTAGGGTGGCCGAACGACTGCCAACGGTGGAGAGAGAGAGAGAGGGTGAATCTGCAACTAGAGAGAGAGAGAGACGCGAAACAGAGAGAGCGAGAGTGAAGCTGACGGAGAAGAAGGTGATCTCTTCCTTCAGTTTCTGAGCATGTTTTTGATGCCAAAAATCGCTATCATTTGCCTAGAATCTCTTCCTCTTCTCTCTATTTTTTTCCGTTTTTTCTTCCCCCTTGGCGTGAACGCAGTGAACGTGTATTTATAGTGAAATTAGGCATGCAGGTTGTGTGTTTGTGGCGTGGCCTCTGCATTTTGCAGTGGGCAGAGTGCAGAGGCTGAGGACTGCCACTGCAACGTTGTTCGTCCTGGTGCAGGGGGCCTGCTCTGTGTTTCCTGCACTGTTCAGGTGTCGGAACAGTGCAGGAACATGCAATTTTGAAGCTGGGGCAAAGTGCATTTTGGTCCTTAAAACTATAATTGTTCCAATTGCGTCCTTAGTCCATTCTAAACTTTTAATTTGTGCAATTGTATCCTCGTCAAAATTTCAACAGCAACCTTAAATGCGAGCGCCTTTTTTATTTTGGTCTTTGGTTTCCGATTTGCGCGATTTAACCCTCAATTGACCATTAGATTCTCAATTCGTTCAATTCGGTCCCTGATTTCGCATAATTGACTTAAAAATTCAAATCGGTCTCCGAAAATTCCATTCTCACCAATTGAGCCCGAATTAAATTCAAGAAATTGATTTCTCATTGACTAAACCCTTAATAAAATTAATTTAACCAATTTAAAGTATAATTAAGTCCTTGCACTTAATTAAATCCTTCAATTTGACCTTAAATTAATTCCTGATCATAATTAAACTTTAAATTTGTCGACGATTAAATCGAATCAACCCATAAAAAATATAATTATGTCGTTTAACTTAGTTTTTACACAGATTCATCCAACGATAAATTATTTTTGCCTTAAATCTGTATTTTTCTCTATTTTTGGAACCAAAGAGATACGATTGGACTCGCGATAACAACCAAAATTTCCAGATTGATTTTTCTACCCACGCCAGCTCCTTTTATTTTATTTTTGTTATTTTTATTTTATTTTAGGGAGTAACCCAAAAATTGGGTTACGACAGTTGCCCCCCTCTTTACAATGCTTACGACTAAAGTTTTGTAAAAGACTTTAGATAGTAAGTGTTGTAAAGAAAAAGAAGAGTGGATTTACCAGACCAAGAAATGGTTGATCCATCCAGAAATGAGAATGAGGGCTATATAACGCACTCAAAAAGAACGATAAGATAGGGTTAGAAAGCGCACTACCTAAAAATTGGGGCTAAGGAGGACACTTAAGATGATGGTATTTGTAAATGACACAGGAAAATGGTCTCATTGTAAAAACAAAGAGATGGTCTTGTTGTGTAAGGCGACCTGCCCAGATGGAAGTAAAAAGTGGTGATGAAGATTTCATGGGATGGAATATAAGGCTAGAAAGCTCGCTATCTAGGATCTATGGTCAAGGGTTGGAAAACGCACTCAAACAAGGGGAATAAGGATGGAAAATGCAATATTCTAATTGATGGTCGAGGGTTGGACACACACTCAAAGAGAAGGGAACATAGGGCTGGAAGGCGCACTATCTTAATTGATGGTCGAAGGTTGGAAAACACACTCGACAAGAAGGATAAGGATGGAAAACGCACTATCTTGATTGGTGGTTGGAAAACGCACACGAAAAGGAAGAAAAATAGGGTTGAAAAACACGCTATTTTTAGCTTATGGTTAAGGGTTGGAAAACACACTCAAATGAGAGGAAAGGAATGGCTAAGAAGCACACGATCCTAATTGATGGTTGAGGGTTGGAAAACTCACTCAAATGAGAGGAAAGGAATGGCTAAGAAGCGCACGATCCTAATTGATGGTTGAGGGTTGGAAAACTCACTCAAATGAGAGGAAAGGAATGGCGAAAAAGTGCACCATCCTAATTGATGGTTGAGGGTTGGAAAACACACTCAAGAGTGGAAGAGATAGGGTTGGAAAGCGCACTATCTTAATTGATGGTTGGAGATCTTACCCAAATTCTGGAAAGAGATAGGGCTCAAAAGCGTGCTATCTGAGTTGGTTGATGGCTAGAAAGCGTACTCAAATAAGGAAAGGAATAGGAATGAAAAACATTCTATCTATTCTGATGAAAGGCTCGCAAGCGCTCTTAGGGAAGTGAAAGTGGTGAAGGCTCGAAGACGCACACAAAATGATGAGTAGAGGTTTGTAAATTACAATTCCTCTAAAACATTTCTTGGATCCCTAGGGAGATGCAATGCATAATGACACCCAGAATCAAGAAACAAATAAAGTTAAAATCATGCTCAAGGAAATGAGAGAGGTAAAAGCTTGAAAGCGTGCACACAAAATGAATGAAGAAAGGTTCGTAAATTACAATCCCTCCAAAATATTTTTTAGATTTTCAATGAGGATGCAATGCATGATGACACCCAAAATCAAGAAAAAGATAAAGCTGAAAAGCATTCTCAAAGAGGTAAGAGCTTGAAAGCATGCACACAAAATGAATGAAGGTTCGTAAATTACGGTCCCTCCAGAATATTTTTAGATTTCCAATGGGGATGCAATGCATAATGATGCATGTATACTTACCTGAGAGATATAGGTCCCCTTTCTTCCTCCAGGCCTTCTTTTCTGGGATTTGGACCTCTGGATTTTATGGCTTCTCGCTTCTTCTTCCTCAAGCCACAACTTGTTAATTTTGACCACTGTAGATGATAGATTTTCCATATCAACATGCCCCCGAGTCTGATCCAGATTCTTTGAAAAGGAATTATGGAGTCAGCTTCATGATTTTGACCACTGAAGATGATAGATCTTTCATATCAACATGCCCCCCGAATTTGATCAAGATTCTTTGAAAAGGAAATATGGAGTCAACTTCATGATTTGACGGCTTCTCGCTTCTGCATACTCAAGCCGCAACTTGCTGATTTTGACCACTGGAGATGATATGCCCCCCTGAGTTTGATCCAGATTCTTTGAAAAGAAACGATGGAGCCAACTTCAATTGCATTTTAGATTGCCCCCTGTTTGGTCATGCCCCAAAAGTGTTTTGGGCTTCAGGTGTTTGCAGGAAGGGGTTAGTTATTTGCAAAGATTGTGTTTTCATGTGGGATCGTTGGAATTTCAAAGTTATTCCAAGCACAAAATCATTTGATTGCCCAGTCGGGTCATGTCACACCAGTGTTTTAGGTTTTGAGTATTTGCATGGATGGCTATTTGCAAAAATCGTTTTCATGTAAAACTTTTGGAATTTCAAAGTCATTCCAAGCACAAAAACCATTTTGATGTTTGTTTAACAAACTTGTTCTCGAAAGAATTCAAGTGATCTCATTGTCAGGTTTTATGTTGACTTTGACAAGAATATGAAATGATATTTGCAAGTCTCGTATGTCAGGAAGGTTTCGATCAGGTCGTGTAAAGAATTTGTAAGGTTTGTTTCAAATGGAAAAGCATTGCTTATCGATCCAGACTCATATTTGATCAGAAAGGGCTTTATTAGGCTTGTAACGTAGGCTTAGGTTACTGGCTACGAAAAAAAGATATTTGTAGGCTCAAAAAGTGTTTAAGGGTTTTTTAGACTAAGGATCACTTAGTGCTTACTCTTAGAACTTCATTTAGCCCTCATGGTTGATTTTCATAGTGACCTAGCATGCCCCCCAGTGTTTGTTTGGGCTTTGACCTTGACATGCCCCGGGTATTTGTTTGGGCTTTCTATCATGGGCTTTTTAGCAATGCCCCCATTTTGACTTGACGTGCCCCCCAAGTATTCTGTTTGGTTTTTTCATTGGTTTTTGGCACTAACATGATGCTGACTTGACATGCCCCCAAGTATTTTGTTTGGGCTTTTTACTGGTTTTTGGCACTAACATTGTGCTGACTTGACATGTCCCCAAGTATTTTGTTTGGGCTTTCTATGTTGAGATGCCCCCAGTATTTGCTTGGGTTTTTTCATTGGTATTTGGCACTAACATTGTGCTGACTTGACATGACCCCCAAGTATTTTGTTTGGTCTTTTTCATTGTTTTTTTTTTTTGACAATAACATTATGCTGACTTGACATGCCCCCCAAGTATTTTGTTTGGGCTTTTATCGCGACATGCCCCCCAATATTTTGTTTGGGCTTCCTATGTTGGGTTTTTAGTACTATCAAAATGTTGAATTAATTTGTTATAGTGTACTAAAACCCTTTTTATGTTTATGCCCCCCAGCTTTGTTCGGGCGTCACTTGTCATTGAGGACTGTTTTGTAGATTTTTTTTTTTTTTTTTTTTGCACTTGCCCCCCATTGTAGGGTGTGATCCTTGTCAGGGTTAATTATCAAGAAATAATTGTTAGGCTCAAATAAGGACTACAATGGATATTTGAGACTTTGTGAAGGCATATCAAAGATGGCCTTTCCTCATTTCATAAACATGCAATCTAAATCGATAAGCTTTGCTTTTCCATGCGAAACAAGTTTTTGATTTTTTGGATTATTTGTTTGGCTAAGAGATTAGCTTTATTATGTGGGTTTTGGTGGTATGAGATCACCTTTCAAAGAAATCCTTTGAATTCCCAGAACACATTTGTTAAACAAAAATCAAATTGGCATTTATTTTCGTACTAAAATTTGATTTGCCAAAAATCTTAATGAAAGTGAGATCGTGCAGGAATAGAAAAGAGAGGATACACCGAGAATTCATAGCCAAATTTCAATTTCATTAGATGTTGACAGCAATACATTAGGCATAATATTTCTTCACAATATCAGAGTTTACAGGTCTAGGCATATCTTCTCCATCCATACTGGTTAGGATTAAGGCTCCTCCCGAAAAAGCTTTCTTCACCACATATGGTCCCTCATAGTTGGGTGCCCATTTACTATGGTCTTCTCCTATTGATATTTTCTTCAATACCAGATCTCCCTCTTTAAATACCCTTGGCCGGACCTTCTTGTTGTAAGCTTTTGCTATCCGGCTTTGGTATAACTGGTGGTGGCAAATAGCTGCTAGTCTCTTTTCATCAATTAAGTTTAATTGTTTGAATCTCATCTTTGCCCATTCTGATTCTTCTAACTCTGCATCTTTTAAGACCCTTAGTGATGGAATCTCCACTTCTAAAGGTGTGACTGCTTCCATCCCATATACTAAAGCATATGGGGTTGCCCCGGTGGAAGTTCTAATAGTAGTGCGATACGCATGCAAAGCACATGGGAGCATTTCATGCCAATCTTTATAAGTGACAACCATCTTTTGAATGATTTTCTTAAGGTTCTTGTTAGCTGCTTCAACGGCCCCATTCATCTTTGGTCTATAAGGAGAGGAGTTGAGGTGTTTAATCTTCCATTTAGTACAAAGTTCGACAATCAACTTCCCATTGAAATTTTGAGCATTATCAGTTACCAGCCTTGCGGGCAGACCATAGCGATAGATCAAGTCCCTTTCAATGAACTTCTTGACAACCTTTTGCGTTACATGGGCATAAGAATTGGCTTCCACCCATTTAGTAAAGTAATCAATTGCCACCAGGATGAACCTATGTCCATTACTTGCTTTTGGGTTAATTGGCCCTATAACATCTAATCCCCACATGTCAAATGGACATGGTGAGATCATGTTGAATAAAGGTTTTGGAGGTGCATTTATCTTATCACCATAAATTTGGCACTTGTGACATCCCCTAACATATGTCACGCAGTCCCTTTCCATGGTCAACCAAAAATATCCAAATCTTTGCATTTGCTTTGCCATCATATGACCATTGGCGTGGGTGGCACAAATTCCTTCATGAACTTCTTTCAAAGCCTGCCCAATTTCTTTCTCATCCAGACATCTGAGTAAGGTGCCATCAAACGATCTCCTGTATAGGATTTCACCATCTAAATAGAAGTTTACGACCATTCTTCTTAAGGTCTCTTTATCTGCCTTAGAAGCTTCTTGGGGGTATTCTTGGTGTTGGATGAATTTTTTGATATCACTGTACCAGGGTTCTCCATCTGGTGATTCTTCGAGTGTGCAACAATGGGCTTGGTGATTTCGAACTTGGATGTCGATTGGGTGGATCTTTTCTTTGGCAACAATTTGCACCATTGAAGCCAAAGTTGCCAAAGCATCAGCGAACTGATTTTTATCCCTACTCATATGAGTGAATTTGATCTCCTCGAACTCACTGGCTAACTTTACAAGGTAGTTTTGGTAAAGCTTTAACTTTTCATCTTTAGTTTGCCATTCTCCTTTCACTTGACAAATGATCAACATAGAATCACCAAAGACTTCAAGTTTCTTAACTTTAAGCTCTAAGGCAGCCTCTAAACCAATGATACAAGCTTCATATTCGGCCGTGTTATTAGTGCACTCGAAGTGTAACCTTACTGAAAAAGGATATTGCCTCCCATCTGGGGAAATTATGACTGCTCCAATCCCATTCCCTGATACATTTACTGCTCCATCAAAATAAAGCGTCCACCATTCGCTTGTCTCAATGTCATCCCTGACAACCAAGACATCTTCATCAGGGAGATCAAAATCTAGAGGTTCATAATCTTCCATGGCATGGTCTGCAAGATGGTCGGCAATTACACTGCCTTTTATAGCTTTCCTTGTCGTAAAAATGATATCGTACTCTGCTAACAACACTTGCCACCTTGCTATTCTACTTGATAGATATGGCTTCTCACATATGTACTTAAGCGGATCTAGCTTGGAAATTAACCACGTTGTGTAGTATAACATATACTGCCTGAGTCTTTTCGCACTCCAAACCAAAGCACAACATAACTTCTCAATCATGGTGTATCTGGACTCGCAATCGTTAAACTTTTTACTCAAGTAGTATACAGCTTGCTCCTTTCTTCCAGACTCGTCCTGTTGTCCCAACACACAACCCATGGCCGTTTCTGTGATCATTAAATACAAAATTAATGGCTTCCCCGGTATTGGGGGTACTAACAACGGAGGATTTTGTAAGTACCTCTTTATCTTATTGAAAGCTTCTTGACAATCATCATCCCATACTCCAGGATTTTTCTTTCTGAGTAAGCGAAAAATCGGTTCACAAGTTACTGTTAGCTGAGATATGAAGCGGGCTATGTAATTCAAGCGTCCGAGAAAACTCCTCACTTCCTTTTCAGTCTTAGGTGCTGGCATTTCTTGTATGGCTTTGGCTTTATCTGGATCAACTTCTATTCCTCGACTGCTCACAATAAAGCCTAGTAATTTTCCTGTCTTTACTCCAAAGGAGCATTTGGCCGGATTCAATTTTAACTGGTATTTCCGCAATCTCTCAAATAGTTTCCTCAATATTTGCACATGGTCTTCCTCAATCTTGGATTTAGCCAGTATATCATCTACATAGACCTCAACTTCCCGATGCATCATATCATGGAACAAAGCGACCATCGCTCGCTGATACGTAGCCCCAGCATTTTTCAAACCAAATGGCATTACTTTATAGCAGAAAGTCCCCCAAGGTGTTACAAAGGTGGTTTTTTCTCTATCTTCTTCTGCCATCTTGATTTGGTTGTAACCAGAAAACCCATCCATAAATGAATATGTGGCGTTTTTAGCAGAATTATCCACCAAGATATCTATATGGGGTAATGGAAAATCATCTTTCGGGCTTGCCCTATTCAAATCTCTATAGTCCACGCACACACGGATCTTCCCGTCCTTTTTTGGGACTACAACCGTATTGGCCACCCACTGAGGATAGTGAACGACATCTAGAAACCCTGCATCCCATTTCTTTTGTATCTCTGCTTTCACTTTTAGGAGCATATCTGGCCGCATTCTTCTGGTCTTTTGTTTGACTGGTATACTTCCTTCTATTAAAGGGATTCTATGTACAACTATATCGGTATCTAAGCCAGGCATTTCTGCATAAGTCCAGGCAAAAACATCTGTATATTCATGCAAAAGAGAAATAAATTTTCCTCTTTCCTCAGTTGTTATGAGGGTACCGATTTTTAACTCCTTTTTCTCCTGCTCGGTGCCTAGATTAACGGTCTCAAGCTCTTCACTAAAAGGTTTCCAAGCCTTTTCAGAATTTTCCATCAATCTAGTAAATTCTTTTATATCCGCTTCTGCCCACTCCTCATCATCCAGTGTAGTGACATTATTGAAATTTGGCCAATTATTCTTAGTGTAATAGTTTTGTGAATGGTTGGAAATTTCAGAACTCCTGAAAGTGTAATGTGTATTTGTGTAAGAGCGACTACTTGCAAATGATATGTCATAAAAATGCATGATCTCATTAAAAAGAAAAGGTGCTCATTTAACAGGGCAAAATATCGCAGCATCGTGAGCTAGATTACTGCTATGATCAAAATAAAACACATGTTCATGACCAAACAAAAACAATTACTTTTTGAACACAATATGAACAGGCTCCATCTTCCAGTTCTGGAACACTTCTCCTTCAGCTAATTTCCGCACGAAGGTCTTTGCAGAGGGGGCATCAATGTTGTGGATGGAGAGCTGCGGGAAATCTGCTTCTTCCTCCTGGCATTCGAGAGTGCCGACATGAAGATCTCTCATTCCTGCTCTGATTATCCCTATTGAGTCGCAAAAGGATTCTTGAAGTGGCGGAATGACAAGTTCTTCATCTTTTGATTCTCTTCCTTCGATCTTTGCCAACCTGGCCTCCCTTCTAATTTGCGCAACCCGCTTGAAATCCTCTTTCTTCGGCTTATATCCGAGCCCGAACCTTTGATCAGCACATTTCAATTTTATTATGTTGACTCGCTCCGGCATTTCACTGACAGGATCAAACTGAAGAGGAACTTTGTTCCGCAAGAAACATTTGGCAGCCATCCTTGTGGCTTCTGGAATTCTCGGCTTTTTCAACGGGGCACCTTCAAGGATCAAATTTGCATTTACTACTTCGAATGCATGGACGTTCCCGTCTTCACAAGCAACTATTTCTATAAACGGTACAGCCACATTTTTAACCATTGATATGGTTTCTTCAGCTTTCACTGTGACCAACATCCCGTTTGCGATATACTTTAAACATTGATGTAATGAAGAAGGTACTGCTCCTGCCGCATGAATCCATGGCCTACCCAGCAATACGCTATAAGATGGATGGATATCCATCACTTGCAGCATTACCAAAAACATTTGTGGTCCTATACACAGCTCCACCTCAATAGTCCCCACTATCTGCCTTGGCGACCCATCATACGCTCTTGCCATCATGGTGCTTGGCTTCATATGTGACTCATCAATGGGCATTTCTCTTAGCATATGCCTCGGCAACACATTAAGAGCAGAGCCATTATCGATTAACACTTTTCCAATCAAAACATCCTTGCATTGTATTGTGATGTATAATGGCTTATTATGTCCTGTGCCGTCAGGATCCATTTCATCATCAGAAAAGTACACATAATTTGAAGCCTGTATTCTTCCTACTAAATGCTCCATGGCATCTGGGTTGATGTCTTGGGGTACATAGGCCTCATTCAGTACTTTTTGCAAAGTCTTACGATGAGATTCAGAACTCAAAATCAACGAAAGCATTGATATTCTAGCAGGGGCTTTCTTAAGTTGCTCCACAATGCTATACTCGCTATGCTTCATCAACTTTAAGAATTCATTGGTTTCCTCTTCTGTCACAGGTTTATTGGTTTCTTCGAACACATCAATCACTTCTTTCCCTTTCATTTTCCTCAACTCTTCTGGAGTAAAGCATCTGCCACTTCGAGTCAACCCTCCAACCTCTGATGAAATGACAAATGGTTGTTTTACACCTAGAGATGAATTCCCATAGTTGTAAGGGATGACATTATAGTCTTCTTTAGGCGTAATGCGAGGTTTGGTCAATATCAGCTTAGGAGGCCCTCCTGGAGTGATTTGGACCCTGCAAACTTCTTGGTTCAACATTTCTGTCACGGCTATCTCGTCTTTTGTCATCGTCTCAATTCGAAGCAAACCTCTGTTCATCAGTTGCATTACATTTTCGTAGAAGCCTGGACACTGGCTAATAAAGTGACTCTTTTGATCAAAATGCTGGCAACACTTTATGTCACTATATCCTGCTTTAGTCAGCATCTGATAAACCCTTTCCATTGGCACCTTTAGTTTCTTTGAATGTTCAACATCCAGCATATTCACTGATCCACTACCCGAAGCATGGCTAGGTAACGGGTTGGTGCTTACATTTGGGGGATCTTCAAATGTCATCCATCCAGTTCTTAGCAACTGCAGGAGTTTCCTTTTGAATGCATTACATGTATGGATGTCATGCCCTGCAATTCCTGCGTGATATTCGCATGTGAGATCTGGCCTATACCAACCAGGGTAAGGTGGTTGCAGGGGTATCAAGAGTACAGGGGCTACTAGCCCAATGCTTAACAACTTTTGATATATTTCATCCAAAGGTAGAGGTAGCGGGGGTAACTGTTCTTGGACTCTGGGACGATTTCTTTTTAGAAAACTGTCAGTTTGGTTTTTCGAAGCATTCTCGACTTCATTCCCTGGCCTCTTGGTAGGATATGGAGGTTTGAAGTTGATATTGGCAATTTGAGACGATGAAGTACTATGTTTTTGTAACTGAGTATCCCTTCTTCTATAACCAGTCTCAATGTGATCTATCTCTCTCTTTTTTCCGACGAAACCCTTTTTTTCTGTAGACACAGAGATTCTTCCATTCTTAATCCCTTGCTCTATTCGTTCTGCTACAGCTACAGCGTCAGTAAATTGCTGAGCTGAACTGCCCATCACATGTTCATAAAAGGGTGCCTTGAGCGTGTTGGCGAATAGAGTAACCATTTCTCTATCTAGAAGAGGAGGGTGTACTTGAGCGGCTAAATCTCTCCACCTCTGGGCATATTCTCTCATGCTTTCCCTTTCAGCTTTTTCTAAACTCGACAAGCTAGTCCTATCAGGGGCGATGTCCATATTGTACTTGTATTGTTTGACAAAAGCATCCACTAAATCTTTCCAACTACGAATCTTTTTGTTGTCGAGCCTCATATACCAACTCAGAGCTGGGCCATTCAGACTGTCCTGGAAAAAGTGCATAAGCAACTTTTCATCATGCACTACTTCAGCCATCTTATTGCAATATGACTTTAAATGAGTGACAGGACATTGTGTTCCTGTATACTTAATGAAGTCCGGGACACGAAATTTCTTTGGGACCACAACATTTGGAACTAAACACATTTCTACTGCTTTCACTGGGTCATATAAGTCTACTCCTTCGATGGCTCTGATCCTGGCCTCTAGTGTCGCCATTTTGTCTTGATCTGCATTATCAGATAATTGTGTCTTATGAGATTCATTGGCAAATACTTCAACAGGTGGTATTGGAACAGGTGCTGGGGTTGCTGATTGCACAAATGCCGGAGGTTGTGGAGGATCTTGAATTACTTTATTAGGGTTGCTTGTTGCTTGCGGGGGTCTATTTGAGGGACCTTCTCCTGAAGCAGTTCTCAATGCTTGTTCAAGTAGACCTGTGAGACGGGCTACACTTTCTTTTAGGGCGTTAAGCTCTCCTTGAAAATGGGCATCTTGGTGTGCACGCTCTTCATTCTCCATGTTTCTTCGTCGGAGCCGGGTATTGTAACTTCTGGGAGGCGAGATTCTTCGGGGACCTATATTTGACCTGTTGATGTTATGCATGTTATTTATGAAAGATGAATGTATGCATGGCGATTTGTTTTAGTTTATTTTATCTTGAAAGACCAATCGTGTAGTCTGATGCCTGAGAAAAATTTTGTTCGAATTAATTGAGTTACACACATTTTGACAGAAACCAAAGGTGGATCTCGTCCACTTCATTCATTCATATTGAATCATACAAAAGCATTTATTCAAATGCTACCCCCCTATTAGCTATGAGCCCAACAAAACTTGAAAGTTCATCTAGGTACACTTCAAACCTACGAGTATTTCCACCGATCCTGGTAGCCTTTACACGTAACTCATCAGCTTTTCTAGCTGCCATGTTGATTAGCTTATATGTTTGCTCTATTTTATGCTGGAAAACCGTATTGTCTTGAAGTAATGCTTCATTGCTGGCGGTCAAGGAGTCATTATTTCTCTCTAACATCAGAACCATCTTCTTGAGTTGTTGGGTTTGCTCTTTAGCCCTTCGTAGCTCTGCATCAAACCTTGTTGTTTCAGACTTCAACTGGGTTTCAATTTCGGTGATGTGTTCTTGCCATTCATTGCGCAGCTCTTGTACCACTTTTAATTCTTCTTCTCGAGTTTCTAATTCTGCTTGCAGGGTAGAAATACGGTCTCTTAAGCTATTGGCCAAGGTCAAATATCTCTTCATGTCAGACTCAGTTGCCCTTCTTGCTTCGAACTCATTTTCCGCCTGAGCTTTGTACTGGGCTTTCAACTCTTTTTCTTCTTCAATGATAAGGCCAACCACTCTTCCTTTTTCTTTCTCGGTTTCCCATTTCTCTTTATAATGATCTCTTTCTTTCATCATTGAGGCTAACAATTCTTTATCTGCATGTTCTTTATCTTCAAATGTCTGTTTCAAAGTGACCAATTCTCTTTTCATCATTTCATATTTATTTATTTGGTCATCATGCTGAAAATCTAACTCCTCTAGCTGATTTTTTTCTCGGATCAGTTGAATAATCTGCTCTTCTTTTCCTTGCAGTTGATGGTTCAAAGAGAGCCTCATCTGTTCTTCTCCTAATAGTTGTTCCTCGAGGAACTTCTGATTGCTTTTGCTATGACTAAGCTCAATCCTTAGCTTATCCAAATCCTCTCGTAAGTCTCCTTCGTCAATCTTCCTTCTTTTAATTCCAGCGGGGATGGTTTCCTTTACTTGTACCAAGCTTTGCCTTGCATCATCCCGAGGCGTATTATAACTCCTCCAAGCCAAGTAACTGGTGCTGACAGAAATCTTCTAGGGGTGGGGATCTATGTTAACTGAAATAGGGTGCCCCTAGTCCTTTTTAATTATCTCAAGCTCAGCCATCGAGTTGACTTCTTTGAAGGAACCTGTATACTCAGCCAACCCTTTAGTTCTTGGCGTATATTGCATTTCTCCAAACTGCCTAGTTACTAGAGAGGGACAATAGCTAATATATCCAGTTAAGCCAATTAATGGGACCCATGCTTTATCACCGCAACTCATCAGGTAAGCTGACTTTCCTATCCAAGGGGCTTTCCATCTGAATTTACTTTCAGGGATCGCTTGGTATTTTTCCACCCAGGCCCTCTCATCTAGGCCTTTCCATTCTTCATTTAAAACCAAACTAAGAGGTCTCATATTGAACCACCAAAAATTATTAAAAACTTCTTTCGGGGTTTCTAGATGACTGACGATCCATATGAACAACAAAGGGATACAACACCGCATTGCTCCTTTACCATGTGACCTGCAGTGATTCAAAGACAGGAAAGTTTCGGCTAGTATAGCTGAAGCAGGGTTGTTTCTCTCTTGTTCATATTCAACAAAAGCACTGGCTGCCTCTATGCTAATTATCCCCACAGCTTCCGAAGGAAATAAAATCAAACCGAAAATGGCAAAGGCTATTAACCGGTGTCTCTCTTCCCGAAGTCTCCTTTTATCTTTATCGGCTTTCAACTTGTTCTCGATTGCTTTCCACTTGAAATCTCCAGAAGAAGTCATATACTGGCCCATTGGATCCAAATGTAGAAGCTTAATGACCTTTTGAACTGTATCCTCAATTTTCTGCCTGAAGAAAACTTTGTGAGGGTTATGAGGAAAACTCAAAATTTGAGCATATTCTTCTATGGTAGGAGTCATGTCAATATTCCCAAAAGTGAAGCACCGGTAATTAGGATCCCAAAAGTGTGTAAGAGCTTTAATGGCTGAGGTTTGGACCGGAATTTTCAAAAGATGAATAATTCTTCCATATCTTTCTTCAAACAATGCTTCATCTACATATCCCAGGAGGGGCAAAAGCCTCTTTATATTCTCTATAGAGCAATGAATCTTGGTCACATGTGGCAACTCATTACTCCTTGGACAATCTCCCTCAGTTAATTGCATCATCTCATATCTTTCCCCATATTCCGAGAAGGTCAAGGAAGCCATGGTCTTGGTTTGGTAATTTCTGTGGAAAAGTTAAAATGACATGAATGATTAGAGTTTGTATCTAAGTTATCACATGAAGGGTAGGTTTTCTAACTGGTCTCAAAAGGTCTATGAACTGCCCAGTGACCACCTTACGTGAAGGTAGTATAGGGGTTTACAAGAAATGGTTGGGGCACAGTGTGACCGCCATTAACAAGTAAACACTCAGTTCATAGTTGGATGTTTCACGAATCTGAACCCCGACCAAAAGTCATGGGGCAGACCGCTACTCCCCACCTAACTTAAAATTGGGTTTACTGAGAAAATTAAAATGCATGATTACATTGATTTAAATTTATGATATGCATGAGCTGAAAGTAAAATGCATGCTAAAGCAATAAAAATACATATTAAAGCATAAAATGCGTGCAAGAATAAATTAAGAGACAAACAATGAAACAAACCAAGCTCAGTCCAGTAAATTTCCCCAGTGGAGTCGCCATCTGTCGCGACGGCGGATTTTTTTTACGCGCTTCGCGCCCCGCCATCACCCCTAGTTTCGGGGGCGACAACGACGCGCGGTGAAAATGGGGTTGTTTATAGCCGTAAAATTTACGACTATAATTCTAAGGAGTCGCCACCTAGTATTACGGTCACTAGGAAACCTATTGGTCTGCGAGAGTCTTGGGTAAGGGGACTTGTTGTGCAAGGGGAAGACGCATCACCCCCAGTGCACCCTACCTAAGGTAAGCTGCATTGTTTGTTTGATTGTTTTTCTAAGTTAAAATCTTTACACTGCATTTTCAAAAAAAACATTTTTTTTGTCTGCGAGTGTACTTTACAATGTAATTTTACACCGCAGTTACAAGTTTTTTTTTTTTTATCTACGGGTGTACTTTACAATGTAAATTTACACCGTAGTAAATTTTTTTTTTATCTACGGGTGTACTTTACAATGTAATGTTACGCCGTAGTTAAAATCTTATTTTAATCTATGGATGTATTATACAATGTAATTTTACACCGTAGTAAAAATATTTTTTATCTGCGAGTGTACTTTACAATGTAAATTTACACTGTGAAAGCTAAAACAAAATAATTGTTAAATTATTTTTGACATTTTGGCCGACTTCCAACGGATAATCGCAAACTGGTTACAATATCCAATTTTTCATTTTTTAAAATATGGAAAAAGATGCAACATATTTTTTACAAAAAATACAATGAGAAAAGCTTTGGAATCCGGCCGTATGCAAAAAAAAACAAATACATTTTTTTGTATTTTTGGATTTTTTGTAATAATAATAGTAGTAAAATAAAAATATTTTTTTTTGTCCATTTGTATTTTTTATTTTTTTTATTTTTTTTTGGGCTGGGCTGACAGCCCAGCCCTCACGGGCTGGAAGCCCAGAAGGGGTATGGCTGGGCTGTCAGCCACTATGGGCCGTCAGCCCGCCTTTATTTGGGTTGGGCTGCCAGCCACAATGGGCTGGCAGCCCGCTCTGAATGGGCTGGGCTTCCAGCCTCGTGGGCTGGAAGCCCAAGATCTTTCGGGCTGGGCTTCCAGCCTCGTGGGCCGGAAGCCCGAAGGTCTGTCGGGCTGGGCTTCCAGCCATCGTGGGCTGGAAGCCCGAAGATCTTTTGGGCTGGGCTTCCAGCCTCGTGGGCCGGAAACCCAAGATCTTTCGGGCTGGGCTTCCAGCCTCGTGGGCCGGAAACCCAAGATCTTTCGGGCTGGGCTTCCAGCCTCGTCGGCCGGAAGCCCGAAGATCTTTTGGGCTGGGCTTCCAGCCTCGTGGGCCGGAAACCCAAGATCTTTCGGGATGGGCTTCCAGCCTCGTGGGCCGGAAGCCCGAAGGTCTGTCGGGCTGGGCTTCCAGCCATCGTGGGCTGGAAGCCCGAAGGTTTCGGGCTGGGCTTCCGGCCATCGTGGGCTGGAAGCCCAAACAGGCTATCCTGGGCCGAAACGACGGCCCATCGTGTGCTCGGGCCGGGCACGAAAGCCCGACCCAAACCACCTAAACCCGGCCCTGCATGAATAGTGGGACGATCACGTCCCACTGCATGCAGGGGCGCGAGGTTGAAGGTGAATGAACAGTAAAAGTGAAATTGTGGCGAAAGGTTCACCTGAGGGTATGGTCAGATAGCTGAGGTCGGGGTGGTTGTCCTGGTGGTTGTTTTGCCGTCAACGATGGTCTGTGGTGGCCGGAGGAAGCTTCCGAAGTCGCCGGAGTTTACGTTGCAGCTGCTGTCAGCGTCGCCGGGGCCTCGCCTGAAGGTGTGTTTATGTTTCTGGTGTAGAGGGGAAGTAACCGATGATGATGAGGTGGTTTTAGGGTGGCCGAACGACTGCCAACGGTGGAGAGAGAGAGAGAGGGTGAATCTGCAACTAGAGAGAGAGAGAGACGCGAAACAGAGAGAGCGAGAGTGAAGCTGACGGAGAAGAAGGTGATCTCTTCCTTCAGTTTCTGAGCATGTTTTTGATGCCAAAAATCGCTATCATTTGCCTAGAATCTCTTCCTCTTCTCTCTATTTTTTTCCGTTTTTTCTTCCCCCTTGGCGTGAACGCAGTGAACGTGTATTTATAGTGAAATTAGGCATGCAGGTTGTGTGTTTGTGGCGTGGCCTCTGCATTTTGCAGTGGGCAGAGGGCAGAGTGCAGAGGCTGAGGACTGCCACTGCAACGTTGTTCGTCCTGGTGCAGGGGGCCTGCTCTGTGTTTCCTGCACTGTTCAGGTGTCGGAACAGTGCAGGAACATGCAATTTTGAAGCTGGGGCAAAGTGCATTTTGGTCCTTAAAACTATAATTGTTCCAATTGCGTCCTTAGTCCATTCTAAACTTTTAATTTGTGCAATTGTATCCTCGTCAAAATTTCAACAGCAACCTTAAATGCGAGCGCCTTTTTTATTTTGGTCTTTGGTTTCCGATTTGCGCGATTTAACCCTCAATTGACCATTAGATTCTCAATTCGTTCAATTCGGTCCCTGATTTCGCATAATTGACTTAAAAATTCAAATCGGTCTCCGAAAATTCCATTCTCACCAATTGAGCCCGAATTAAATTCAAGAAATTGATTTCTCATTGACTAAACCCTTAATAAAATTAATTTAACCAATTTAAAGTATAATTAAGTCCTTGCACTTAATTAAATCCTTCAATTTGACCTTAAATTAATTCCTGATCATAATTAAACTTTAAATTTGTCGACGATTAAATCGAATCAACCCATAAAAAATATAATTATGTCGTTTAACTTAGTTTTTACACAGATTCATCCAACGATAAATTATTTTTGCCTTAAATCTGTATTTTTCTCTATTTTTGGAACCAAAGAGATACGATTGGACTCGCGATAACAACCAAAATTTCCAGATTGATTTTTCTACCCACGCCAGCTCCTTTTATTTTATTTTTGTTATTTTTATTTTATTTTGGGGAGTAACCCAAAAATTGGGTTACGACACAAGTCATGATAGCTAGGAGTCTTAGTATTTAGACGATAGAAAGGGGAATCGAAATTCAACACCTAGGATGGTAAGTGATTGATTAGATAAACTGCAGTAGACAAATCTTCAACCCAGAATTTAGATGGAACAGATGACTCAAGCAATAAGGTTCTAGTGATATCCAAAATATAATGATTCTTACACTCAACAACCCTATTTTGTTGTGGTGTATATGGACATGAACGATATGCGAGAATGCCTTTTTTGCTGTAAAAAAGCATGAAAATCATGTGACATGTATTCCCCCCTGTCATAACCCAATTTTTGGGTTACTCCCCAAAATCCACCAAAAAATAACAAAAATAAAATAAAAGAGGTCGGTGTTGTTAGAAAAATCAATGTGCAAATTTTGGTTGTTTTCGAGAGTCTAATTGTATCTCTTTTGTCCCCAAAAAATAGAGGAAAATACAGATTTAAGGAAAAATAATATATCATCGGATAAATCTGTGTAAAAATTAAGTCGAGAAATATAATTATATTTTTATAGGCCAATTTGATTTAATCGTCGGCCAATTTAAAAGTATAATTATGTTTAAGAATTAATTTAGGGTCCAATTGAAGGATTTAATTAAGTGCGAGGACTTAATTATACTTTAAGTTGGTCAAATTAATTTTATTAAGGGCTTAATCGATGTAAAATCAAGGTCTGGAGCTTAATTTGGGTTCAATTGAGAAGTTGGGAATTTTCGGAGACTAAATTGAATTTTTCCAAGCCAATTATGCAAAATAAGGGGTCCAACTGGAAACAATTGAGAGTTTAATGGTCAATTGAGGGTCAAATAGCATAAATTGGAAGTCAGGGACCAAATAAAAAAGGCGCGCAAATTTAAGGCTAACATTGAATTTTTCACGGGGACACAATCGCACAAAATTAAAAATTTAAAACCAATCGAGGGTGCGATTGAACCAATTAAAAGTTGAGGGACCAAATTGATTTTTTCCATCTCCCTGCAATCATCACAGGTGTGACTGCACTGTTCAGTCACCTGAACAGTGCAGGGACGCCGCCTGCAATCACAGGCGGCAACCCTTCGCTGCACGCCATGGGCAGCCGAAGGGTTGCCTTTCAAACCTATAAATACATGCACGAAATGCATGCAGGGGAGGGGGGAAGAAGACAGGGGAGAAAAAGAAAGGAATTCATGCAGAAAGTAGAGAAAAGAGTAGAGAAAAGGCAAAAAATAAGGGAAGATTTACATGAGAAAGATAGCTGGTCTTCATCCCTCTCGGTCCAGCTCTTTCTCTCTCGGTCTCGGCTTCTCTCTCTAAAACCAGAGGCGTCGGTCTCTCTCTCCTTCTCGGTCAGCACTCCGGCCACCAGCTCAGGCCACCCAACTTCACCCTTATCACCACCGAACGCCTCCTATACACTCCAGAAGCCCATCCGTGGACCCAGCCGAAGGCAGCAGTAGCAGCGCCCGTCACAGCCACACAGCCCCGTCACCTTTCGACCCTCACTCCGGCCACCAAAGGCCACCATTTTCGAAGACACCACGACCAGGAGAATCATACCGACCTCCTCTACTCAAAGGCACTAACCGTTTCTCCATTTGGCATACTCGAAAATTCACTGTTGATTTTCTCCTACCTCTCGTCGTTCGCCTGCATGCACATTTGAGTTGGGACGGGCTTCGTGCCCGGCCCACTTGTGTTAGGGAGGTGGGTTGTTACAGCCCACCCGGACTGGAGGCCCAGTCCATGAGAGGTGGGCTGACAGCCCACCTATGCTTTTATCCCAGCCCATTAAATTTGGGCTTTGGCCCATCTTGGTTAGCCGACCCATTTAGTTGGGCCCGACCCTATTTTTATTATTAAAAAATTACAAAAATGCATTTTAAAAAATAAAAAAAATGTGTTGTTTTCGTGCATACAGCCGGATTCCAAATTTTTTTTCATCATATTTTTTTCATAAAAAAAATATTTTGCATCTTTCTCATGTTTTAAAACAAAAGTTGGATATCGTAACCGGTTTATGATTATCCGTTGGAATTTGGCCAAACTATCAAAAATAATTTTAAATATTTTTGTTTTATCTATTAGGGTATAAATTTACATTGTAAAGTACACCCGTGGAAAAAAAGGTTTTATCTATTAGGGTGTAAATTTACATTGTAAAGTATATCCATGGATAAAAAAAAGGGGTTTTTCAACTACGGTGTAAATTTATATTGTAAAGTACATCCGTAGATAAAAAAGATTTTTACTACGGTGTAAAATTACATTGTAAAATACATCCGTAGATAAAAAAGGTTTGAAAATGCAGTGCAAATTTTTAACTTAGAAAAACAATCAAACAACAATGCAGCTTACCTTAGGTAGGGTGCACTGGGGGTGATGCGTCTTCCCCTTGCACAACAAGTCCCCTTACCTAGACTCTCGCAGACCAATAGGTTCCTAGTAACCTTAATACTAGGTGGCGACTCCTAATAATTATAGTCGTAATATTTATGACTATTAAACACCCCATTTTCACCGCGCGCCGTTGTCTCTCCAGAGAGGGATGGTGGGACGCGAAGCGCGAAAAAGCGCCGTCGCGACAGATGGCGACTCCGCTGGGAACATTGCTGGACTGAGCTTTGTTTGTTTGATTGTTTATTTCTCAATTTGTTTTTGCACGCATTTTTACTGCTTTAACATGAATTTTTACTGCTTTAGCATCTGTTTTACTTGCAACTCATGCATAACATTGATCTTGAATTATTGGCATCATGCATTTTAATTTTCAGAGTAAACCCATTTTTTAGTTAGGTGGGGATTAGCGGTCTGCCCCATGACTTTCAGTCGGGGTTCAGATTCGTGAAACATCCAACTATGAACTGAGTGTTTACTTGATAATGGCGGTCATACTGTGCCCCAACCATTTCTTGTAAACCCCTACACCACCTTCATGTAAGGTAGTCACTGGGCAGTTCATAGACCTTTTTTGAGACCAAATAGAAAGCTTACCCCTCATGTAATGGCTTAGAACTTGTCTTTGGGTACAAACTCCCCGATAATTCACCCGATATGTATATACATACATTTGCATCCACATGTATCCATCATCGTGCATAACATATCATCAGCATATTGAAATAAAGGTCCCCGAAGAGCTCCTACCACTAGACTCCAGCAAAGAAATATGGAAGACGGAGAGCGTGCACACCGTGATGCTCATTTTCAAGAAGAACTGGATTCTCTAAAAGCTAGTGTGGCTACTCTTACCAGCTTACTCGAGCAAGCACTAAGAAACACCTCTGGCGAGGGTCCTTCAACTAGACCCGCTGCTGCTGCTCAAACACAAGGGATTAACCACCATGAAGAGGTGATAGGAGAAAGGGTTCAGGATCCGCAACAGTACCCAGCTTTCGTACAATCAGCAGTGCCGACACCTGCGCCAACTCCAACAGTTATAGAAGCATCAGAGGGTATTGCCAAGATAAGATGGCGACGCTAGAAGCCAGGATAAGGGCCATTGAAGGGGTAAACTTATATGA